>CM035438.1:50905598-51085598 GCA_020310875.1 Ceratopteris richardii
ATCAGCATCATTTAAACGATGATGCATGTTCGATGCTCTATGCGGTGGAGCATGCACAAAGCGACAAAATTGTGTCATGTCAAGCATCGCTATGCCCCCTTATTTCTTGAAGTGGTTGTTAGATTTTTATAACCCCTCTTTTGTGTTTTAATTTTGATTAATCCATCATTACCCTTTTTAATTTCCATAAATAGTATTTGAATTCAGAAAGTGAGTGTTTCCCACATCAAGAGAAGAGATTTTTGTGAGAGGCACATGGAGCTTAGAGGGGCATTCTTCCATGAAATTTTGTTTTATACTATAGAATTGTCCCGTTTTTTGTTCCTTCTCTCTTAATTACTATATTCTAGGGGCCCTTTTATCTAGGGCAATCTTTAATTCCATGGCCTCGGTAATCTCAAAGAAAGCGAGCACTAGTACGTTCTTGTAGATAATTTCGTAGCCCATGGACATTATTACGAGTAAGATCCTTGTTGATAACCTTGGGAATAACTTTTATGAAATCATGTCTCTGAAATATTTGTAGGTCTAAGTGCATGCTAAATGTGAGATTGGTGCCTACGTGAACCCGAAACCCTAGATTTTCTTTCATTGCTATAGGGCATCCATTAGGGGCACCAATTTGTTGATGAATTGGTGTAGTGAGAAAGGAAGTTTCGGTCTAGAGTTATAAGGAGTCCATTACGAGCATCATGTATAGAGAAAGATAGTCTTTTGTAAGATCTACCGTAATCCCGATTGCAACACTTCAAAAACCATGATTTCATCAGCATGCTTTTGCGCTGGCTATTCTATGATTCGAGCATGTTAGAGGTATTACATTTGCGATTACATCATGCTATACGTCAAGCCATCGAAACGATCTCTTAGTTATAGATGGACTTCATAGGATTGACAAGCTAATTACAAGTGGGAATTCAGATTTCCATGCTCTGTATTCTTACAATCAAAGAGAATTCCTTTTTAATGCGGAAGCGTGATAGTGCTAATTTTTTAATGTTGCACAGAAGTTTTTGTTTACATCATTCAATACGTCAAGCCATCGAATGTGGCCATTCGGATTCGGCTGCTTTGTAGATATACAATCAATGAGATTTTTGTTTTAAATGCGGAAGCATGATAGTGCAAATTCTTTAATTAATGTCAATAGACACAAAGAAACAGCAAAGCAACTTGATTTCGATTAAAACAGGTGGCAGTAAATAATTAGATATTAGGAACATAAAAACACAAAACACGAATATGATCAAGCAGAGACAAAGGTTACACCGTAAAGAAATATCACATAGATACTTTCATTTAATTTATATTAAATATTCCCTCGACGTAGATTCTTACGATAGAATGACGTAAAACGACTGGAGTGATGCACAATTTCCTTTGTCGCCTCGGCTATGTTTGACGCAAATCACAGTTGTGCATTGATTTTTGTTCATGTTAAAAGCTTCAGGTCGAAGTACAACGAAAACTGTTACTTAAAGAGCATCACTGACGCGGGTTAGCATATGCAACAAAAGTGACATCCAACGTACTATCATCGAAGTATACAAAACAGTCATGCCTGGTAGCATCACTCTTGTTTTCTTCATTTACTGTCAAGCAGACATTGATCAACGGAGGCAAAGAACAATGTATTCGGAGTCCACCACTGTTAGACTCAACAAATGACAGCAGGAGATGGTTAAACCACACTCTAAGAGGGAAGATTAGGCAATCATCCTCAACCTTGATTTTTGGGGCAAGTGGTTAGCCCATCATACTCCTAGCGGGTAGGTCATGAGTTCAAATCCCACAATTGGTATCAAAGCCCAAGAAGTAGGCTTGGGCAAGGTGGAAAGTGTGGTACGATGCGGCACGGCACGTTGTAGGGTACAACTCATCAGGGTACATCTAAAAAGGGTACACCACAACTTTTTCAAAGATTAGAATGTATCTCCCAATCCATAGGTCAGATTTAGACATGTAAAATACCATTAGAAAGCTCTGGGAACGATGTTCCAATGGGAGCATTAGATTCAGGATCCTAGATACCTAACATGGGTGAGAACCAGGTTCAAGATATTGACGTTGAGAACAAGGGGCTCAAGAGACCAAGGTTGCGAACAAGGCAAGTTCGTAGGCAAGTGGCCAAGAAGTAGAAAGGCAAAGCTCTAAAGACCAAGGCTGAGAGCAAAGCGTTCAAAAGACCAAGGTTAAGAACAAGATTGTTCACGAGACTTTGCAAGAATCAAGTTAATTCAAGGGGAGATCAAGGATTGATCATTGAGGACAATGATCTCTAGAAAGGAAAGAGAGTGTTAGACTCAAAAAACGACGTAATCTTCAACCTTGACTTTTGGGGCAAGTGGTTAGCTCATCATACTCCTCGCGGGTAGGTCATGAGTTCAAATCCTATAAATATGATTTTTAGATTCCTTATTTTTTGTTGTTAACATATGTCATCATGCTACCGAAACTTATAAAATCATGAGTTTCTCGCATTGATCCTATCATGAAGAGGATTATAAACTTTATGAATTCTATACCAGAATATAGGTTAGCAGATAGCATTTGTGATTCTTTCTTTACCAAACTTTTAGAATGAGATTTGCTGATTGGTTAAGAATCTTTCCTATTTGTTTAATGGAGCATGCTCATTTGATCCTTACATAATTCTGGTAATTCAAAGAAGAACAAACAAGAAAATTTTGTGGGCGCCACAATGACTTTATATAACATGTGGAGCATAGACAAGTATATGCGTACATACATACACACATACACACACACATAAAGTTACATATGCATATATATACAAACATATGCATGCAAACACATACATATACATACACATATTTATACACACACATACACATACATACGCATATACATACAGACATAGACACACACACATACACATATACACACACATAAAATCACTTGCATAGATAGACACAGATGCAAAAACATGCATATGCATAGATACATACACACATTCATAAACAAACATATGCATAAAAACACATACAAATATACACACACACATACATTCACATACATATATATACATACACATGCATACACACACATAAACGTACAGATGCACATATACAAACACACATACACATAAACACACACATACATATAGACAAAGATACACACATAAACACACTCATATACATATACACACACATACACTCACATGCATACATAAACACATGCATAGACATGCATATGCATACACACATATACACATACACACACATACACACCCATAAAGTCGCAAACAAACATATGCATACACACACATACACATACCCACACATATATATACACACATACACATACAAACACGTATACATACAAACGCATAGACACACACATACATATACATACATATACATACAATCACATGAATACAGACACATGCATACACATGCAAAATTTTGTCGGTGGCACAATCAATTTTAATAACATGTGGAACTTGAACTGATGGAAAGCAATCCAATATGTTAGTTCTTTAAGAAATATAGAGCCCTATTCTATATGTGGCGCCTATATAAGTAGATTTTCCGATCTTCTATGCCATGCATGATTTATGTTATACAATATTGTGGCGTTATTATGAGCCTACGGAGTTCATATTGTTGGTGTAATTCAAGCCTTAACACTTGGCTTGGATATCAACCTTGAAGACTCAACATAAAGCTTGGACCTTGGAAGCCTAGCTTGGGTTAATTCATGAAGATATCACTTGAAGAATGAGCCATAGGAACTCATGCTTATGTGTTCTAACTTTTTACTCATTGTAAACGTCATTGTGACTTGGCATGTACATGTAATCATACCTACTTGATTAAGTCGTGGAAAATTTGATTGATTGAGTGGGTGAATGATTGAGAGAATATCTCATTCACTTTTAGGTACAAGATTCTAGGAGATTTGAATGAGAATTCAAATTCAAATTCTCACTCAAACCATATATATGTGAAGGAAAAAGTCGCGGGCATTAGACACTCTTCCCGAGGCATTTCTGAGTAAATCTTTGAGTTTGTGAGTGCTACACTATAGCCTACACATCTGAGTACCATTGAGCATCACATTCTATGCCAATGGGAATGTACAATCAATAGAATTAATACATATCATTACATTCATAATCTCTGGTTTCTCTAAGTGACCATCTTCAACTCTGTCAACTTCCAAGAGGCATATCTCACGATCTACTGAACCAAATTGGATGATTCAAAGTGCATTGGATTCAGCTCAAAGTCTACTACACACCTAGAAAATTTCAAGGCCATTGGATTAACCATTGCAGAGAAATCTCAGTCGAGGTGCTCACTGGTCTGTGACTGTAAGTTTCCTAAAAAGTCGGGGATGTACCTTATTTTGCTAAAGTGATTTCTCTAAGTGTAGTTTATCATTTCCTTTCATTCCACTTGCAAATGGGAGCTTACTAAGCTAATAAAATATCTCTAGAAGGAATTTTGCTAATTGTAACTACACTGGTCACACTGAGCATAACACTGAGCAGGTGTCAATACCAAAATAGCAAGTTTTTCAGGATTTTGAAGTCACAAATAGTCTGTCTTGATTTGATCATTACTTATAACATTTGCAAAGCACATATATGGTTTCTTGGTATCATTTGGAAGCTCAAGGAGTCTACTAAGTATATCAGCAATCAAAGGAGGGCAGGTGTGAAGCAGGTCTAGCAGCACCAACTCAATCTTCTAAGTGCATCCAACCATCATTCCCAACAGTGGTATCAGAGCAAATAAGGTAATCATGGGTGATGGTTTCCCTTCCTTCATTGACAAATTGGATAGAAACAACTACCAAGCTTGGTCTCTAAGGATGAAGACCTATCTACAAGGAAGGAGCTTGTTTGGATTCATATCAGGAGATGAGGAATTGCCCTCATTTAAAGCTAGAGGCCTACCCACCAAGGAAGAGCAAGAGAGACTCAATCAATGGTGTGCAAAAGATGCCTTGGCAAGGTCATATCTTCTAAACTCTATTTCTGATTTTCTTCTACCACATATAAGGAATTGCAAAACTTCCCAAGAGACTTGGGAAACCTTGTCAACTTATTTTTCATCAAGCACAAGGGCCAGAAAGAATCAGCTATGGATTGAGTTTACAACTCTTAGGAAGTAATCAAAGCAATCAGTCTCAGATTTTGTCACCAAAGTCAAAGACATTGCAGACCAACTTGCAAGTGTTGGAGAAGAGATTGAGGAAGAGCAAATAGTCAGACAAGTAATCAATGGACTAAAGGCAGATGACAAGTGGGAGAGCTTTACCACAGCAATGGACTTATACATGGACATCCAAGCACCTGATCTAACAACTCTGATTGGACAAATCTTCACACATGAAGCAAAGATCACAAAGAATGGAGAGCAATCAAAAGGTAACAATCCCTCTGCCCTATACACTGATAAGAAAGCTAAAGACAAGGGTAAAAACAAAAAGGTTGATGAAGAAGGCTCTACCTCCCAAGCAAACTATGCAGGGAGAGGTAGATCTTCAAGAAGTAGAGGCAGAGGAGGTAAGTCAGGTAGGGGGAGACCCTACAACCAATCTCCATGCAATATTTGTGGCTTGTCTAACCATACCACAGATGAATGCTACAAAAACTACAAGAACCAAAGAGGAAGAGGTCACCAAAGAGGAGGATACTCTCAAGGCAGAGGCAGATTCAACCAATCTCAAGGCTACCATGGCTACAACAATAATTATAACAACAGCTACAATCACAATGGAAACTATCAAGGTGGATACAGAAATAGGAAGGATTACAACAATTATGCAGAGGAGCAAGATGACTCCCTATTGATCATGAATATGACTTCTAAGTCAGGTATCAATGATGATCACTTATTCTATATTGATTCAGGTTGCTCTAATCATGTGGCTGGAAATGTTGCATTACTTTCTGATTTGGAAGAACCCAAAGGCAAGCATCAAGTGCAGACAGGTGATGACACTAAACATTCAGTTGTTAAAGTAGGCAATGTCAAAACTAGTGATGGTAATCAGAATCTATTGAGCAGAGTATTGTATGTTCCAACAATCACCAAGAATCTGATGAGTGTAGGTCAGATTGTGGAAAAAGGTCTACAGGTCAGGTTCACACAACATGGTGCATATGTGGAGGATCCAAGACATGGATTCAGAAGGATAGCCAAGGGAGAAAAATCAGGTAGATTGTTTACCTTTGAACTTGAAGACACTAAGAATATTGCTTTGTACAACTATAAAGATCAAACCCTATCAGAATTGGAGATTTGGCAAAAGAGATTAGGTCACATTGGAGAGAGGACCTTAAAACAAATGAGCAGAGATCAATGTGTGCTTGGGATACCTAATGTATCCAAGCAACACATGATATACAAGTGTGGGGCTTGTCAATTTGGTAAGTCACACAGATTGCCCTATACCAAGAAAGGTTTTATGCATGAAGATTATCTGGAATTGGTGCATACAGATGTTTGGGGACCTAGCAAGGAGCCATCCATATCTGGATCAAGGTACTATGTGTCCTTCATTGATGACTATAGCAGGTGGACTGTCTTATACTTCATGAAACATAAAGATGAAGTATTTAATTGTTTCAAAAAGTATCTTGCATTAGTTGAAAATCAAACAGGTAGACATTTGAAGAAGCTAAGGTCAGATGGTGGTGGAGAATACTTCTCCAATGACTTTGAAGATTTCTTGCAGAAAAGACGCATCAAGAGGGAGATTACTACAAGGTACTCACCTGAACAAAATGGGGTAGCTGAAAGGAGGAATAGACTCATTGTAGAGACAGCTAGGTCTATGCTAAATGAAAAGAAATTGCCAAATTATCTTTGGGCAGAGAGTGTATCTACTGCCACATATTTAATTAACAGGTTGCCATCAAAGACACTTGATGGAATGACACCCTATGAGGCTTGGCATGGTAATAGACCATCTTTGGATCATTGCAAAATCTTTGGTTGTGTTGCATATGTGCATATTCCCTCACAAGTAAGGGGAAAGCTAGACCCTAAGGCTGAAAAATGTATCTTCATTGGTTATGATTTGAATCAGAAGGGATACAGATTCTACAACCCCTCAAATAAAGGCTTCAAGGTAAGCAGAGATGTCATCTTTGATGAGAATGATTCATGGTATGAAAATGAATGCAGGAAGGTTAGTCTACCTTATGACATGGAAGAAGACTTCCCCAAGCTTATCAAGGAAAAATCAATTCAGAAAGAGGACACAAGCTCAAATGATGAAGACACCATCAACATTGAAGAGTTCAAGGCTTGGAAATCCAAAGGGAAGATGAAGATGAAGCAACTAGAAGAAAATCCAGAATCCTCAACACAAGCAATGAGGAGATCACAAAGAGAAAAGAAAAAGCCTATTAGGTATGGGTATGATACTTCCCTTGTAACCAAACATTCTGTATATCTTGCAAAGGATCTCTTGAATGAAGAACCAGGTACATTTGAAGAAGCAATCACTAAACCAGAATGGAAGGAAGCAATGGATGAAGAAATGGAGGCTCTCAAGGAAAGTGATACTTGGGACTTGGTACCCAAGAAGGACTCTATGAAGGTGATAGGATCCAGATGGATCTACAAACTCAAAAGGAACTCAGATGGTACAATAAACAGGTATAAAGCTAGGTTAGTAGCCAAGGGTTTTGCACAAACCCAAGGCATTGATTATGAGGAGACATTTTCTCCTGTGGCCAAGATGCCAACTATCAGAGTTATGGTGAGTGTAGCTGCATCCAAGAATTGGAACATGTACCAATTGGATGTGAAGAATGCATTCTTGAATGGATGGATATCTGAAGAAGTCTACATGTCACAACCACCTGGCTATGAAGATCCCAAGAAGGTAAATCATGTTTGTAAATTGAAGAAGGCTCTGTATGGATTGAAGCAGGCACCTAGAGCATGGAATTACAGGTTGACAACCTACCTCCTAGACCAAGGATTTACAATGAGTAAAGCAGATACTTCATTGTTTATCAAAAGGAACAATTCAGAGGTAATATACTTGTGTGTCTATGTTGATGACATCATTATTACAGGAAATGATGTTCAGGGAATTAGACACATCAAAGGACAAATGATGAAGGAATTCAAGATTAATGATCTTGGATTATTGAAGTACTCTCTAGGACTTGAGTTGGTCTATACAAATTCAGGTATCTTTATTACTCAGAAGAAGTATATTCAGGACATGGTCAAGAAGTTTAATTTGCAGGAAGCTAAAGTCTCAAGCACTCCTATGGAGGTCAACCACAAACTCAGTGCTCATGAAGGGGAAGAACTCCAAGATATTACAGGTTACCAAAGTATGGTAGGTAGTCTCAATTATGCTACCTTAACCAGGATTGATATATCTTATGGTGTTAGCGTACTTAGCCAATTTATGCACAAACCAAGAGTACCTCATTTAGAGGCAGCAAAGAAGATAGTTAAGTACCTAAAGGGAACACAAAATCATGGTTTGTACTTTCCCTATTCATCAGACATTGATATTAAGGTATATTCAGATGCAGATTGGGCAGGTTGCAAGGATGACAGGAGAAGCACATCTGGTTACATATGTTTTGCAGGTGATAAACCAATTTCTTGGTCATCCAAGAAACAACCCACAGTAGCTTTGTCATCTACTGAGGCAGAGTATAGAGGGCTAGCAAATGCCACTCAAGAAGCCATATGGTTGAAGCTTTTATATTCAGAATTGGGCCTATACACAAGGCCACCAATCATCTTTGGTGATAACACAAGTTCTCTTCACCTTGCAGCTAATCCAATTTATCATGCTAGGACAAAACACATAGAGGTTCATTACCACTATGTGAGGGAGAAATTACTTAGCAAAGATATTCAATTGTCATATGTGTCTACTAATATGCAATGTGCAGATTTGCTTACTAAAGCTCTGGATGGAAGCAAGCTATGCAGATTTAAATCCATGATTGGATTGCATGAAGTAATTGAAGACTAGAGATGAAGACTTGAGCCAAAGTGTTTCGCTTGAGGGGGAGCTGTTGGTGTAATTCAAGCCTTAAAACTTGGCTTGGATATCAACCTTGAAGACTCAACATAAAGCTTGGACCTTGGAAGCCTAGCTTGGGTTAATTCATGAAGATATCACTTGAAGAATGAGCCATAGGAGCTCATGCTTATGTGTTCTAACTTTTTACTCCTTGTAAAAGTCATTGTGACTTGGCATGTACATGTAATCATACCTACTTGATTAAGTCGTGGAAAATTTGATTGATTGAGTGGGTGAATGATTAAGAGAATATCTCATTCACTTTTAGGTACAAGATTCTAGGAGATTTGAATGAGAATTCAAATTCAAATTCTCACTCAAACCATATATATGTGAAGGAAAAAGTCGCGGGCATTAGACACTCTTCCCGAGGCATTTCTGAGTAAATCTTTGAGTGTGTGAGTGCTACACTATAGCCTACACATCTGAGTACCATTGAGCATCACAGTCTATGCCAATCGGAATGTACAATCAATAGAATTAATACATATCATTACATTCATAATCTCTGGTTTCTCTGAGTGACCATCTTCAACTCTGTCAACTTCCAAGAGGCATATCTCACGATCTACTGAACCAAACTGGATGATTCAAAGTGCATTGGATTCATCTCAAAGTCTACTACACACCTACAAAATTTCAAGGCCATTGGATTAACCATTGCAGAGAAATATCAGTCGAGGTGCTCACTGGTTTGTGACTGTAAGTTTCCTAAAAAGTCGGGGATGTACCTTATTTTGCTAAAGTGATTTCTCTAAGTGTAGTTTATCATTTCCTTTCATTACACTTGCAAATGGGAGCTTACTAAGCTAATAAAATATCTCTAGAAGGAATTTCGCTAATTGTAACTACACTGGTCACACTGAGCATAACACTGAGCAGGTGTCAATACCAAAATAGCAAGTTTTTCAGGATTTTGAAGTCACAAGTAGTCTGTCTTGCTTTGATCATTACTTATAACATTTGCAAAGCACATATATGGTTTCTTGGTATCATTTGGAAGCTCAAGGAGTCTACTAAGTATATCAGCAATCAAAGGAGGGCAGGTGTGAAGCAGGTCTAGCAGCACCAACTCAATCTTCTGAGTGCATCCAACCATCATTCCCAACACATATGACGGTTATTTCATCAGTAAGCTTTTGCATTCGTTATTCTATGATTCGAACATATGAGAGGCATTATACTTGAGATTAGATCATGCTATACGTCAAGCCATCGAAACGATCTGTTGTTAATAGATGGAATTCATAGGATTCACAAGCTAATTACAAGTGGGAATTCAGATTCCAGTGCTCTGTATCCTTACAATGAAAAGAATTTCTTTTTTAATGTGGAAGCGTGATAGTCCTAATTTTTTAATGTCGCATAGAAGTTATTCTTTACATCATGCAGTACGTCAAGCCATCACTGATGGCTATGCATGAATTTATGCGGCCATTCGGATTCCGCTTCTCTGTATTCATACAATCAATGGGATTTTCTTTGTTTTTATGCGGAAGCATGATAGTGCTAATTTATTAATGCCGCATAGATTTTATTCTTTAATTAATCTCAATAGAGACAAAGAAAAACAACAAAGCAACTTGATTTCGATGAAAACAGGTGGCACCAAATAATTAGGTAGTAGGAATTCAAAAACGCAAAAAACGAATAGGATCCAAGAGAGACAAAGGTTACACCGTAAGAAATATCACATAAATCTATGATAGTTCCATTTAATTCATATTAAATATTCCCTCATCGTAGATTCTCAAGATAGAATAACGACAAACAATTGGAGTAATGTCAAAGATAAATATTTTTATTGCGATTCTTACTATAAATTTGTCTCAACCAATCAACATAGTAAGGACAAGCCTTATCCCTTAGTAGATAATTAGATTAACTCTCATAAAATTGTACATATATTAAATAAAAAAATTACATCGTTACTTGAACAGATACCATATCTTGGAAAATTGTGTATAGTCCAAGACACAATTCCCCAAACAGCATAATGTGTCTTTGATTAACACTTTTCGATACATCAATGAAATTAATATCTATCCATAACTCTTAGAGATCATCAATGAGAGGAGCAAGTATATTCATGTCCTTAACTTGTCTTCAATGTAGAAGCATGATAATGCTAATTTATTAATATTGTATAGAGGTTATTACTTAATTAATGTAAATAGACAAAAAGAAATACAGCAAAGCAAATTGATTTCGATTAAATTCAGGACGAAATAAATAATTAGATATTATGAATATACAAACACAAAAAATGAATATGATCCAACAGAGACAAAGGTTACACCATAAGGAAATATCACATAGATCTATGAAACTTCCATTTAATTCGTATTAAATATTCCCTAAACCTAGATTTTTAAGATGACAAACGATTAGAGTGATGCACAAATTTTTTTGTCACCTCGGCTATAACGCAAATCACAGTTGTGCGCTGAATTTTGTTCATGTTAAAAGCTCAGGTTGAATAACGATAATGGAAGTACAACAAAAACTGTTACTTAAAGAGCATCACTAATGCGGGTTACCATATGTAACAAAAGTGACATCGAATGTACTATCATCGAAGTATACAAAACAGTCATGTTTCGTAGCATCATTTTTGTTTTCTTCATATACTCTCAAGCAGACATTGATCAACGGAGCCAAAGAACAATGTATTCGGAGTCCACTATTGTTAGACTCAAGAAATTATAGCAGGAGATGGTTGAACCACACACCCTAAGGGGGAGCATTACAAAGTAATCCTCAACCATGGCTTTTGGGGCACGTGATTAGCCCATCATACTCCTAACCGGTAGTCATGAGTTCAAATCCCACAATTGGTATTAGAGCCTAGGAACTAGGCTTGGGCAAGGTGGAAGGTGCGGCACAATGTGGCATGAGATGCTATAGGGTACACCCTATCATGGTACATCTAGAAAAGATACACCATGGCCCTTTCAAAGATTAGAATGTAGCACCCAATCCACAGGTCAGCTTTAGACATGTAAGATACCATTGGAAAGCTCTCAAAATGACATTCCAATTGAGGCATTAGATTGAGGATCCATGATACCTAGCATGAGTGAGAACTAGGTTCAAGACACTGAGGTTGAGAACATGAGGCTCAAGAGACCAAGGTTGCAAACAAGACAAGTCCGTAGGCAATTGGCCAAGAAGCAGAAAGGGAAGGTTCTAAAGACCAAGGTTGATAGAAAAGGGTTCAAGAGATCAAGGTTGAGAACAAGATGGTTCAAGAGACTATGCAAGGTTGAGGACATCAATTCAATGGGAGATCAAGGATCGATCATTGAGGACAATGATCTCTAGAAGGGGAAGAGAGAGACTAAAGAAATGACAACAGATGATGATTGAATCACACCCTAAGAGGGAGGATTTGGAAATAATCCTCAACCATGGCTTTTGGGACAAGTGGTTATCCCATCATACTCCTAGCCAGTAGGTCACGAATTCAAATCACACAACTATGCTTTTTAGATTCCTTTTTTTTTTTGCTATTAACATATGTCATCATACTATTGGAACATATAAAAACATGAGTTTCTCGCATTGATCCTATCAATTATAAACTTTCCAAAGTTTGTAACATTTGTAATTCTTTTTTACCAAACTTTAAGAATGAGATTTGTTGTTTGGGAGAATCTTTTCTATTTCTTTAATGGAGCATTCCCATTTGATCCTTGCATAATTCTGGTAATTCTAAGAAGAACAAACTTTATCAATGTTGGTGTTATTTTATATACTGTAACTTTTCAGCCAAACTGTACCTTTTCTCTTGAGTCTATAACATATTTGACGCTTCTTTGTAGCAAGCGGATATTCTCTTTTTTGTCTCTGGAATTTGATATACATTATTCATTTGTCCTGTTATGATATGTTATTTTTAGATATTGGATTACCAACAAAAACTAATGTGACAGTGAAAATGAGCGTAAGTGACGAGTAGGAGGGCATAAATTTATCGAATTCAGGGAGGGACTAATGTATACAAATATTTTGAAAAGCAAGAATGTGAGGATTACAGCACACAATGATTTTTAGTATACTCGGATGTATTGATTAAAGAGCTAACATGCATGTATCTGAAAGTGGTTATGGACGCATAGGGTTCTTATCTCGAGAACCACCTAATGCATCCATAAACATATTATTTCATAGATTGAAGGATAAGAAACAACAATAATGCATCTCTTGCATCACGAAGTTTCAATCACAAATCTACATAAGAGTTTTATGTGTTTCTAATCTTAAAATCCAAAATTCCTAATCAACTAGCCAAATAACATCTCTTGCATTGTGAAAAACCAATCATAAATACCTCTCCATTAAAGCGTGATGGGATTTTAGTCTTGAAGACCAAAAACAATGGAACAAGGCATTAATATGATTTTCTCGATATAAACTACTTCTTGCATCAACTCTAAAGCTTGTGTGTCGAAATACTCGTGGAAATGATTGAAATGTAACATCTTAAAAATGGCATGTAGATTATTCTTAAGTTATGTATATAAATAAAATTACCCTAAGTAGTCGCCGATGATTAAGATGAAATAAAATGATAAAAAATAGTCCACCTCCGTGCTTTACATACAAAGTGGTTCTTTTCGGACTATTTTGGAATTCATTTCTAAATAGATAAATATATATGATTGCAAAACCGAGTATGTGATATTCTTTGAGACCATAAAATGAATTTCTTCAACATGAAGACAATATCTTCACTCTCTTCATAATTTGCTGATAATGTACATATCAGACCTCAATTAGACTGAATTAGTATTCCAATGAAGCTTGTAGTTTTTGTGCATAGGTCCACTTACGCTTAATGAGTTCTTAATAATAGGAAAATTATATCCTCTTTCAAGTACCATCTTTTTGACCAGCAGTAAAATAAGAATTCATATCAAAAGGTTTAGGGTTAAGCACACTAATCTTTTCAAAATGACTAGAAATGGGGAGGAAGGAAGGACTCCTTGATCTTTTCTTGAAATGTGATCCATGTAGTGGGGTGATCGGTGCTAGGCCGCAAAACATTCCACCATAATTGGACCTTATCAACCAAAATAACTACTAACAAATTTCACTTTCTCAATTTCAGAATATGATTCGTCAGAATAAAAAATCATCAAATTGGGATATCCATGAAAGAACAATTGGCCATCCTTTCACCCATCAAATTGCAATTATTGGAAATTTTGCGCACAAATCTTGGACTGAGTGCCTTGTTCTTGAGCGATAGTAATGGTCTTCACCACCTTAACTAGGTTATTATCATCAGTGTGCAATGGTTGCACTGTAGCATCATGTTCGTTTATTTAATTTTGAGCATGTTGGAGATCGTGTTGCAAAAGTTTCAACTGTTGCTCAATCCGTACCCTGGGTAGGGGTGATGTACCAAAGTCCTCGGTATTATGGGTAGGGTCCATGGCAGTATATGGAACCAAAGCCTAGGACTAGACCAGATTATTGAGAGGGAGACCAAATCATGAAGGAATGCCATGCTAGGAATCACAACCCCACGTCGAGAAACCACCTCGAGAGATGTGCCTTGGTTATGATACCATGTTGACCAGATGCCACAAATGCACATACGCGGAGGATAGTACAGAAATGAAATCTCACAAAAGCATAAACAAAATAATGAGAGATAAGATATTGGACACCCAATTGGGTGCAATCTCCCACCACATACTTGGATGGACGAGTCTATGAGAGCGTGTGTACTTATATGCATTTTTCATTACATCTTGAATAGAAAAATACATGAGGGTTGGTGCTTTTAAAAGCATGCATTTATGAAAATTTTCTCTATTTACAAACTCATCGCTTTTCAAGTGATCTGCTTTTTTTACAAAAGCATCACTTTCTAAACCAATCTATTACTTTTACAAAGAATTTCTAAAATACTATCTTTTAACTATCCTCAAAAATATTTGAATAAGTCCACGCACTTTCACACCCTCATGAGTCGTCACCCACTATATCAAAACACGAATCACATTAAAAACCTCAAGACATTAGATTCCATATAACATTACTTTAATCCATAAAGTATAAAATTTATTTTATCATATCAGTTACTTTTTTAGTTGTTTCTATCGTGTGAGTTCAAAATCTTAATAATTTCATAGTGTTTTTTTTTTTAATATAACGGAAGTTTGGCATTAGCCTACTCTCCCGGACTTGAATTAAATAAAGAAAAGTACATAATTTCATAGTGTTTATCAAATTAATTTTTTATTGAATTTAATTATATGAAAAAAATGTACATATGATTTTTATTAGAGTTACTATTTAACATGATATATTACATTAATTGTATAATTCATTCATATTATATGTCTGTTTGTGTGTGTACATGTTGGTATATGTGTGTATGTGCATGGGGGTGTGTGTATATGAACATATGTATATATCTATATTTGTGTATGTGTGTGTAGGTGTGTTTATGTGTGTATGTGTGTGTATGTGTATATGTGTAGATGTATGTGTGTATGTGTATATGTAGGTGTATGTGTATGTGTATGTGTGTATATGCATGTGTATGTGTATGTGCATGTGTATATGCATGTGTATATGTATGAGCATGCATATGCATGTGCATGTGCATGTCCATGTGCACGCATGTGTATGTGCATGAATGTGCATGTGCATATGCATCTGTATATATATGTGTATGTGTTTGTATGTGCATATGTATGTGTATGTCTATAAGTATGTGTTTATGTGTGTATGTGTATGTGTATGTGCATGCATGCATGTGCATGCATGCATGTGCATGTAGGTATGTTTGTGCATCTGCATGTGTATGTTTATGTGTTTCTATGTGTATGTGCATGTGTATCTACATATGTATGTGTGTGTCTATGAATGTGTATGTGTATAATTATGTGTCTATGTATGTGTATATGTATGTGTGTGTATGTGCATGTGTATGTGTATTTGTATAAGTATGTGTGTATATGTGCATGTGTATATGTATGTGTATGTGTATGCTCATATGTATGTGTGTACATGTGCATGTTTATGTGTATGTGTATGTGTAGGTGTATGTGTATGTGTATGTGTATGTGTATGTGTATGTGTATGTGTATGTGTATGTGTATGTGTATGTGTATGTGTATGTGTATGTGTATGTGTATGTGTATGTATATGTGTATGTGTATGTGTATGTGTATGTGTATGTGTATGTGTATGTGTATGTGTATGTGTATGTGTATGTGTATGTGTATGTGTATGTGTATGTGTATGTGTATGTGTATGTGTATGTGTATGTGTATGTGTATGTGTATGTGTATGTGTATGTGTATGTGTATGTGTATGTGTATGTGTATGTGTATGTGTATGTGTATGTGTATGTGTATGTGTATGTGTATGTGTATGTGTATGTGTATTTGTATGTGTATGTGTATGTGTATGTGTATGTGTATGTGTATGTGTATGTGTATGTGTATGTGTATGTGTATGTGTATGTGTATGTGTATGTGTATGTGTATGTGTATGTGTATGTGTATGTGTATGTGTATGTGTATGTGTATGTGTATGTGTATGTGTATGTGTATGTGTATGTGTATGTGTATGTGTATGTGTATGTGTATTTGTGTATGTGTATGTGTATGTGTATGTGTATGTGTATGTGTATGTGTATGTGAATGTGTATGTGTATGTGTATGTGTATGTGTATGTGTATGTGTATGTGTATGTGTATGTGTATGTGTATGTGTATGTGTATGTGTATGTGTATGTGTATGTGTATGTGTATGTGTATGTGTATGTGTATGTGTATGTGTATGTGTATGTGTATGTGTATGTGTATGTGTATGTGTATGTGTATGTGTGTGTATGTGTATGTGTATGTGTATGTGTATGTGTATGTGTATGTGTATGTGTATGTGTATGTGTATGTGTATGTGTATGTGTATGTGTATGTGTATCTGTATGTGTATGTGTATGTGTATGTGTATGTGTATGTGTATGTGTATGTGTATGTGTATGTGTATGTGTATGTGTATGTGTATGTGTATGTGTATTTGTATGTGTATGTGTATGTGTATGTGTATGTGTATGTGTATGTGTATGTGTATGTGTATGTGTATGTGTATGTGTATGTGTATGTGTATGTGTATGTGTATGTGTATGTGTATGTGTATGTGTATGTGTATGTGTATGTGTATGTGTATGTGTATGTGTATGTGTATGTGTATGTGTATGTGTATGTGTATGTGTATGTGTATGTGTATGTGTATGTGTATGTGTATGTGTATGTGTATGTGTATGTGTATGTGTATGTGTATGTGTATGTGTATGTGTATGTGTATGTGTATGTGTATGTGTATGTGTATGTGTATGTGTATGTGTATGTGTATGTGTATGTGTATGTGTATGTGTATGTGTATGTGTATGTGTATGTGTATGTGTATGTGTATGTGTATGTGTATGTGTGTGTATATGTGTGTATGTGCATGTGCATGTGCATGTGCATGTGTGTGTATAAGTATGTGTATGTGTATGTGTGTGCACGTGCATGTGCATGTGTATGTGTAAGTGTATATGCATATGTATATGTGTACATGTGCATGTGCATGTGCATGTGTATAAGAATGTAAGTATGTGTGTGTATATGTGTATATGCATGTATATGTGTGTATGTGCATGTGCATGTGTATGTGTACGTGTGTGTATGTGTATGTGCATATATATATATGTTTGCACATATACATGTGTGTTTATGTGTATGTGTGTTTATGTGCATGTGTATGTGTAAGGGTACGTGCAGATGTAAGTGTGTGTCTATGCATCTGTATGTGTATATGTATAAGTATGTGTGTATGTGTGTATGTGTGTTTATATGTGTGTATGTGCATGTGCATGTGTATGTGTATAGCTAATTGTATGTTTGTGTATGTGTACATGCATTCGTGAGTGTGGAGGTGCATGTTATATGTGTATGTGCAAGTGAGCGTGTATGTGTGAGTATGTTAATTCATGAAAACAAAAAAAATTAAATGATATACAAGAAATCAAAATTATACTTACAATTATTAGTTATATGTTATGCTTGGTGAACTTCTTCAATAACTTGCAATAGAGAGAGAGAGAGACTAAGAGAGACTGAGAGAAGGAGAGAGAGAGAGAGAGACAGAGAAAGAGAGAGCTCAAGCTCATAAGTATAGTGCAAATATGAACATTGGTTCGGTCTTCGATCAAATGCACATAAAATGGCAGTCAAAGAGCAAAGCACTTTATTGGTCAAAAGCGAGTGTGGTATACATGACTTTGACAACCATTGTATATGCAATGTTAGGGCCCATCGCATATGTGATTTTTATGAACATCGCATATGCGATCCTTTTATGCATCGCATATGCAAGGTTGCTTCTATGTCTAATATGTGACTCTCACATATGCGACACTTTAATTATGATCATTATGAATGTTAGAAAGAGCATCAATATCAGCATCATTTAAACGGTAGTGCATGCTCGACACTGCATGCGACCGAATGTGCAATCATGAAGCATTGAAATTATGTCGTGTCAAATGTCGTTATGCCCCCTTATTCCTTGTAGTGTTTGTTAGATTTTATAAAATTTTTCACTTTCTCAATTTTGGAATATGATTCTTCATAATAAAAATCATCAAATTGGGATAGCCATAAAAAAACAAATAGGCCATCCTTTCACCCATTGAATTGCAAAATTTGGAAATTTTTTGCACCAATCTTGGACTGAGAACCTTGTTCTTGAGCGATTATAATGGCCCTCATGACCCTAACTAGGTTATTGCCACAACTCTACAGTTCTTGGAGTGTAACATCATGTTATGTTATTTTGTTTTGAGCATGTTGGAGATCGTCATGCAAAGTTTCAACTGTTGCTCAATTGGTACCCTGGGTCGGTGTGATTTACCAAAGTCCTCGGTGTTATGGGTAGGGTCCATGACAATATATAGAACCAAAACCTAGGACTAGACCGGATGATGGAGGGGGAGACCAAATCATGAACGAATGCCATGCCACAAATCACAACCCGGCATCGTGAAACCACCTTGAGAGATGTGCTTTGGCTCTGACACCACTATTGATCGGATCTCAGAAATGCACATATGCCGCAGATAGTACAGAAACAAAATCTCAAAGAAGCATAAGTAAAATAAAGAGAGACAAGAGGTTGAACACTAGATTGGGTGCAATCTCCCCCCATATACTTTGATGGCATGTCTATGAGAGCATGTGTATTTATACGTGTTTTTCAGTATTTCTTGAATGGAAAATACATGAGGGCTGTGCTTTGAAAAGTGTCCATTTATGAAAATCTCATTTAATTTACAAACTCATCGCTTTTCAAGCGATCTACTATTTTTACAAAAACATCACTTTCTAAACCAATCTATTATTTTTACAAAAAATATTTAAAATACTATCTTTTAATTGTCTTCAAAAATATATGAATAAGTCCATGTACATTCACACCCTCATGAGTCGTCACCTACTAAATCAAAACACAAATCACATGAAAATCCTCAAGACATTAAACTCCATATAACATTCCATTATTCCATAAAGTATAACATTTAATTTATCATATCAATTAGTTTTTTAGCTGTTTCTATGATGTGAGTTAAAAAATTTAATAATTTTAGAGTGTTTATCAAATTAATTTATTTTATTGAATTTAATTATATGAGAAAAATATACTAATGATTTTTATTATATTTTATATTTAACATGTGATAATATAAAATTAATTGTATAATTCATTCATATTATGTGTGTGTGTGTGTGTGTGTGTGTAAATCTGGGTATATGTGTGTATGTGCATGGGTGTGTGTGTGTATATGAACATATGTATATATCTATATTTGTGTATGTCTGTGTATGTGTGTGTATGTGTGTGTATGTGTGTTTATGTGTGTATATGTATGTGTATATGTGTATATGTGTATATGTAGGTGTATGTGTATATGTGAGTATATGTGTCTATGTGTATGTGTGTATATGCATGTTTATGTGCATGTGTATATGTATAACCATGCATTCTCATGTCCATGTGCAAGCATCTCTATGTGCATGCATGTGCATGTGCATATGCATCTGTATATATATGTGTATGTGTGTGTATGTGCATATGTATGTGTATATCTAAAATTATGTGTTTATGTGTGTATGTGTTTATGTGTGTATGTGTTTATGTGTGTATGTTTATTTGTATGTGCATGTAGGTATGTTTGTGCATGTGCATGTATATGTTTATGTGTTTCTATGTGTATGTGCATGTGTATGTGCATATGCATGTGTGTGTCTATGAATGTGTATATTTATAAGTATGTGTCTATGTGTGGTTATATGTATGTGTGTGTATGTACATGTGTATGTGTATGTGTATAAGTATGTGTGTATATGTGCATGTGTATGTGTATGCATATGTGCATATGTATGTGTGTATATGTGTCTGTGTATGTGTATGTGTATGTGTATGTGTATGTGTATGTGTATGTGTATGTGTATGTGTATGTGTATGTGTATGTGTATGTGTATGTGTATGTGTATGTGTATGTGTATGTGTATGTGTATGTGTATGTGTATGTGTATGTGTATGTGTATGTGTATGTGTATGTGTATGTGTATGTGTATGTGTATGTGTATGTGTATGTGTATGTGTATGTGTATGTGTATGTGTATGTGTATGTGTATGTGTATGTGTATGTGTATGTGTATGTGTATGTGTATGTGTATGTGTATGTGTATGTGTATGTGTATGTGTATGTGTATGTGTATGTGTATGTGTATGTGTATGTGTATGTGTATGTGTATGTGTATGTGTATGTGTATGTGTATGTGTATGTGTATGTGTATGTGTATGTGTATGTGTATGTGTATGTGTATGTGTATGTGTATGTGTATGTGTATGTGTATGTGTATGTGTATGTGTATGTGTATGTGTATGTGCATGTGCATGTGCATGTGTATGTGTATGTGTATGTGTATGTGTATGTGTATGTGTATGTGTATGTGTATGTGTATGTGTATGTGTATGTGTATGTGTATGTGTATGTGTATGTGTATGAGTATGTGTATGTGTATGTGTATGTGTATGTGTATGTGTATGTGTATGTGTATGTGTATGTGTATGTGTATGTGTATGTGTATGTGTATGTGTATGTGTATGTGTATGTGTATGTGTATGTGTATGTGTATGTGTATGTGTATGTGTATGTGTATGTGTATGTGTATGTGTATGTGTATGTGTATGTGTATGTGTATGTGTATGTGTATGTGTATGTGTATGTGTATGTGTATGTGTATGTGTATGTGTATGTGTATGTGTATGTGTATGTGTATGTGTATGTGTATGTGTATGTGTATGTGTATGTGTATGTGTATGTGTATGTGTATGTGTATGTGTATGTGTATGTGTATGTGTATGTGTATGTATATATTTGTATGTCTGTGTATATGTGTGTATGTACACGTGCATGTGTGTGTATGTACACGTGCATGTGTGTGTATATGTTCATGTGTGTGCATGTGTATGTGTAAGTGTATATGCATATGTATGTGTGTATATGTGCACGTGTATGTGTATGTATATAAGTATGTAAGTATATGTGTGTATATGCATGTATATGTGTGTACGTGCATGTGCATGTGCATGTGTATGTGTATGTGTATGTGTGTGTTTATGTGTATGTTCATGTATATATGTCTGTGCATGTGCATGTGTGTTTATGTTTGTGT
This sequence comes from Ceratopteris richardii, assembly GCA_020310875.1. Lineage (NCBI taxonomy): Eukaryota > Viridiplantae > Streptophyta > Polypodiopsida > Polypodiales > Pteridaceae > Ceratopteris > Ceratopteris richardii. The sequence goes on from CM035438.1 coordinate 50,927,392, forward strand.
ACGTATGTTTATGTGCATGTGTGTGTGTAAGAGTATGTGCAGATGATGTGTCTGTATGTGCATGTGTATGTGTATATGTATAAGTATGTGTGTTTATATGTGTGTATGTGCATGTTCATGTGTTTGTGTATATGTAATTTTATGTGTGTGTATGTGTATGTGCCTTTGTGAGCATGCATGTGCATGTATATATGTGTATGTGCAAGCGCATGTGTATGTGTCAGTGTGCTAATTCATTAAAACAAAACAATTTAAATGATATACAAAAAATCAAAATTATACTGACAATAATTAGCCATATGTTATGCTCCGTGAACTTCTTCAATAACTTGCAATAGAGAGAGAGAAGGGGAGAGACAGGGAGAGACAGAGAGAGAGTGACAGAGAAACGGAAAGAGAGAGCTCAAGCTCATAAGCTCAGTGTAGATATGAGCATTGGTTCACTCTTAGATCAAACGCACATAAAATGGCAATCAAATAGCGATTCACTTTATTGGTCAAAAGTGAGTGTGGTATAAGTGACTTTGACAACCATTGTACATGTGATGTTAGGGTCTGTTGGGAAAGATGGATGGACACTCCAAGAAATGAGTAGGTACTACCAAATCTTGCTTAGTACCAGCCCCTTGAAGGTTCATAGATGATATGTGGGCCCTCTTAGCTTTCGAATGACACTATACAAGTGCCTATGTACTTTGGAAATGATGTATGAAAAGATTGAATCAAGACAGACTACTTCCAAATAGAAGAATCAATGAAAACCTTCTATCTTTTATCATACACGTACTGCTTGTAATGCTCAATGCTACGAGTACAGTAGGAATTAGAAACATTCCTTTTAGATGTATTTAATTAGATTAGTAAGCTAATGATTCCAAGTGAAATCACTTCAAATGATGCACTATACACAGAGCAATCAATTTAACAAATGAATCATTACCCTCGATTTTTAGGACCACAGAGTTTGACCAGTGAGTGCTTTGACATGCTTTTCTCCAAATTGGCTGAATGGATTTTCTTCAAAATTTGTCTGCAGTAGATAACTTGGAGCTGATTCCAACAAGCTTTAGATCATTGAATTTTGTGGAGAATTGGTTGAGATATAAGCAGCACAAGTTGAAAGTTATGAAAGACTATAAGAGACAGATCATAGATGAACAATGTAGATGTAATGTACTAATGAAGAATGTTGTACAAGATCATAGGCTTGGTAATCATAGCCTGATGATGGAGAGTAGCGTAGACTACAATGTAGACCTCATGCTCTTACAAAATAACTATGGAGAACTCGGGAAGTGATGCTTTTACACGTGATTTTTTCAAGTCACTTTATATAAGTGTTACATTCAAATTTGAATTTGAATTCAACTTTTAGCTCTCTCTAGAAGTGATCCTTCAATCTAGGAAATATTCCCTCAATGAAGTGGTTACTTTTCTAACTAACAAATCCATGAATTTTTGGTAGGTGATTACAAATATTCTCTCAAGTCAAATAAATGACTTTTACAAATGTAAAAAGATAAAGTTCTCCTAGCAATGGTTTCCATGGAGCTTCATATGTTTATGAACTTCAAGCCAAATGTGTGGGCTTGGACTTTTGCACCAACAAGGCCCATCACATATGTGACTTTTTGAGCATCGCATATGCAACGATGCTTCTATGTCTTATATGTGACTCTCACATATGCGAAACTTTAATTATCATCATAAGGAACTTTAGAAAGAGCATTGATATCAGCATCATTTAAATGGTAGTGCATGCTCGATGCTGCATGCGGCAGAATGTGCAATCATGAAGCACTAAAATTATGTCGTGTCAAATGTCGCTATGCCCCCTTGTTCCTTGTAGTGCGTGTTAGATTTTATAACCCCTCTTTTGTGTTTTTATGGTGAATAATCCATCATTATCATTTTTAGTCTCCATATTAGTATTTGAATTTAGGAAGCTAGTGTTTCCCACATCAAGAGTAGAGATTTTTGTGTGAGGCGCAAGGAGGTTAGAGGGGCATTCTTCCATGAAATTTTATTTTGTACAATAGAATTGTCCCATATTCTTCTTGTTTCTTCTCTCTTTGTAACTATATTTTATGGGGCCCTTTTACCTTAGGGGAATCTTTAACTCCATGGCCTTGGGAATCTCAAAGAAAGCAAGCACTAGTAGGTTCTTGTGGATAATTTCCTAGTCCATGAACAATATTACAAGTAGTATCCTTGTTGATAACATTGGAAATAACTTGTATAAAATCATCTTTGTCAAATATTTTTAGGTGTAAGTGCATGCTAAATGAGAATTGGTGGTGAACATGGAGCCCTAAATTTTCTTTGATTGCCATAGGGCATCTATTATGGGCATCAATTTGTTGATGAATTGGTGTAATGAGAAAGGGAGGTTTTGTCTAGTGTTATTAGGAGTCCATTACGAGCATCATGTATGGAGAAACATAGTTTTTGGAAACGTCTACCGTAATCCGCATTGGAACACTTGAAACACCATGATGTTATCTTCAGAAACGATAAAAACATGGTTTGCTTCTAGGGATACGCACTTTTTAACAGGATGCCCCATAGGAACCGTTCGTCTTATGGCACCGCCTCCAAACAGCTGATCCTGATTTTAGATTAGATCCACTAAACAAAAAAAAGTCCGAAATTGATGATGGACCAAAATGGGCAATTCAAAAGTATAATGAAAAGCTAAGGCCGAGCTTCCTTTATATAAAAAAAGGTATACTGAAAATAGTTGAAAAGTGTATGTGCCTTCGATTGTAAGTCGGTGACATACATCTTGAAGTCATACGAAAACCGCAAGATGTTCTGATTTCATGGTTCATTTTAAAATGGCGACATATTGTGCCTTGAAAGTCAATATAAATAACGTAACATTCGTTTGATTCCTTACATGGCAATGTTTAATGTTTTCCATACGCCTCAATTCTGAGTGTTCTCATTCATCCATGAGTATGATATTCCAGTTCACCGAGAACTTGTTAAGTAAGAAACAAGTTATCTGGCAAAGGAGTTATGAACATGTATCTAATGCAGCACTAATGAATAGAACTCATGTATTTTAAAGAGATATTATGTCCTATTGAAGAGAAACTCTCTATTTTTCTTGCCTAATAAGCAGCCTTGAACCCATCTTCATTCAGAACAGGTTGCTCATTACATACAGGACTTTGTGATGCACTACAATGGTGACTCAGAAGAAGCAGTACACAAGCAAATTTTGTCGCTGGCACAATAATTTTCTATAACGTGTGGAACTTGAACTGATGGAAATATAGAACTCTTAAAGAAATATAGAGCTATATTCTGTATGTGTGTTTATATGATTCGAACATATTAGAGGTATTATTATTTTAGATTACATCATGCTATGCGTCAAGCCGTCGAAACGATCTGTTGGTTATGGATGGATTGACAAGCTTATTAGAAGTGGTTATAGAGTGGTAAATTTTTAATGTCGGATAGAAGTTATTCTTTACATCATGCACGAACTTATGTATTCATACAATCAATCGAAGTTATTCTTTACTTACTGATGTTGCATAGAGGTTATTCTGTAATTAATACAATCAATCGAACTTACTGATGTTGCATAGAGGTTATTCTGTAATTAATCTCAATAAACACAAAGAAAAACAGCAGTACATAAGTAGATATTAGCAATATAAAAACACAAAAAGCCAAAGAACAATGTATTCAGTCCACTACGCTTTTTTTATTCCTTATTTTTTGTTCTTTTTATACCGGAGCTTATAAAAAGATGAGTATTACAAATTTCCGAAGTTTGTACCAGAATATAGGTTAGAAGATAGCATTCGTGATTCTTTTTTACCAAACTTTAAGAATGATATTTGCCGATTGATTAGGAATCTTTCCTATTTGATTAAAGAAGCATGCACATTCGATCCTTGCATAATTCTGGTAATTCTAAGAAGAACAAACTTTATCAATGCCGGTTTGTTATTTTATACATTGTGAGTTTCTAGCCAACTTGTACCTTTTCTCTTGAGTATATAACATCTTTGTCGCTTCTTTTTAGCAATTCAAAGATGTTATAGACTCAAGAAATTGATCATCTAGAAAAGAGACCATATAATAACATCAACAATAATAATTATTATTATTATTATAATAACTGCAATGAGTTCCATAATGGTAACGCTGATTATAATATATATATATATATATATATATATATATATATATATATATATATATATATATATATATATATATATATATATATATATATATATATATAGTTATGTTTTAATCGTGTCTATGGTGTGGGTTAAAAATTTTAATAATTTTAGAGTGTTTCTTAATTTAATTTATTTTATTGAAATGAATTATATGAAATAAATATAATAATGATTCTTATTACAAAATATATTTGACATATAATTTACAACTTTAATTTTATAATTTATTCATATTAAATGTGTTTGTGTGTGTATATGTATGTATGTGCATGTAGTTTTGTGTGTATATGTGCATGTGTATATATCTATATTTGTTTATGTGTGTGTATCTGTGTATCTATGTGTGTATGTGTATATGTATGTGTCTATGCCTATATGTTGGTGGACGTGTATGTCTTTATGTGTGTATGTGTATGTTATGTTTGTATATGCATGTGTATGTGTATGTGAATATGCATATGTATATATATAAGAAGGCATGTGCATGTGCATGTGCATGTGCATGTGCATGCATGTGTGTGTGCATACACATGTGCATGCACATGTGCATGTGCATATGCATTTGTATATAAATAAATAAATAAATAAATATATATATATATATATATATATATATATATATATATATATATATATATATATATATATATATATATATATATATATATATATATATGTGTGTGTGTGTGTGTGTGTGTGTATGTGCAGATGTATGTGTATGTTTATGAGTATGTGTTTATGTGTGTGTATGTCTATATGCATATCTATGTGCTTGTATGTGCATGTGTATGTGTGTATGTGTGTTTATATGTGTGTATGTGTATGTGTATATGTGTTAGTGAATGTCTATGTGCATGTCCATGTGTGTGTATGTTTGTGTGTATGTGCATGTGTATCTGTAAGTGTTTCTGCATATGTATGTGTGTATGTGCATGTGTATGTGTATTTGTATACTTATGTGTGTATGTGTGTATGTGTGTGTACGTGCATGTGCATGTGTATGTGTATAAGTATGTGTATGTCTATGTGTACGTGTATGTGTATTCGTGAGAGTGCAATTGTATGTGGGTGTGCATGTATATGTGTGTATTTGCATGCGAATGTGTATGTGTGCGTATGTTAATTCACAAAATCAAAACAATTTAAAATATATACACACAATTAGGATTCGGTGAACTTGTTCAATAACCTTCAATAAAGAGAGAGAGAGAGGGAGGAGAGAAGAAAAATAAAGAGAGAGAGAGAAAGAGAGGGGAGAGAGAGAGAGATAGAGAGAGACAAATCAAAAGACAAAGAGGGAGAAAGAGGGAGAGAGAGAGAGAGAGGGGAGAGAGAGAGAGAGAGAAAGAGAGAGCTCAAGCTCATAAGCATAGCATAGAGATCAACATAATTTCGCTCTTTGATGAGATGCTCGTAAAATGGCAACCAAAGGTGATGTGCTTTATTTCTCAAAAGCGAGCATCATGACATGTTAGGGCCCGTCGTATATGCAATGTTAGGGCCCATCGCATATGTGACTTTCTTGAGCATCACATATGCAATACTTTTATGCATCACATATGGGACAGTGCTTTTGTGTCTCATATGTGACTCTCACAATATGCAACACTTTCATTATCATCGTTACAAGCCTCAAAAAGAGCATCGATATCAGCATTGTTTAAACAATAGTGTGTGCTCTTTTTGTTCCTTCTCTCTTTATAACTACATTCTAGGGGCCCTTTTATCGTAGAGCAAACTTTAACTCCATGGCCTTGTGAATCACAAAGAAAGCAAGCACTAGTAGGTTCTTGTAGATAATTTCCTAGTCTATGGACAATATTACAAGCATGATGCTTGTTGATGACATTGGGAATAACTTTATAAAATCATCTTTCTCATATATTTGTAGGTATAAGCGCATGCTAAATTTGAGATTGGTGCCTACGTGAACATGCAACCCTAGATTTGTTCTGGTTGCGTTCGCAATTCTATGATTCGAACATATTAGAGCTATTATATTTGAGATTACAGCATGCTATGCGTTAAGCCATCCTTGAGATTACATTATATTTGTAACCATCCTCAATTCATGCTATGCTATGCGTCTATGATTGACAAGCTAATTACAAGTGGGCATTCAGATTCTCGTACTCTGTATTCTTACAATGAAAGGGAATTCTTTTTTAATGCGGGAGCGTGATAGTGCTAATTTTTTAGTGTCACCCCATCGAAATCCACTGATAGTGCATGAACTTCAGCTGCTCTGTAGACATACAATCTATGGGATTTCTTTTAATGCGGATTCTTGATAGTGCTAATTTACTAATGTTGCATAGAGGTTATTCTGTAATTTACTAATGTTGCAACTTGATCTCGAATATGATCCAACACAAAAAACGAATATAATCCAACACAAAAAACGAATATATACATACACACACACACACACACACACACACACATATATATATATATATATATATATATATATATATATATATATATATATATATATATATATATATATATATATATATATATATATACACATAATTTCTCACATAAGTTATGTTTTAATCGTGTCTATGGTGTGGGTTAAAAATTTTAATAATTTTAGAGTGTTTCTTAACTTATTATTTATTGAAAGGAATTATATGACACAAATGTAACAATGATTTTTATTACAATATATATTTAACATGTGATTTACAACTTTAACTTTATAATTCATTCACATTAAATGTGTTTGTGTGTATATATGTGTGTATGTGCATGTAGTTCTATGTGTATATGTGCATGTGTATATACCTATATTTTTGTATGTGTGTGTATGTGTGTATCTATGTATGTATGTGTATATATGTATATGTATTTGTGTATGTGTATATGTAGGTGTAGTGTATGCCTTTGTGTGTGTATGTGTATGTTATGTTTGTATATGCATGTGTATGTGTATGTGTATATGCATATGTATATGTATGAGAAGGCATGTGCAAGTGCATGTGGATGCATGTGTGTGCACAGGCACATGTGCATGTGCATGTGCATATGCATTTGTATATATATGTGTATGTGTGTGTATGTATGTGCATATGTATGTGTCTGTTTATGAGTATGTGTTTATGTGTATATGTGTATGTGCATGCATGCATGTGCATTTGTGAGTTTATCTGTATGTGTGTGTATCTACATGTGTATGTGTAAGTGTATGTGCATATGAATGTGTGTGTATGTGTATGTGTATGTGTATATGCATATGTATATGTATGAGAAGGCATGTGCATGTGCATGTGGATGCATGTGTGTGTAGGCAGATGTGCATGTACATGTGCATATGCATTTGTATATATATGTGTATGTGTGTGTATGTATGTGCATATGTATGTGTATGCTTACGAGTATGTGTTTATGTGTATATGTATATGTGCATGCATGCATGTGCATTTGTGAGTTTATCTGTATGTGTGTGTATCTACATGTGTATGTGTAAGTGTATGTGCATATGTATGTGTGTGTATGTGCATGTGTATGTGTATGTGTATGTGTATATGCATATGTATATGTATGAGAAAGCATGTGCATGTGCATGTGGATGCACGTGCATGTGGATGCATGTGTGTGTGCAGGAACATGTGCATGTGCATGTGCATATGAATTTGTATATATATGTGTATGTGTGTGTATATGCATATTTATGTGTATGTTTATGAGTATGTGTTTATGTGTATATGTGTATGTGCATGCATGCATGTGCATTTGTGAGTTTATCTATATGTATGTGTATCTACATGTGTATGTGTAAGTGTATGTGCATATGTATGTGTGTGTATGTGAATGTGTATGTGTATATGCACACGTATATGTGTGCATATGTATGTGCTTGAATGACTATGTGTATGTGTATAATTAAAATATGTGCATGTGTATGTGTATGTGTATGTGCATGTGTATGTGTATGTGCATGTGTGTGTATGTGTATGTGCATGTGTATGTGTATGTGTATGTGCATGTGTGTGTATGTGCATGTGTATGTGTATGTGTATGTGTATGTGCATGTGTATGTGCATGTGTATGTGTACGTGTACGTGTACGTGTACGTGTACGTGTACGTGTACGTGTACGTGTACGTGTACGTGTACGTGTACGTGTACGTGTACGTGTACGTGTACGTGTACGTGTACGTGTACGTGTACGTGTACGTGTACGTGTACGTGTACGTGTACGTGTACGTATACGTGTACGTGTACGTGTACGTGTACGTGTACATGTACGTGTACGTGTACTTGTACGTGTACGTGTACGTGTACGTGTACGTGTACGTGTATGTATATGTATACGTGTATGTGTATGTGTATGTGTATGTGCATATGTATGTGTGTGTATGTGTGCATGTATGTATATATGTATTTGTGTATGTGTATAAATATATGTGTAGGTGTGCGTATATGTAAGTATGTGTATGTGTGTGTATGTGTATGGGTATATGCATATCTATGTTTTTTTAAGTGCATGTGTATGTGTATGTGTATAAGTATGTGTGTATGTGTATGTATATGTGTGTATGTGTATGTGATATGTGTTTGTGAATGTGTATGTGCATCTAGATATCTTGTGCATGTCCATGTGTGTGTATGTGTATGTGTGTGTATGTCCATGTGTATGTGTAACTCTATGTGCATATGTATGTGTGTGTATGTGCATGTGTATGTGTATTTGTATACTTATGTGTGTGTTTGTGTGTATGTGTGTGTATGTGCATGTGCATGTGTATGTGTATAAGTATGTGTATGTCTGTGTGTATGTGTGTATGTGTATGTGCATTCGTGACAGTGCAATTGTATGTGCATGTGCATGTATATGTGTGTATTTGCATGTGAATGTGTATGTGTGCATATGTTAATTCTTGAAAACAAAACAATTTAAAAGATATACACACAATCAAAATTCGGTGAACTTCTTCAATAACCTACAATAAAGAGAGAGAGAGAGAGAGAGAGATATCAAAAGACAAAGAGGGAGAGAGAGAGAGATAGAGGAGAGAGAGAGAGAGAGGGAGAGCTCAAGCTCATAAGCATAGCACAAATATCAACATTGGTTCGTTCTTCAATCAGATGCACATAAAATGGCAATCGAAGATCAATGTGCTTTATTTCTCAAGAGCGAGCATCATGAAAAAGGTCATATATGCAATGTTAGGGCCCATCGCATATGTGACTTTCTTGAACATCACATATGCATTACTTTTATGCATCGCATATGTGACAGTGCTTTTGTGTTTCATATCTGACTCTCACATATGCAACACTTGTATTATCATCGTTACGAGCCTCAGAAAGAGCATCGATATCAGCATTGTTTAAACAATAGTGTGTGCTCGCCGCTCCATGTGATAGAACGTGTGATTAGAAAGCAATAAAATTTTGTTGTGTCAATTGTTGCTATGGCCCCTTATTCTTTGTAGTGTTTATTAGGTTTTTATAACCCCTCTTTTGTGTTTTAATTGCAACTAATCCATCATTACTATTTTCAGTTTGCATATTAGTATTTGAGTTTAGGAACCGAGTATTTCCCACATAAAGAGGAGAGATTTTTTGCGAGAGGCACAAGGAGCTTAGATTGGCATTCTTCCATGAAATTTTGTTTTGTTCTATAGAATTGTCCCATCTTTCTGTTCCTTCTCTCTTTATAACTACATTCTAGGGGCCCTTGTATCTCGGGGGCAATCTTCAACTCCATGGCATTGTGAATCACAAAGAAAGCTAGCACTAGTAGGTTCTTGTAGATAATTTCCTAGTCTATGGACAATGTTACAAGCATGATCCTTGTTGATGACATTGGGAATAACTTTTATAAAATCATATTTCTCATATATTTGTTGGTATACGTGCACGCTAAATTTGAGATTGGTGCCTACGTGAACATGCGACCCTGGATCTGCTTTGGGTACCACAGGGCATCCATTAGGGGCACCAATTTGTTGATGAATTGGTGTAGTGAGAAAGGGAGGTTTGATCTAGAGTTATTAGGAGTCCATTACCCGCATCATGTATAGAGAAATATACCGGTTTGTAAGGTCTACCGTAATCCCGATTATAACACTTGAAAAACCATGATGTTATCTTCAAAAACCATAAAAACATTCTTTTTTAAAGGGATGCCCCATAGAAACCGTTCTTTTTATGGAGCCGCCTCCAAACAACTGATCCTGATTTTGGATTGGACCCACTAAACAAATAAAATAATACTGACAAATTTGAAAAATGTATGTGCCTTCGATTGTAAGTCGGTGGCATACATGTTGAAGTCATAGGAAAAGCGCAAGATGTTCTGATTTCATTGTTCATTTTAAAAAGAAGACATATTGTGTCTTGAAAGTCAATGTAAATAACGTAACATTCGTTTGATTCCTTACATGGCAATGTTTAGTGTTTTCCATACACCTCAATTCTGAGTGTTCTCATTCATGCATGAGTATGACATTCCAATTCACCGAGAACTTTTTAAGTAAGAATAGAACTCATGGCACTAAAGAATAGAACTCATGTATTTTGAAGCAATATTATGTGCTATTGTGAAGAGTAAACATCTATTTTTCTTGCCTAATAAGCATCCTTGAACCCATCTTCATTCAGAAGAGTTTGTTCATTACATACAGGACTTTGTGATGCATCCATTACAATGGTGACTCATAAGGAGCAGTACACAAATAAAATAAAACTGACAAAGTTGAAAAATGTATGTGCTTCGATTGTAAGTCGGTGGCATACATGTTCTAAGTCATAGGAAAAGCGCAAGATGTTCTGATTTCATGGTTCATTTTTAAAAGAAGGCATATTGTGTCTTGAAAGTCAATATAAACAACGTAACATTCGTTTGATTCCTTACATGGCAATGTTTAATGTTTTCCATACACCTCAGTTCTGAGTGTTCTCATTCATCCATGAGTATGATATTCAAATTCACCGAGAAGTTTTTAAGTAAGAAACTGGAAAAGCTCCCACAAGAATCTACTGCTAATTCGGGACGCAATCCCAGCAAAAAAGAAAGATGAATCCAAGAAAAGAAAGGAGAAAGCTCCTTCCCGCAAAGAGGGTTCACTACGACAATGATCATCATCTCGTTAAACGCTAGAGGGCTAACCGACCACTCAAGAGCGACCATCATTGGTCAATGGCTTCGCAACATTAGCCTAAACCCAGAATTTATATGTATTCAAGAGATTAAAATTGACGGAGAAGACCTCCAAAAACGGCTTAGACATGTCTTCTCGACCCATGTTTGGATTTCAACGGCACACCAGCGGGGGTCCGGTGGAACGGCAATCGGTATTAATCAATTTTGGTTTGAAAAGCTTGAGAACTCCATTGAAGATGAATGCCATAGATGGATTGCTGTTTCTTTTGGTGCTCCTTTTTGTTTTACTTTAGTTTCTTTGTATGCCCCTAATGGGGAGTTAGAGAGACTGAACACTTGGGCCTCCTTGGACTCACTCCCCCACAACGTGCTTATTTGTGGTGACTTCAACATGGTGGAGGACCCTATGGACAGATGGATGGGCAAGGGCAGGGTCATCGATAGTCGGGAGAAAGAAACGTGGGACAAAACCAAACTACACTTGGATTTGGTCGAATTCAAAGATTCGAATGGCTTTTCTTGGTCAAATCTCCAAGCGGGCGAGGACCTGAGGAAAGCTAGACTTGATAGATGCTACATCTCTCAGAGTTTTACTCATCAGTGGGGCCACCCTTCCCTCTCGCAACGCACCGACCTCACCATCTCTGATCACTCCCCGATTGTTGTCACTTTCCAACCTTCCACCAAGATCCGTAAGGCTCCTTGGTTCCACGCCAGTGCGCCCTCCTTCTGGCCTTGCTGGGTGAAGCGATCGGCTGCTCCGCGACTCTCTAGAATGCCATCAGAGGGGAGGTCCTATGGAAAATCTGGCGGGAAAGATGTGCTTTCAACTTCGGTGACTCCCCCAAAGAGTGGTCAATTGAGAAATTGTTGTTCCTCCTTGGCAAAAGGATTGTTAACTATAAGAAATCCCCCCCCTTCAGGCATCACCAAGTACTCCTTTTGATCAATAACAAGCTTAAACCCAAGTGGGCCCCACATGAGGGTGATGAGAGGGTGATTAACCTTCTTTGTAATGCCATCTAAGCTCTGTAAAAGCTTTCCCTGCTTTGTGGGATTTGGGGGATCCCGTGGGCACTAGTCCCCTTCTCTTGTACTTTTCCTTATTTAATTCAAGTCCGGGAGAGTAGGCTAATGCCGAACTTCCTTTATATTAAAAAAAAGAAACAAGTTATCTGGCAAAGGAGTTATGAACATGTATCTAGTGCAGCACTAAAGAATCTATATTTTATGTTATGTTATTCAAGTGTAAATCTCTATTTTTCTTGCCTAATAATCAGCCTTGAACCCAGCTTCATTCAGAGCAGGTTGTTCATTACATACAGGACTTTGTGATGCATCCATTACAATGGTGATTCATAAGGAGAAGTACACAAGAAAATCTTGTCGGTGGCACAAGAACTTTTTATAACATGTGGAAAGCACTCCATTATGTTAGATCTTTAAGAAATATAGAGCTCTATTCTGTATGTGTCGCCTGTATAAGCATGACTTATGTTAGTATGAGCTTAGGGAGTTCACATGACAGTTATTTCATCTGCATGCTTTTGCGTTGGCAATTCTATGATTCCAACATCATGCTATGCGTCAAGCCATCGAAACGATCTGTTAGTTATAGATGGACTTCATAGGATTGACAAGCTTATTACCATCATAGCGAATTCTTACAATCATAGCGAATTCTTTTTAAATGCGGAAGCGTGATAGTGCTAATTTACATCATGCAACATTAAAAAATGAAAACATTCCGCTGCTCTGTATTCATACAATCAATGCGACTTTTTTTAATGCAGAAGCATGATAGTGCTAATTTAATAATGTCAATAAACACAAACAAACAGGAAAGCAACTTGATTTCGATGAAAACAGGTGGCAGAAAATAATTAGATAGTAGGAATTCTAAAACGCAAAAAACAAATATAATCCAACGGAGAGAAAGGCCACACCGTAAGGAAATTCATATTATATATTCCCGCAACCTAGATTTTCAAGGTAGAATAACGGCAAACGATCGGAGTGATAATGAAGATAAATATTTTTGTTGAGATTCTTACTATAAATTTATCTCAACCAATCAACACAGTAAGGATAAGCCTTATCCTTTAGTAGATATTTCTACACGCATGAAAACCATAAGATTATTATTAGATTAAGTCTCATAAAATTGTATATATATTGAATAAAAAAATTACATCATTACTTCAATGGACACCATATCTTGGAAAATCGTGTATAGTTCAAGTCACAATTCCACAAACCATAATGTGTCTTTGATTAATGGTTTTTGATAGATCAATGAAATTAATACCTCTTCATAACTCTTGGATATCGTCAACGAGAGTAACAAGATATATATTCATGTCTTTAACTTGTCTTTAATGCACAAGCATGATAGTGCTAATTTATTAATGTTGCATAGAGGTTGTTCTGTAATTAATGTCGATAAACACAAAGAATCAACAAAGCAACTTGATTTCGATGAAAAACAGGTGGCAGTAAGTAATTAGATATTAGGAATATAAAAACACAAAAAAAAACGAATATGATCCAACAGAGTCAAAGGTTACACTTCCATTTAAATATTCCCTCAACGTAGTTCCTCGAGAGAGAATAAGGAAAAACGATTGGAGTGATGCACAACTTATTTTGTCGCCTCGGCTAAAACGCAAATCACAGCTGTGCATTGATTTTTTGTTCATGTAAAAGCTTCAGCTCGAATAGTAATAATGGAGGTACAACGAAAACTGTTACTTAAAGAGCATGTGTAGCAAAAGTTACATCCAACGTACTATCATGGAAGTATACAAAACAGTCATGTCTCGTAGCACCATTCTTGTTTTCTTCATGTACTGTCAAGCTTTTTAGATTCCTTAATTTTCGTTGTTAACATATGTCATCATGCTACCGGAACTTATAAAAAGATGAGTTTCTCGCACTGATCCTATCATGAAGAGGATTATAAACTTTCCGAAGTTTGTTGTGTGTGTATATATATATATATATATATATATATATATATATATATATATATATATATATATATATATATATATATATATACATATATATATACATATATTAGTAGATAGCATTTATGAATGACATCTGCTGATTGGTTAAGAATCTTTCAATCTCATAAGGGAAGATGGTAAGAAGAAGTTAATAAAGGGAAGATTCAATCTGAGAAGGGACTCCAAAATATCAGAGGAAGACTAAGATACGAGGAGAAGATCAAAAGAAGAAATCTTCAAATTTACTTTAAGGAATGGTGGGCTGGTAAGGCAGATAGACCTTCCAGAGAGATGTGCAATATTCTCAGAAGAAAACAAATTAGAGAGGAGATCCCACTACTGCTTAGCAAGGATGGGGTGGAATGTAAAACAGCGGAACAAAACATTGGCATTATAGAAGCACACTTCACGAGTCTCTTGGATAGTGCTTGTCCCCTCTCCCCTCATAGGCGGGATTGCATGGCCACCATCTCTCGGACTTCCCTGCATAGAATCCCATGCAACTTGAGCACTCTGCTTGATGCCTCCTTTTCTGAACAAGAGATCCTGGAAGTTATCGATTCGCTTCAGAACGGCAAGAGCCCGGGGCCTGATGGGCTCACTAATGAGTTCTTTAAATCATTCAAATATGTGGTGGCCACCCCCTTGCGACTTGTTTGGCTTGAGGCACTCGTGTTCGGCACCCTTCCCACTTGCCTCAACAACGACATCATCAAACTTATACATAAAAAAGAGGAGAGGAACAGAATTGAGAACTGGAGACGTATCACAATGCTTCAAACCCGATATAAGGTTCTTGCTAAAGTCATTGCCAATAGGATATCCTGTCATTTAGACCAATGGCTTAGCAAAGACCAAAAAGGTTTCATTAAGGGAAGGTCAATATTGGAAGCCATCATTGATATCTGGGAAGGTCTCGACTACGCTGAAGAATCTAATCAGGACATTGTCTTCCTCAAGATTGACTTTGACAAACCCTACGACAGATTGGAATGGGACTATATTTTACAATCGCTAAAAGACCTCGGGTGTAGTCATAAATTCCTCAGGATGATCTCCAATGTCCTTGGCAATGCTTCGACCAAAGTCAATGTCAACGGACAACTTTCAAAGGCAATCAATCTGAAACGATCCATCAGGCAAGGTTGCCCATTGCCCCTGTAGCTCTTTGCCATCGCCACTGAAGGACTGAGCCGACTTGTGGAGCAACAGATGGAGCTTGGTCACATAAGAGGCATCACTTTGCCACCTAACTCTGGGCAAATGACAATGAGGCTATTTGCGGATGACACAAATGCCTTTGTTCACAATGACGATACTAGCTTGGAAACCTTCTCGTGGTGCCTCCACACGTTTTGTGAGGCCTCTGGATCCAGAATTAACCATACCAAGACTCCATTTAGGGCTATCAAAGGGAATCAGCCCAATCTCCTCACTGTGCAAGGATGCCAAAGCATTCAATCAGGTCAGGTCATTCGCATTCTTGGTATCCCCTTGGGATTCGATGTTACTCTAAAACAAAGGTGGGCTTGGGTCCTCGCTAGACTTAATAATAAACTTAACTACTGGAGGTGTTTGCAAATCAATTTCGTTGGCCGGGTCATCAGAATCAGTGAAGATTGGAAGTGGGCTCCAGGTATAAGACAAAACGACTCCATTTGGTTCCCGATCCAAGGCATGAGAAACGTGGAGCCTTGGAATGTCTTGAGTGCCAAGAGACTTTGGAATAAGGGATTCAAACAATGGAAGCACCTCTAGAAACAAGACACGAACAGATGGGTGGACTTTGAGGATCTTGACCCTACTATTGCGGTCACATACGAGGAATGGAATGTTTTACTGAGGAGACGCCACGCTTGGGACCGATCTAAAATCCGACTACTTATGGGACAGGACTCTCCAAACCCAATGGGCCTTAAATGGTATAATGGTAATCGCCTCTCCAAGCTTCCATATGTTGAAGCTAGCAATGACATCCACATCAGCCTTAACAAGAAATGGTGTCTCAACTGGACGCAACTTCGATGGGATGTGAAATTTATGTCTATCTAGCACCCTCTCATTGAAAACAAAAAATCGGTTCTCCTATGGCAAATCCTACACCATGGAATATGGACCAATGCAAAAGCCAACAAGAACTGTGGGGTTCCGCCCTGGTGCAAGCGATGTTGCCATAGCAAAGAGGATATTGGTCACCTGCTCTTTGCTTGCCCTAAATCCCTTAAGTTATGGAGGGTCCTTGGTCGTTCTTTGGGACTCCAAAAACAAATCAATTGGAAGCAAGCCCTCATTGGTGAAGCGATCGGCTGCTCTGCGGCATTCTGGAATGCTATTAGGGGAGAGATCCTTTGGAAGATTTGGCGAGAAAGATGTGCTCAAAACTTTGGCAATGCCCCAAGGAGTGGTCGATCAAGAAGTCCCTTTTCCTCCTCGGCAGAAGAATTGCTAACTATAAGAAAACCCCCCCTTTTAGACATCACAAAGAGCTACAGTATGTCAACAATAAGCTTAAAACCAAGTGGGCTCCACATGATGGGGATGCGAGGTTTATCAACCTCCTCTATAACTCTATGTAAGACTTGCAAGGCGTGCCACAAAGGCTATGGCAGATCATCGAAATAAAAATTAGTCATCAAAAATATATCACTTGGATGCCAGATCTTCTGGGAGAAGCGAGTGGTCGTTCTGCGACTCTCCAAAACACTCGAAACTCTGGTCGATTGAGTATTCATTGTTCCCCCTTGGCAAAAGGATCGCTAATTGTAAGAAACCCCCCTTTTTCTTAGGAGTCATCAAATATTCCTTTTGATCAAGGTCACACTTTACCCATGTGGGCCTCGCATGTATGTGATGAGTGGGACATTAACCTTTTTCTTGTAAAGCCATCTACATTCTGTAAAAGCTTCCCCCGCTCTCTAGGATTTGGGGAATCCTGTGGGTACTAGTCCCCTTCTTTTGTATTTTACCTTTATTTAATTCAAGTACGAGAGAATAGACTAAGGCCAAACTTCCTTTTATTTTTTATTTTTTTTAAAGAATCTTTCCTATTTGTTTAATGGAGCATGTCCATTTGATCCTTGCATAATTCTGGTAATTCTAATATGAACAAACTTTATCAATGCCGTTGTTATTTTATATATTATAAGTTTCTAGCCAACTTGTACCTTTCCTCTTGAGTCTATAACATCTTTTAATACCTTTCGGGTATCTTTTAATATACAAAAGCGGAAAAGCACAAAAAGATAGAAAAAAAACAACTTGGGTAGAACGAACAATTACGCTGGGGTTAAGTATAAGAAACAACAATAATTCCTCTCTTGCATCACAAAGCTTCAATCATAAATCTACATAAAACTGTTATGTGTTTCTAAGCTTGAAGTCCAAAATTCCTAATCAACTAGCCAAATATCTCTTGCATTCTGAAGAACCAATCATAAATATCTCTCCATGAAATCATGATGGGCTTTTACTCTTGAAGGCCAAAAACATGGAACAAGGCATCAATATGATTTTGTCTACATAAACTATTTCTTCCATCAACTCTAAAGCTTGTGCGCCGAAATACTGGTGGAAAAGATTGAGATGTAAAAGCTTAGAAATGCCATGTAAATTATTCTTAAGTTATCAATATAAGTCAAATTAGGCTAACGAGCAGCCAATGAGCAAGACGAAATAAGGATCATAGAAAATAGACCATCTTCGTGCTTTACATACAAGGTTCTTCTATTTGGACTATTTATGAATCCATTTCTATATATATATATATATATATATATATATATATATATATATATATATATATATATATATATATATATATATATATATATATATATATATATATATATATATATATATATATATATATATATATACCTTCTATTTGGACTATTTATGAATCCATTTCTCTCTCTCTCTCTCTCTCTCTCTCTCTCTCTCTCTCTCTCTCTCTCTCTCTCTCTCTCTCTCTCTCTCTCTCTCTCTCTCTATAAATATATATATATATATATATATATATATATATATATATATATATATATATATATATATATATATATATATATATATATATATGTATATATATATATATATATTGTTAGTATATAATCAATGTCTACCCCTCATGGTTGTATGCACATTTTGTAAGGCCTCCATTATGAGGAGAAGCCAAGCGTGCATTATCCAATTGATGGGAATTCCAACTTGCATGTTGGATGAAGGTCATATTGGACCATGTAAGGTATTGTAAGGAAAGGAAGGTCATATTCCCTGTCGAAGTCAAAAATCATTTATATTTGTTAGGTCGGTTCAACCGGCTTAAGCCGTGTATGGCAATTACACGGGTGGTGACCACCACGTTCTACCGCCCATGTATAGCCGTCCACGGAAGGCCACCCATGATCCTATATATACATGACTTCTGCACTACTTGAGACATCAAATTGAGCCAGTATACCTTTACCTTGTATCTCACTATCTAGAGTTGTCTAGATCACCATTTAAGCTCTACCTTGAGAGTGCACGGGTGGACAACACCATCATCTTGTGCTTGCTATTAATAGAAAATTGTTGAGATTCTCCTATATCTGTTATCTTCTCTGCTATTGCTCCTGTGTTATATTGTGTAACTATTATTTTAAATGGTATCAGAGCCATAAGGTTCGAATAGCGTGAGAAGTATCACTATTTTAGCCTACTAGCACACTAGAATATCAGTAGATTATTCGAGTGATTACATGATGGCTTCATCGTCAAACACTGTTCTTGGTGCTCCAGCTAATGTTAATGCTGCACCTATTCGAATTTGCCCACATGCATTCATTGAAGGGAAGCTGGATGGAGCCAACTATACACTCTGGAAGTTCAAAATTTCTGCAACTTTGGACTCCTATGAATTACTTGACACTGTCATGGGACCGATGGGATTGGATCCAGAGCCTATACTAGTTGAAGATCCAGCAAATTCAAGATTGATGATTTAGCCAGATCCAGATCTTTTATGAGCTTGGAAGAGGCGGAATGCCGATGCATTATGTGCAATTGTCACTAGTGTAAGTGATTCTGTGTTTACTTTAGTTCAACATACTACTAAAGCACATGAGGCTTGGGGCATATTGGCTCATCAATATGAGACCAAGAACCACACTACAATACAAAATTTAAAAAATCAGTTGGCAAATGAAAAGCATTCTGATTCTGAAAAGGTTGAAGATTTTATCAAACGGATAAAACATCTTCAAGATCAATTGGTTGCAGTTGGTGTTGTTATAACACCAGAAGAGCTGGCTCGAAGATGTGTACGTGTTCTTCTAGCAAAGTATGATGGATTAGTAACACCCCTTAACACTCAGGTAAGACCAAGTCCCCTCACATTTGAAGAGTTTTGTGCTATTCTTTTAGAAGAAGAGATGTGGTTGAAGAATCAGAAAACTACAAATGATGCTGCATTCTCAGCAAATGCAAAAGATAAAGGCTCTTCTGATGGATCAAAGAAGAAGCCAAAGAGTAAAAATTTCACAGGAAGTTGCTTCTATTGTGAAAAGAAAGGCCATGCCATCAAGGATTGCAGAAAGAAGCAAGTTGATGAGCAGAATGGGACTATAAAATCATCGTGGAAGAACAAAGAGTCTGCAAAGCAAAGAAGAGCCTCATAACACATTGTTATCATGGCTCTAATGGCAGATATCATGGGCTCGATAAAGGAACCTTCCACCATTGAGGAAGCCCTTGATAATCCAGGTTGGAGAGCGGCAATGCTGTCTGGGTATGATAGTATACTCAAAAATGATACATGGGATCTAGCCGACTTGCCGGCAAAGAAGAAGGTAATAGGTACTAAATGGATTTGGAAAGCTAAGTATAAAGTAGATGGAACATTAGAAAAGTATAAGGCAAGATTAGTTGCATAGGGTTTTTCACAGATCAAAGGATCTGATGTTCAAGAAACGTTTGCACCAATAGCACGCTATCGAAAAGTTTTTCACCTTCCAGTTGACGTCCAAAAAAATTATAACATGTTTATTGGTTAACTCTAAATCTTCTATTACACTATTGATTAAATGTTTTGCTTGGAACTTAACTCTTTGTAAGTGTTTGCAGGTACAAATTGATGGAGAAAACATATGTTCATATCAGGGTAACGCCAATGTGTTCACACACATCACTACCTAAATATATCAACACTTTGTATGTACATGATCTAGATGTAGCCTCAGTTGCACATCCATTTTTCACCTTGACTAGCTATTTTTTAGCATATGATCATTGATATCTATTTGCTAGTGTGACTCTTCGCATATATGGATGGTGATTCCCACATGGTTTATTTGGTTCGGAGTCCATTTTACATAGGAGATGCTGCTGAATTTTTTGTTGGCTTTTATGCTAGAAGAGTACTCTAGTAGATCCTTCATGCTTGTGTGATAGTGTTTCATCATTGATTACCTCCATTTACTTGTACTTGGTCACATGTTATTCGTGATAGATTAGAACATCTTGAAAGATTCATTTTTGAGTGGGAGATGTATTGCCATTGTATTGGCATGTATTGCCACTAGTTTTTGGCATGTGTATTTGCCATTATCTTTGGTTGGATCAGTGAGAGGTGGTGATAGGTTAATTATTATTCTTTTGCTATTGGTTATCTTGTTTGATTGCTCAGTTTACAGGGATACTCTGTCAAATTTTTCCAGGATTCTTTCATATCTACTTGGTCAGTTTGGAGACTTCGTGATTGCTCAGTTTACAGGGATACTCTGTCAAATTTTTCCAGGATTCTTTCATATCTACTTGGTCAGTTTGGTCAGGCTTATGCTCATGTTTTAATGTGCATGCTAGATGCATGGTTATGTGACATGTGGTTCACATGTTTTCTTCTCTAGTGAGACATTTTTTATGTGAGTTATGCATATGGATATGCAGGTTTGATCCTATTGGTGATAGAGTATTGTTTCTAGTCTCTTGTTATAATTATAGTCTCTTGGATTGCCAGCATGATATCTTCTCGATTTGATGGAAATGACTTTTTGAGATGGAAATGACAAACTCCATGTCTCCATGTAGTATAGCCAAAAGACCATCACTTCCATGCAATAGACCACAATTATCTCCGTGTGATAGACTGCTACAGGCAGAGCAATGGAACGCTTGGAACTTAATGACGTAACAATGAAAGGCATAAAAAACTAATCTATTGGGTCTAAGGAACAGAGCGGGAAATGCTTCTATAATACACATATAGGTTGTCGCATTCTCATGGCTGATTATCATGGATGGGTGTACCAATGATAAAAGGTTTTTTTCTCAAATGGAAGTTAGACCGAGGTCTAATTTATCATTCTTGAATTAATAAGAAAACAATTATATAGTGAATGGTATGTGCCCTTGGGATTCTTTGTATCCCATAGAGCAAGTTCGGATTAGCTATGCTGGTCCAAAAGCAGTAGGAGATCTACGATTTGGGGGATGACAAATGGCTTAAAGAGAGTTACTAAGAATGTTTAATGATTTTTTCATCACTCTTATGTTGCACCAAAGGTAGACCACAGCTCCTCGAGAAGTTAGTCACCTCTAGGGCTGATTGATCCTTGAGATTGGAGCCCAAGTGATGGCATAAGTGACCCCTAAGGCTTCTTTATATAGACCTCAAGTCTTAGCCACTAAATTAATTTTGAAAAGCTAAAAAAGCATCTCAAAAAGCATGTGATAAAGCAAAAAAAACTTGCTTTTCAAGAATTAAAATTAGCTTTTTGTAAATAAAAATGCAATGATTTCCATATCTAGTCATCGGTTAGTTAAGCAATTTATCTTTCCTTGATGTAGAGACTGAGAGGCACATAACTAGGTAAAAAACCATTTTGGATAGAAAGTAGGGTAGGATTTTCTCTCAATCTGGACCTTTGTTGATTGAATATTATATACCAAATCAAAGCTCTCTTCACCCTCAATATGATAAGCTAATAAAACTCTTTTACCTTATGTACCCAAAAATTGGCTAAGTATTGTAATTTAGGGTTGATGGAAATTAGGGTTTTAAACAATTTTGACATTGTCATAATGGCACAAGGTTCAATAATTTGCAAAACTTTGGATATTTGTGAAACTGGGGATGTTTTTAGAACTTCGGATCTCTAAATATATATCTCTTAATTGATTTCCACTGAATCTTGAGTGCACTATGCATGAACCTAGATACTTGAGAGGCTAAAAATTGAATGTTGGGCCATGTATTACGTAAATAGATCAAGCTACCAACAGCTTGACTATATAAAGTACCATCAAAAGGTTCCAAATGTGCATTGAACTATAGTGACACATTAACATCCATGGGTGCTTACATAGTTTTGGAATCTGACATCTTAAAATATTTTTGCTATGTTATGTAGATACATTCATCTCTATATCTGAACTCAATCCCATGATAATAATGTAAAATACCTAAATCATTCACATCAAATATATGCTTAAGATGTACTTTAAATAGTGAAGGTTTGAATCCTCATCAATTTATATGATAATAATAATGAAAACATTATTGTTCTTAGCTTTAACATAAAGAGTGGAAGTTGCATTTGAGTTTTCAAAACCAATGGAAAGAAGATAGACATTCATGTTCTCATACCAAGCTCTTGGTGCCTACGTTAAACCATAAAGCTTTGATAAGCTTTCACAAGAAATGCTCTTTACCTATCTCTTCAAAACCTTCTTGTTGTTAAACACAAACATTTTCATGAAGATCACCATTAAGAAATTTAGTTTTGATGTCTAATTGGTATACTTTCCAACCAAAGAATGTAGCTAAAGAAAATATTGACTATTTTCATTCTAGATGTAGGAGCAAAAGTCTCATCATAGTTGATACCTTTCTTTTGTGCATAACCTCTAACAAATAATCTTGCTTTGTACCTGTCTATGGTACCATTTGGCTTTCTTTTTATTTTGAAGATCCACTTAACACCAATAGCTTTCTTACCTTTTGGTAACCCACAAAGATTCCATGTTTGATTCTTATGAGTAGAATAAATTTCTTTTTGCATACCTTTCTTCCATACATGCTTATGTGATGCATCTTGAACACTAGCTAGTTCATTCTCAACTGAAGTAAAATCTAAAATATTATGAATCTCAAAATGTTCTACAAAATTTAACTCGTCTATTTTTTATCTCCTTGTTTGACTTCTAGTTTATCCAGTGTATTCCTTTATACCACTATCCTTCCAGGTTTGATATAACCACTTTGGTGTATCCTTGAAAAGTGGTGCAAACCTTTCTAGTTTTGCAGTATCTCTTTCTTTTGGAACTCTCGAACCTTCTCCAACTTTATAAGTCAGAATATCAAGTGGTATTGATGATGGACCAAGCACTGGTTTAGGTAATGAAACTCCCTCTTCAGCTTTATCAAGTGCATCTCTTAGAGCTTGAGAAGGTTCATCACCCCCCTTGTATGGCTGAATATAGGAATCCAAATTGCTTCTAAAACATGCATATTCATGTGCTTTTATGAAATCTCGAATCTCTTCCTTCTTATCATAAGTCTGGCTTTATGAAATATATGCATTGCGCGAGACTAGGATATCACATGTATCTGGAACATAGAATCTGTATCCATTGCTTTAAATTGCATAAACAATAAAGAAAGCTTTAATGGATTCTGCATCAAGCTTACCACGATCCTTCTTCTCAATGTGATCATAAGCTAGGGAGCCAAAAGCTTTGAAACAACTCACATTGGGCTTGTTCCCATAATAAGCTTCATAAGGTGTGATGACCTTTAAAGATTTTCTGGAATACCTATTCAAAATGTGATTAGCTATATGTACTGTATCAAACCAAAACTTGGGAGAAAGCTTCTTGGATGACATCATACTATCCATCATCTCAACAAGTATCCTATTCTTTCTCTCTACAACACCATTTTGTTCTGGTGTGTAGGCAATAGTGAGTTGATGAGAAATACCTAAGTCTTCAAGAAAAGCCTTAAAGTCTTTTGACACGTACTCTCCTCCTCTATCACTTCTCAAAATCTAGATCTTTGATTGACTTTCATTTTCAACCATAGCTAAGAATTTATTAAAATTGGGAAAAACCCGTTAACTTCACTTTAAGACCATAAATCCACAAATATCTTGAGAAATCATCAATAAAAGTAACAAAGTACTTAAAACCTTGAATACAATCTGTTCTCATCAAACCATTCACATATGAATGTATGATCTTCAACTTCGTTGTGGCTATGATATATCCATATTTCTTGAAAGTTAATTTTTGAAGCTTTCCTTCAAGACATCCTCCACATGATTCTACATCATCTAGTAAAGCAAAAGTAGGAAAATTATACACCATACCTTGATCTTTGATATGCTTGAGGGTTATGTGACTGATATGGCCAAATCTAGCATGCCAAAACTTCATGATCTCCTTAGATGTAGAAGACCTAGCAACATTAGCATCACTAATATTGGATAACACAGACATGCCACTACTGTTTTCACCTTGAAGTGGACAATGCTCATTAAGTGAGAGAATCTGACATGAATCTTTCTTAAAAATAACTTTATAACCATCTGACAAGAAAGTAGAGATAGAAAGAAAATTCTTCTTCATGTCTAGAACATAAAGAACATTAGGAATTGTGAAATTTCCTTCAGCTCTTGAATTTAGGTTCACTTCTCCAACACCTACAACATCTGAATCATGCCCATCTTCAATGGTCGCTTCTAGTTGAAGAGTTAGTAAGAGAAGAAATACCTTTGTACAACCTATCATATGTTTAGTAGCTCTAGAATAAAAAATCCAAGGATTATCTGAGATTGCATTTAATGTTGCCTGATTGAAAGCTACTTCTTTAATAGTAACACATGCATAAGATTCTACCTTAGAAGAGAAAGGGGAGCATCCATAGAGAAAACCATGTAGGTGGTTGATCTCGGCCATGGCGGTGATCCGAAGCATCAGCTTGCAGTATTGCGAGACATATGGCCCGATGAACTTTTCTTGACGTAGGTTGCGCCATTCATCCCATGCCTGGAACGCTTCGCTGCGAGGCACAAAGTAGTCAATGATGGCAATCTTGAAGTGATCCCAAGAGGCTCATGCTTGCTTCTTTTGCTCCACCATGCACCAAGCAGAGGCCTCATCTTGTAGGAACTGGCCGGAAATGCACGTCCAGTTGTTGCGGCCAACCCGGAGCATCTAGAGGTAGCTTTCCATCCCTTCGATCGAGCGGTTGATGGCTATGGAGTTGTGGCCACCTCGGTACTTTTTGGGTGGGTTCGTTTTGAAGAAGCCGAAGGAGTCGGGGTCGTTGAGGTCCACCGGTTGAAGTTGAGTGAGCGGTGTCGGGTTGAGAGGGGTTGGATTCGGTTGGGATATTTGAGTAGGGCTTCGTTGGCGTATCGGTTGGGGGCTTGGTTGAGGGTGTACTTGGGGTTCGGATTGGTCCTTGGTTAGGAGATGGGTTTTGACTAAGGTAGTTAGTCGGGTGAGTGTATAGTCTCTCTATGGGATTATGGACGGGTCAGGATTGGGTGGGATTCGGTTGTCCTCCGGTTGGGTGTGGATCTCGGCGTTTAGCTCAGCCTCCTAGAGGCCTTCATGTAACTTGGCATTCACCAAGAGAAGGCGGTTGAGCTCCTCTTCTAAGGCTACCCATTGGTCTTTGTGACATCGGTGCCGTTCGGTCACGTTTCTGGCACGTTCCGTCCTTGAGGTTAGACCAGCCATGCCAACGTCATGTTCACTACCCATGGTGGCATGGAGCCAACTGGCGGCAACCCAGGAGAGAAAGGGCACTAAGGGGCATAGGAGAAGCTAGGGCATGTGGGCACTTGGGGGGGGGGGGGGGGGGGGGGGAGCGATGGTCCACTGGGTAAAAGTGGTTGAGGCGAAGCTTGGCGGAGGGGGCGTGGGAGGGGCGGCGGGTGCCGCGGGTGCTTACCTTTGCGAAGCACAGCGGAAGATGCCTTGAGGGAGGGGGGGCAAGGGAGTGCCTTGCTTGAAGGGGGGGGGGGGGGGGGGGGCAAGGGGGTGGCCCTTGCTTGAGAGGGAGGGAGGGAGGGAGAAAGAGCTCTTGCGGCGTCAGAGAACTTCCCATGGATGGGCACGGGACATTAGATGGTGTTGTCAGCACTGGTGTGACAGTTCGCCTGTCCAAAGGCTTCCCCTAGGGTCGTCGCTCTGATACCACTTGAGACATTCAAACCCACGAAAGCATAAGCTGACAATGAGGGACACCAAAAAGATTGCCAAGAACACGTTTATATTTGATTAGCAACTCGTGTTGACAAGAAGGCAATGAGAGCTTGGTATGAGGAGTACTAGTACCCCTCATAGTTGCACACAATTTGGTGCCACAGGGCATACCCCTCGAGCATAGAAAAGGGCTGGATAGAGATACAAGTTGTGACACTTCGGGGGCATGGTTAATTTTGTGTCCATCGGCTTCAAGCACATGTCCATTGCATGGGTCTCTCGCTCTACCATTCATTGCCAATCTTCTCTCTCTTGTGTGTGGCGTGTCAATCGCGCATGGCTCTCGCTCAAACAATCTTCTTCTCTCTCATTCGTGGTGTGACGCTCGTGATTTAGCTTGGTGTGTTTTTCTAGTTCAGTGTAATGAGGAGCGTTAGTTCAGTGTCCACTGCGTGAGCGTGGCATGTGTGTCACGATTGATAGGGAATTAGCTAAAATTGTTTACGTTCTGCCTGGTTGGGCCTCCATCGTGGGACTGACCAGTTGGACGTTTCTTGGTTTCTCGAGGCCAAGCAACTGCTCAGTCTTTAGTAGAGAGGAGATTAAAGCAGTAGAGAGGAGATTAAAGCGTTTTGGGTTTATTAGTTTCAATCCTTGCTTCTTGGATCATAAGCGGTTGAAATAAACACAAGCGATTGATAGAAGCAGTCAATTCAAAGACTACAAAAGAACTAAGTCCATCATAAGCCCCATCGCGATGCAACAAGGTCTAAGTTTGACCCTTCTCTTTTGCAAAGACTTCGGAGCATTGAAGGTTGTTTTGAACAACTAAAAGAAGATTTGAAGGTTCAAGGGTTCTTCTTCTTCTCGGCCTTCTAGAGCTCGGGCTAGGACACATGGGCATTTCGGTTTGGATGTAAGAAGACTTAGCTCCTTTCTCCTTGTGGCCGCCTCTATGGATGGGAGGGTCCCTTCCCTCGTTATCAGTAATTTTCCTCCAGTTATCACTAGTGAGGCAGATGTTGCTCTTAGTTCCTCAGAGACGGTGGTAGCCCCTCAGGTTGCACTTAATTGTAAGGCGATCCTTTCAACGCAAGAAGAACTCAAGAGAATTTGTCTCGTTGGCCAGCTGTTCGGTCGTAGGCCCCCACTGGATACTATGCGCCAGTGGTTCCCTCGTGGCATAGTAGTGAGTAAGTGCCAATTCCTTCCAGCTAGACACCTCTTTCTAGTTTTTGAGAATGAAGAAATTGCACTCCAGGCCCTCAGTGTCGGGTTTTGGCAATTCGGGTGCACCACTCTCTGCCTCTTCAAATGGGCCCCCGATTTTGTGCCCAACAACTCTAAACCCCTTCCGTACCCTCTCTAGCTCAAGCTCCCCAATCTTCCTTACTTCCTTTATGGCTTTTTGTGGGATATTGTTTCTCCGATTGGCAAGCCATTGGCCTTGCATGGAGATGTTGGGGGTTTCATATATGACGGCATAAAACACGCGTTTAATGCTCGTTTGCATCCTCAAATGTTTGTGGAGGTAGATTTGAGCAGGTCTCTCCCCTCGAAAATTATTGTCGACTTGGGTGAAGGGGATTCTTGGGTTCAAGAGATCACTTTTAAAAACCTACCCAATGGTTGCTTTCCATGTGGTTAGCAAGGCCATAGAATTAAAGATCGTCCCTTGAAGCAAAAGAATAAGCAAGAAACAACCAGCAAAGCCCAAACACTCAAGGGGAAGCAGGTCAGCCCAGCCTTTGAAGAGAAAGACAAGGATGACCGAATCCCAGAAACTGACTCAGAAGGGTTTACAAAGGTTAGAAGAAGAAGAAAAACTAGCCCTAGGAGAAGCTCAAGCCCAAGAAGACTTTCAGAGAGGACCCACACACCAAAAAAGTCACTCAATAGCTTATACTCCAACCTCGAGAAGGAGATTAACAAGCTTGATTATCCGGGAGGGATCCAGGACTTTGTGGGCACAAGTAACTTACCTTTGGAGTGGCCCCCCTCTAATGAGGTCAATCAAGAGGACTACATAACTAGCAAAGAAGACAAATTCACCACAAGTAATGAGGACAATATGGACAATGAAAGTTCCATCATTGGAACAAGAATACCGGAAACAACCTCTCCATCTCCCCCACAAGAGGCTTCCCACAAGGGAAAACAGTTGGCAGGTATGCCTTGAAAAAGCCCCCTTAAACCAAAGGTGCATGGTTGGGACCATCCCCCCTCAAAAAAGAAAGAAGATTCCAAGAGGAAAAAAGAGAAGTCCCATCCTCGGAATGAGGGAAGTGCAAGAAAATGATCATCACTTTACTAAATACTAGGGGGCTAACTGAGCCCATAAGAGCCACCATTATTGGTCAATGGCTCCACGACATAAGCTTAAACCCTTATTTCATTTGTCTTCAGGAGATTAAAATTGAAGGAGAAGGCCTTCAAAAAAGACTTAAGGGCATCTCTCACTCCCATGTGTGGTTTTGCACAACCCATGAGCATGGTCCTGGTGGAACTGCCATTGGTATGAATCACTTCTCGGCTAATAAGCTTGACTACATGAGCAAAGATAGAAATCATAGGTGGATGGCGGTTACATTTAGCACCCCCTTTCAATTCTCCCTTATCTCTATGTATGCTCCAAACAAGGATACTGCAAGGATCGATACTTGGTCCTCCTTGAACTTGTTTTCTCATAATGTCATTATTTGTGGTGACTTCAATATGGTGGAAGACACCTCTAATAGGTGGAACAACAAGGGCCGCATCATTAATGGCCAGGAGAAAGATACATGGGACCAAACCAAACTCTTTTTGGATCTAGTCGAGGTCAAGGACTCGAATGGTTTTTCTTGGTCCAATCTTCAATCCGGTGAAGACTTGAGGAAAGTGAGACTCGACAGAAGCTACATTTTGCAGAATCTTGTCCATCAATGGGGTCCTCCCACCCTAATGCAACGTATCAACCTCACCGGCTCAAACCATTACCCAATGGTTCTCACCTTCCCCCCTCTATCTAAAAGTCGCAAGGCACCTTGGTTTCATGCGAGTCCGTTTGTCTTCTCACTTCCCTCTATCCATCAAGAAATTACTAACGCTTGGCTTGAGGCCTTCGTCGTCTACACCTCTCCAACCAAGTGTTGGAGAAACACGATGGAAAAGTCTCGTCAGATCTTGATTAGGACCACGAAGGTGCTCAAAACCATCCGTCGAAGACGTAGAGGAAACCTATATTGCTGACTCCGGAGACTCAAAGAAGAAGTTAACAAAGGGAAGATTCAATCTCAGAAGGGACTCCAAAATATCAAAGGAAGATTAAGATACGAGGACAAGATCAAAAGGAAAAATCTTCAAATTTATTTTAAGGAATGGTGGGCTGGTAAGGCATATAGACCTTCCAAAGAGATGTGCAATATTCTCAGAAGAAAACAAATTAGAGACGAGATCCTGCTACTGCTTGACAAGAATGGGGTGGAATGTACGATAGAGGAAGAGAACAATGGCATTATAGAAGCACACTTCACGAGTCTCTTGGGTGGTGCTTGTCCCCTCTCCCCCCATAGGCGGGATTTCATGGCCACCATCTCTCAGACTTCCTTGCATAGAATCCCATGCAACTTGAGCCCTCTGCTTGATGCCACCATTTCAAACAAGAGATCCTTGAAGTTATTGATTTGCTTCCCAATGGCAAGAGCCCGGGGCCTGATGGGCTCACTAATGAGTTCTTTAAATCATTCAAATATGTGGTGGCCACCCCCTTGGGTCTTGTTTGGCTTGAGGCACTCAAGTTTGGTGCCCTTCCTGCTTGTCTCAATAATGGCATCATCAAACTTATTCATAAAATTAGCCAAATTGGAAAGTATTTGTAGGAATTTTCTTTGGACTAGCCACCAGAATAGGAGGGGAGTTCATAAAATCAAATGGTCCATATGCACTAGCCGAAAGGAGAGTGGATGTCTGGGTATTATGGACATTGGAAGCATGGCTAATAAACTTGCGGCAAAATGGATGATTAAGGCCCAGTGCAACAGAGGTTCCTCTTGGGCCACATTAATATTCAAAAACACGAATGCGATTACTCTAGTGGGCTACCCTAGATGGAAAAGCCTCGACATCCTCACCCCCTTATTCTCTCTGACTCTGGTCTCACCCAAAGGATTCAATCCTGGTAAGATCCTTGTGGTTGAGTTGGAACAGATTCAAACCTCACATCAAAATCAATGAAGATTGGAAGTGGGTTGCAGGTATAAGACAAAATGACTCGATTTGGTTCCCGATCCAAGGCATGAGAAACCAAGCTCTTAAGTGCCAAGAGAGTCTAGAATAAGGGATTCAAACAATGGAAGCACCTCTGGAAATAGGACACGAAAAGATGGCTGGACTTTGAGGACCTTGATCCTAGTGCTACGGTCATGTATGAGGAATGGAACATTTTATTGAGCTGACACCATGCTTGGGACCGCTCTAAAATCCGACTACTTATGGGACATGACACAGTGAACCTACTAGGTCGTAAATGGTATAATGGTAATTGCCTTTCCAAGCTTCCATATGTCGAAGCTCGCAATGATATTCACATCAGTCTCAACAACAAATGGTGTCTCAACTGGAGGTGACTTCGATGGGATATGAATTTTATGTCTATCTGGCACCCTCTCATTGAAAACAAAAAGTCAGTCCTCCTATGGAAAATTTTTACACCCTGGAATATAGACCAATGCAAAATTTTACTGAAAGACCTCTGGTGTAGTCAGAGATTCCTCAGGATGATCTCCACTCTCCTTGGTAATGCTTCAACCAAAGTCAATGTCAACGGGAAACTTTCAAAGGTAATCAAAGTGAAACGATCAATCAGGCAAGGCTCCCTGTCCCTGCTGCTCTTTGCCATAGCCACAGAAAGACTTAGTCGACTTGTGGAGCGATAGCTGGGGCTTGGTCGCATAAGAGGTATCAGTTTTCCACATAACTCTCGGCAAATGACCATGAGGCTATTTGCAGACGACACAAATGCCTTTGTTCACAATGATGGTACTAGCCTGGAAACCTTTTGATGGTGCCTCAACACTTTTTGGGAGGCCTCTAGGTCCAGTATTAAGCATTCCAAGACTGCATTCAGGGCTATCGAAGGGAATCAACCCAATCTCCTCACTGTGCAAGGATGCCAAAGCATTCAATCACGTCAGGTCGTTCGCATTTTTGGTATCCCCATGGGATTCGGTGATACTCTGGAACAAAGGTGGGCTTGGTTCTTCGCCACACTTAGTAACAAACTTAACTATTGGATGGGTTTGCAAATTAATCTTGCTTGTCGGGCCAAGGTGATCAACACGTTTCTCATATACTCAATCATATACTTTCTTTCCTGCTAGAGACCAAAGGATCAAGAATTACCCAAATTGGAAAGTATTTGTAGGAACTTTCTCTAGACTGGGGACCTGAACAGGAGGGAAGTGCCTAAAATCAAATGTTCCATATGCACTAGCCGAAAGGAGAGTGGATGTCTGGGTATTATGGACATTGGTAGCATGGCCAATAAACTTGCAGCAAAGTGGATGATTAAGGCCTAGTGCAATAGAGATTCCTCTTGGGCCACATTAATTTTCAAAAACATGAATGTGATTACTCTGATCGGCTACCCTAGATGGAAAAAGCCTCGACATCCTCACCCTCTTATTCTCTCTGAATCCGATCTCACCCAAAGGATCGATCCTGGTAAGATCCTTGTGGTTGAGTTGGAACAGATTTAAACTTCACATCAGAATCAATGAAGATTGGAAGTGGGTTGCAAGTATAAGACAAAATGACTCTATTTAGTTCCGGATCCAAGGCATGAGAAACGTGGAGCCTTGGAATGTCTTAAGTGCCAAGAGATTCTAGAATAAGGGATTCAAACAATGGAAGCACCTCTAGAAACAGGACATGAACAGATGGCTGGACTTTGAGGACCTTGACCCTAGTGCTACTGTCACGTATGAGAAATGGAATATTTTATTGAGCAGACGACATGCTTGGGACCGATCTAAAATCCGACTACTTATGGGACAGGACGCTCTAGACCTACTGGGCCGTAAATGGTATAATGGTAATTGCCTTTCCAAGCTTCCATATGTCGAAGCTCGCAAACACATTCACATCAATCTCAACAACAAATGCTGTCTCAACTGACGTGACTTTGATGGGATATGAAATTTATGTCTATGTGGCACCCTCTCATTGAAAACAAAAAGTCGGTCCTCCTATGGCAAATTTTACACCATGGAATGTAGACCATGTTCGAGTTAAACGTCTGCGGAAGCATGTGAACAGCACAAGGAGGAAGAAGAAGCTTGGAGCACAACACACAATACTGAACTATTAGAGAATGTAAAAAGATAAGTAGCCCATTAGGGCAATAGGCGTATATACAAGTCGGGGGAAAAAAACCTCCTAAAGAGGGAAAAAAGTGCCCCGGTGGTCCTAGTGTGTTCACACACATCACTACCTAAATATATCAACAAATCCCCCCTAGGAGTGATGCAGTGAACAAGGAGCTGGCACTCATGTATAAGGAAGTACCAAGCTATGTGGAAATCACTCCACAAAAGGAAGTAAGCCCAAATCTTTGCGGAAAGCTTCAAACTTCTCCCTAGGCAGAGCCTTCGTGAAAAGGTCTGCAATGTTCTCATGCGTGGGCATATATGCCAAGTTGAGCTCCCCAACAGAGAACCTCTTCCTGACATAATGATAATGCACCTCAATTTGCTTAGTGCCAGCATGGAACATAGGGTTCCTCGCAACTGCCAATGCGCTCTGACTGTCAGTGAAGATGGTGGTGGCAGAAGACTAACCAACACCCAAATCAGCCATAAGGCGTTTAAGTCACACACACTCAACAGTAGCTATGAAAGTTGCCCTATACTCCACCTCACAAATGGAAGTGGCCACAGTCGGCTACTTCTTGCTGAACCAAGATATACATGAGCTACCAAGCATGAAGCAAGAGCCACTAGTGGACACATGAGTGACATAGCAACCAGCCCAATCAGAGTCAGAAAAAGCATGCAAATCTGGTGGTAGTGATCCCCCCTTGGGATAAAACAACCCAAGTAGCCGAGTACCACTCAAGTAGTAAAAGATGTGTTTAACCACTTATCAATGCTTGACTCCTAGGCAATGCATAAACCTGCTCATCTGTGAGACAACAAACTAAATATCTGGCCAAGTAATGCATAAGTAAATCAAGCATCCAACAGCCTGCTGATAGAAAACAGCATCAAATGCATCTCCAGCATCATGAAGACTCAATCGTAAACCTGTCTCCACAGGAGTGGCAATAGGCTTATAGTCTTCAAGGCCAAAATGTTGCAATAATGTGTCAATATATTTCGTTTGACACAAAGCCATTCCACCATCAACTTGCATAAACTCAATGCCCAAATAGTGATGCAAATGCCCCAAATCAAACATCTCAAATGAGGCATGCAAATCAGCCTTAAAATCAGCAATATGCTTCTTAATAAGACCAGTGAGCACCATGTCGTCAACATAGACAACAATGATCAGAAGCACATCATTAGCATGCTTAACATATAAGGTGCTTTTAGTTGGACTATTTTCAAAACCATGTGCAATCAGATAGGCATGTATCTTCTTATACCAAGCACGTGGTGCTTGCTTTAAACCATATAATGCCTTCTTTAACCTACACACCTGGTTTTCATGCCCTTTCTACACAAAGCCGAGGCTGAAAAACATATACTTCTTCATGCAAGTCACCATTCAGAAATGTTGTTTTAATGTCCAACTGATGTACACTCCAACCATGATGAGCTGCAAGTGCACAGATGCTCCGAATAGTAGTCATACGGCATGCAGGTGCAAAGGTCTCATCAAAATCAATGCCTCTTTCCTGTGCATAACCCTTTGCAACAAGCCTAGCCTTATACCTGTCAACTGTACCATCCACTGTATGCTTCAGCTTGTATACCCACTTGGTGCCAATGGCCTTCTTGCCAGGAGGCAAGTCACATAAAGACCAAGTACCATTCTTCATTATAGCATCATATTCAGATTGCATAACAGCCAACCGATTTTCTGAATTTTGTGTTTCATCAAACGAGACAGGCTCATTCTCATCATATAGACTAGATACAGCCATAGCATAGCAATCTAATGCAAAAGAGGCACTATGAGAGCCTGAACGAGTACGATATGACAGAGGTGCATCTAATTTGCTGTCACGCAAAGTCTGCACTAGCCATTTTGCCTAATTTTTGTCTGCCCAATATCAGCTCTCTCATCAACTAGTGCATCATGTAAATGTGCATCAGAAATGGAATGATCTGCATCACCACATGAAACCTGTAAAGGCTGAGAAGTTGCCTCATTAGGACCAGCATTAGACTGTCCACCTATAAAAAGAGGCAACAAAGTATCATACATGTCTTTGGAGCTAACAGATATCTCCTTAGTGCATGAAAGCAATGGCTGGATAGCATCTTCCACAAAAATAACATCACGGCTAACCAGAATGCGTTTAATCTATGGATGATATAGACGATAGCCTTTACTTTCAGAACTGTACCTAACAACCAAAAACACATAGATGAGCAATAGATGGCTTGCGATCATGCCAAGCCTCATATGGAGTGATAGACTGCAGCGCTTCAGTGGGACACCTGTTCAGTACATATGCTGCACACATGATAGCCTCAAGCCAGAAACTATGTGGTAAAGCCTGAGTCTTGATCATACACCTCGCCATCTCCATGAGTGACCTGTTCTTTCATTCAGCAAGTCCATTCAGTTGAGGTGTATACGGCACTGTACACTGGTGTTTTATCCCACGTTCAGCCAAAAATGCATTAAAATCAGAAGATATATATTCCCCCCCTCCCTTGATCAGAATGGAGCGTACCCATTTTACATGTTGACAGATTCTTAGCTAAAACCAAAAATTGTTTGAAGCACATGAACACTTCGAAGTTTATCTTTAATGGATATACCCATGCATGCCTCGAAAAATCATCGATGAAAGTCATGAAGTAAAGATATTTCCTAAAAGAAGGTGTCTGCATAGGACCACAGACATCACTATGTACAAGCTGCAATCTCTGAGTAGCCCGAACTGAACCATCTTTTGGAAAGGACGAACGCTGCATTTTGCCCAAAATATAGCCTTCACAAACATGTTTTCCAGGTGCCTCAAAATTGGGCAAAGAGGACACCATTTCAGATTTTTGCAGGTGTAGCAAACTAGGAAAATTCAGATGATCAAAGCATGCATGCCAAAGCTTTGCATCTGCCATAGCCTGAGAATCATTTACTGCACAATCCAAATCATTTACAGATCTTTCATAGTCTATGAGCTTATACAGCCTACGAAATAAAATTCCAGAAGCAATAATCATATCACCATTTGACAGATCATGAACTGTACCTCTGTCATCAATAAATTTTACAACCAAGCCAATATTGGCTAATGCAGAAACTGATTACAAGTTCTTCTTGATCCTTGGCACAAATAAAGCATCTGACAAAGTGAAAGAACTACCAACAGCAGTAGTCAAAATGATCTTACCAACTCCCATAACAGGATAAGAGGAGTTGTTGAGCATGTAACAGTATTCCCTGTAGGGACAGGCTCGAGTGAAGAGAAGAAATATTATTGCGAGATAATATGTTTGGTCGTCCCACTGTCAAAGTACTAAACATCTGAGTCTACTGCAGACATGCACTGCTCATGAGAACATGGGTTAAAACTGCAAACAGTAATAAAAGCCCATTCTTCTTCCTGCACAAGATTAGCAGACTCCGTTTTTGGTGTAGAGGCTTCTACAATAACCATTCCAGCCTCTTTCTTCTTTGCCTCTTTTGCAACCAGTTGTGGATAATTCTTTATGATATGATCATTTCCTTTACAGTACTTACAAAAACAATTTTGCTTTTCTGATTTTTTCTCATCTTTGTCTTGGTTCTTGGAATGTGCAGTATTTGCAGATTTCTGCTTACTAATAGAAGAGCTCCATTTTTCTTTGCCCTTCTGACTAGCTAGGAAAGCTTGATCTGCAACGCAACACGCATAATGGACCTGTTCTACGTGGATTGATCTTCTTGCAATAGAACAGAGACTAACTCCTCAAATGAGAAGGCATTTGGATTGCCTTTCATCATCAATCGAAGAGTAGAAGCAAAACTCCAATATGAATCAGGAAGACCATTCAGAACGGTCTACACAAGTGAGCTATCTGGTATAACCTCATCAGCAGAAATCAACTGTTCCTTCAAGTCTTTGATCTTTGTTAGGAAACTATCCATAGAATCACCTTCATTCATGTGCTCACTCTCCAAATGTTTTCACAGGTAAGCTACATGAGCCTCATTCCTAGCTTGGTATAATGTGGTAAGTGTATCCCAAGCATCCTTAGCTATTCTGCAAGAGCGAATATGAGGAATAATGGCACGTTTGATAGACAAAGCTATCAATGCATGTGCCTGGGCATCTTTGCCATCCCAACGAATATGCTCTGGAGTAGGTGGAGTAGAAACCGTAGCACAAACAGGAATATGCAAAATATCGTCATCTTTGATACCTTCTGTATTAGCTTCAGTACTAGCAATTGTAACAGTTGCAAGTGTGATAGGATATTTTTCGACACCCTGCATAATGTTCCACAGTCCTTTTGCAACCAACACATGTTGCATCATATAATCCCATAACAGATAGTTGGTACCATCCAACTTATCCTCAATAGCCAACATATGGAATACATCACTGCTTTCAGCCATGGTCGGTGACTAAAATACCTTGATGCAAAAAATTGATTGTATCTCAAAAAGTTGAATTGAACTGCCCAGACGAATTCCACTAGACCTGTAGCAGACTTCGAGACTCTTATACTGGGAAACAGAAACTGGTATATACCTTTGGCACAAATCGCGATTCTGAGACTACAAATATAGGATTATTGACGGCATCCTAGATGAAGCAATGACCTGCTCTGATACCAATTGTTGGAGTTAGACGTCTGCGAAAGCACACGAACAGTATAAGGAAGAAGAAGAAGCTTGGAGCATAACACACAATACTGAATGTATTACTAGAGAATGTATAAAGATAAGTAGCCCATTAGGGAAATATGCATATATACAAGCCGAGGAAAAAAAAACGTCCTAAAGAGGGAAAAAAGTACCCCGATGATCCTAGTGTGTTCACACACATCACTACCTAAATATATCAACAGACCAATGCAAAAGCTAACAAGATCTGTGGTGTTCCGTCGTGGTGCAAGCAATGTTGCCGTAGCAAAGAGGATATTGGTCACCTATTCTTTGCTTGCCCTAAATCCTTTCGGCTATGGAGGGTCCTTGGTCCTTCTCTGAGGCTCCAAGAACAAATCAATTGGAAGCAAGCCCTCATTGGTGAAGCAATCGGTTGCTCTGCAGCGTTGTGGAATGCGATCAGGGGAGAGATCATTTGGAAGATTTGGTAGGAAAGATGCACTCATAACTTTGGCAATACGCCCAAGGAGTGGTCAATCGAGAAGTCCCTATTCCTTCTCCGCAAAAGAATTGCTAACTATAAGAAAACTGCCCTTCAGACATCACCAAGAGCTAGAGTTTGTCGGCAATAAGCTTAAACCAAGTGGGCTCTGCATAATGGGGATGCGAGGTTTATCAACCTCCTCTATAACTTCATGTAAGCTTTCTAAGGTCTACCACGAAGGTATAACTTGATGTGTTATTGCTGCCCCTGCATTGTAGGACTTGAGGGGTCCTGAGGACACTAGTCCTATTCACTTTTATTTTTTTTTTATTTAATTAAAGTCAGGGAGAGTAGCATTGTCGAACTCCCTTTTATTAAAAAAAAATAGTAATGACCCACGTGGCACCTTCAAGTATTGCTTTTACCAAAACGCTTTTGATTGCATTAACTCTAATTCGAAGCTTGCTACTATCGATAAGCACCAAAAAAAAAAAAAAAAAAAAAAAAAAAACCTCTAGACTCCACCTTGTTGCGAATTGCGATAGCCCATGACGAGAAGAGACCGATTCACAAAAGTCGAGGGATGGGCTTCACCTAGTCGCGACAGCCCAGGAGGGGAAAATACCTTGCCGTGATGGTGCAGGAGGCAATAGACCTTGTCGCGATGGTCCCGGGCAACACGTTGTCGTGACTCGTGATGGTCCAGGATTCAAAAGATCCATAAAAATGGCTTATCGCGATGATCTGCACCTTGCCAGTTTTCTCCTGGTCGTCAAGCGATGGCGTATTCGCAGAACCACAGCTGATAGAGCGTATGCTTTGGTAGAAAGCAAATTTAAGATTGTTGTTATAGTCGCTTGCTACAACAGATGCGGAAGGTGATGCAGAGGAGTCAGCCATTGGGGTACTACACTGCATTGTTAAATAGTGGTTGTGCAAAAAACTCGCTGGAAGTGTTGCGTTGCAGTCGCTGGAGGTGCTTCACTTTTGAAGGAGCTCCGTCGATCAGCTAGAACGTCCGTCGCATCATCTCCGTCGGTCCGCTAGAACTTCCATCGCTGCATCTCCATTTCCATCTGCTTCAAATCCCATGCAAAGTTTCCTTTGTGGCGATTTTTTTTTTATAATAAAGGAGAAAAGCTACAAATGAATGGGACTAGTGCCCATGGGACGCCTCAAATCTCACAATGCAGGGGACAAGTTCGGTGAGCTAGAGGGCATTACAAATGAGGTGGATAAATCTATCATCTCCCTCATGCGGGACCCATTTGAGTTTCAGCTTGTTATCTTCTAGGAGATAAATACAATGGTGTCTAAAGAGTGGAGATCTCTTATCTCCGGAAATTCTTTTACCTAGAAGAAACAAGGATTTCTCAATTGACCATTTCTTTGGAGTTTGGCCAAAATTGACGGCACATCGCTCCCTCCAAATCTTCCACAGCCTGGAAGAGCAGAGCAGCCTACCACCTCACCCAACAGTGTGTGTTGCCAATTGGCATTCCACAACCTAGAAGAGCAGAGCAGCCTACCACCTCACCCAACAGTGTGTGTTGCCAATTGATTTGGTTCATGTGTCTCAATACCCGTGTCACATGATGCTAGATAACACGAGACTTGGGGCAATCAAAGAAAAGGTGAGCCAAATCTTCAATGCATCGATGGCAATGCTTGCACCATGGTGGAACCCCACAAATTTTGTAAGCCCTTGCATTGGACGAGATACCCTTATGCAAGATTTGCCGCATGAGGATTGACTTTTTGATCTCAATTACGGGATGCCAAATAGACATGAACTTTAGTTCCCATCAAAGTTGGGTCCAAGAAAGGCACCACAACTTGTTAAGGGTGTGATGAACATCTAAGTTCTCTTTGAAGTTGGGGATTCTTGATAGTTTCTAACCATTGCTCTATTTGAGGCCCTCCATGCAAGGAAGATCCTATCCACAAAGAAGGGGGGTAGTTGAGCAGTCCCACACTAAACACATGTTGTGAAGAAGAGTCCATTCCTCGAGGGTAACTCTATCTTGGGTCTAAGTCTTCAAACCTGATCCATTGGCCGGTCTCTTGTTTCCAGAGCTGTTTCCACTGCTTGAACCCCTTGTTCCATAACTGCTTAGCAATTTGGAGATTCCAAGACTCCACCCCCCTAATGTCGTTGATCGAGAACCAGATAGAGTCATTTTGTCTTATCCTGGCTGCCCACTTCCACTCATCACCGATTCTGATGAATTGTTTGGCCTTGTTCCAACTCTTCCATAGGGAACACACAAGGCTAGAGCCTTTAGGGGACACTTGGTTGGGGGAGAACAAAAGCGTGAGGATCCCTATGTCCTTCCAACCAGGATGGCCAACTAAGGTAAGGTCTTTCATTTGAAGATCCATTTAGCCCAATAGGACTCACTATTGCACCAAGCCTTGATAAACCACTTTGTGACCAACTTGTCAGCCAGCCCAACCATATCCAAAATACCCAAGCCCCCCGAGTCTTTCCAGCTAATGCAAGTTTCCCATTTGATTTTGGGAATCCCCTTCCTATTGGGGTCCCATTCCAAAGGAAGTTTCTGCAGATTCTTTCCACTTTGGCCAACTCTTTCTCCTTAGTTCTCCAACACAAGATAAATTAAATAGTCGTAGAAAGCATAAATGTGTTAATAACCATAGCACGCCCTGCCAAGTTAACTGCATACCTTTCCAATGATTTAGTTTGCTATCCAGTTTGGATACCACCGAGTTCCACCATTGGTCCATTGAGATGTCGAAGCCCATGGGAATACCAAGGAGACGGAAAACTTGACCTCTAGGGATAGCTTGACACCCCTCATCAAACAACGGCTGTGGTGGAGATCCACAGATTTTTCTGAAAGCGGTTTTTGCATGGTTGATTTTTGAACCTCACGCTACACAAAAGATGTCGAGGCAACTCCAAAACACCTCAATGTTGTTCATATTATTATGTACAAAGTCATTCATGTCATCGGCAAAGAGTTTCGCAATCATTTGGCCATGATCTAGAGTTAGGGAAAGTCCCTTGAGATTGCGAGCATCCATGTGATACTTTAATAGGCGACTGATGCCATTCGAGGCGATAGCGAAGAGTAGTGGAGCCAATGGGCAAGCTTGCCTGATAGATCTTTTTAAGCGTATGGGATCAGAGAGCTTACTGTTGTTATTTATTCTCGTTGAAGAAGTAGAGTGGAAACCATCTTCATGAACTTTTGGCTGCTTCCAAGGTCTTTCAGTGATTGAAGAATAAAGTCCCATTCCAATCTGTCATATGCTTTGTCGAAGTCGATCTTAATGAATACCACATCTTGTTGAGACTCCTTAGCAAACCCAAGGCCTTCCCAAATATCGACAATTGCTTCAAGTATACATCTACCTTTGATAAAACATTTCTGATCCTCACAAAGCCATGACTTTAAATGACAAAAGATTCTATTGGCGATGACTTTGGCAATTATCTTGTATCCAGTTTGGAGCATGGTAATCAGTCGCTAGTTTTCAATTTTGTTCTTATCTCCCCTTTTGTGAATTAGCTTGATGACACCATTATTAAGACATTCCAAGGAGGGCACCGAAGGAGAGAGCCTCTTGCCACACCAGACGCAATGGGGTGGCCACCATGTGCTTGAAGGACTTGAAAAATCTCATTGGTGAGGCCATCAGGGCCCAAAATTTTTCCATTGGTAAGAGCATCTATGACCTTGATAATTTCCTCCTCGAAAATGTTAGCATGTAGAAGAGAATTCATGTTCTGTGGGATTCTAGATTGAGCAACCCTTGAGATGGTTGCCATGCAGTCACGCCTGTGTGGGGAAAGAGGAGTTGAGACCCCGAGAAGATGGGTAAAGTGCTCCATGATGATAGATCTGTTCTCAACTTCTATGCTACATTCGATCCCATTGTTATCGACCAAGAAGGGGATGGATTCCCTAGCTTGTTTCCTTTTGAGGACGTTACACATCTCTTATGATGGTTTGTCAGTCTTCCTCGTCCACCAATCTTTGAAGAATATTTGCAGATTTTTTCTTTGAACCTCTTCCTCGAGTCTTAGTCTTACCCTAATTTTTAGAAGCCCTAGTTGGCATTGCAACTTACCTTTGTTCACTTCTTCTTCGAGCCGTGAGAGCCTCCGGTACCCCATTTCTCTTATTTTTTTTTTAATATCTCTTATAACCTTATGAGTCCTGATCAGAATTTGTTGAGTCCTTTCCATCGCGCTGCTCGAGCACTTAGCCGGTTCATAACAGTAGGCAAAGGCCTCTGCCCACAGTGCAGAAATTTCTTGGTGGACAGAGGGGAGGGAAAACGATGTTTGACAAGCATGAAACCAAGGAGCTTTCTGGAGCATGGGAATCAGTTTGAAAGAAAGAGTAATCAGGTAGTGGTTCGAGATAGTCAGGTCCATGTGTTGGGAAATCGAAGGAATACCCCACTGGAGGATGGTGTTTTGGTCAATGTAACATCTATCAAGTCTTGTTGTCCTCAGAGTGTCCCCCAATTGGAGATTAGACAAGGAGAACCCCTTCATGTCTTTCATCTCGACCAGGTCAAGGTGGACCTTGATTTTATCCCATATCTCTTTCTCCGGTCGTCAATAATTTTCCCCTTGTTATTTCATTGATCCTCGGGAAACTCAACCATGTTGAAGTCCCCACAAATCAAAACATTGTGTAAGAGGGAGTCGAGGGAAGCCCATGTATCGATTCTATTCGCCTCTCCATTAGGGGCATACATTGAGACCATAGTGAACTGAATCCGGAACCCGATAGAGGTAGCAATCCAAGAATGATTCCAATCTTCACATGTCGAGGTCAATCTACCGGACGAGGAGTGACTAATACCAATTTTAGTGCCCCGTACCCCCTAGGATGCGAAGTGGAGAACCAAAGGAGGTTCGAAGAAATGCATTTAAGCCGTTTCTCGAGATCCTCTGGGTCGATTTTAATCTCTTGTAAGAAGATAAAGTCAGGGTTGAGGCACTTTTCTTTGAACAACTGACCAAGAATCCCCGCCCTTGAGGGGTCAGACAAACCCCTAACATTTAGGGATGTGATTTTCATTATTGATGGTTGCCCTCTTTGAGGGGATGGACCCAATCTTTTTTTTTCTTGTGATCTTCTTTTTCCTCCAAGCTTCTTGACTTAGGATCCTACTCTTGAGGGGGATCTTTGAAGCTATGCTCGATGGTTGTTTCCCTTTAATCTTTGACTTTTGTTGTGGCAAGCTTGGCATGCAAACCGGAAGAGTAGGACCAAGGAAGGAGCTTTTACTGTCTGGGTTATCTTCATTGCTAGTAGTGAAGCCTTCCTCTTTACTCGTGATGTAACCTTCCTGGTTGTCTTCTTTGCTGGTAGAGCACCCAAGGGTATTATTAGTAGGGTCTTCTTCATAATGGTTATCCGCTTGAAGGTCCACCTCATTAATC
Source organism: Ceratopteris richardii (assembly GCA_020310875.1). Taxonomy (NCBI): domain Eukaryota; kingdom Viridiplantae; phylum Streptophyta; class Polypodiopsida; order Polypodiales; family Pteridaceae; genus Ceratopteris; species Ceratopteris richardii. The sequence continues at coordinate 50,970,799 of CM035438.1, forward strand.
TCCTTTCTAGGTAACAGTATATGTTATTCGAAGGAGTAATGGTCGTAACATTCCTTGCTACTGATCTTCGAGGGCTAACTTTCCTCCTATTTCTTACTTCGGTGAATCCTTCTGAATCCGTCTCTGCAACATGAGTGCCCTTTTCTTCCTCCATCAGAGGGGGATGAGCCCAAGTGCCAACTTGGGGGAAAGGATCCAGGGCCCCATCTAGTTTAAGTTTATTTTTATTGGTATTTTGCTTCAGGGGGTAGTCTTTGATCCTATGACCTTGTTGCCCGCAACGGAAGCATGCATTGGGCAAATTCTTGTAAGTAACCTCTTGGACCCAAATCTTACCCTCTCCATAGTTAATGGAGATCTTCGAGGGGAGGACCTGGTTCAAGTCCGTTTCAATGCAAATTTGTGGGTGCCATCGTGCATTGAAAGAATATTGAGCTCCATCATAGATTAACTGTGAAGAGAGATGGTGGATGCAATCCAAAGATGAGTAGGTGCCGCTACAACCAGCTTCACACCAGCCAACTGAGACTTCAGAGTTGATTAGTAGACCCTTTGAGCTTCCTAAATCCACCAAAATATCAGCCAAGTACTTTGGAACATGTATCCCAAAAGTTTAAGTCAAGACCGACAAGTTGCGAAATGACTAGCTCCCAAAAGTTGCTATTTTTGGACATACACCTGCTGGAAAAAATGAACAGTGCTCTCAACCTGGAAGGAATTAGAAAAATTCCTTTTGGGCATAGCAAATAGACTTAGCAAGCTTCCTATTCCAAGTTAAAACACTTCAAATGATGGACTGAGCACTAAGAACAAGTTTCATCAAGTTCTGGAACATTCCCACAATTCTCGGGACTCTGCAGAGATAGACCAGTAAGCAGTAAAATGCAGATATCTCCAAAAGTATAAATCCAATGACCTTGAAAATTTATATGTAGAAACTAGACAGTGAGAGCTATCCAACGCACTTTAAAACACTGAAAAAGGTTCAGTAAAACTCGAGATATGACCGTCTGAAGTTACTGCTCTGAGTGAGTATAGCAGAGAACAAAACAGAGAGGTAGATGATAATAAATGTATAGATTCACATATGATTACAACCACATTGGCAATGAATCTTTGCACAATGGGAGTAGAATGATAGAGCTATGGAGTAAGCTCTTCAATCTCTACAAAATGACATCAAGTGGTCACGTACAAGGCTTGCTAATCGCCTCTTCCTTCTTGCTCCTTTTATAGCTATTCTTGGAGGGAGTTTTGAATTCGAATTCGAATGGCTCCACCTAAAAGTGATCCCCAAAGTTAGGAGAGATTCCCTCAGCTCAAAAATTCGTGATTTTGGTAGTTGGAGCCACGAATTTGCTTTTACATCATGGATGAGGTAAGCCATCCTTTTACTTTTTTCTTTTTCCATTTACAAGAGATAAAATGTACTCTTTTACAAGAGGTGTTCACATGACTACTCATGTGACTTACAAATGAGGATAATATCAAGCATATCAAGCATGTAGGCTTGGGCAAAATGCACCAACAGCTCCCCCTCAAGCCTAACATGCTTGGCCTCCAAATAAGTCTTCAATTGTCCTTGATTTCCTGCAAACCAATCATCAACTTGAATCTACTTAATTTCGTACCATCAAGAGCTTTCGTCAACATGTCTGCACATTGCATATCTGTAGAGACGTAGGATAGTTGAATATCCTTGCTCATTAGCTTCTCCCTTACATAATGGTAGTGGACTTCAATATGCTTGGTTCTAGCATGGTATACCGGATTAGCTGCTAGATGTAGTGAGCTTGTGTTGTCACCAAAAATGTGAGGTGTTGAAGAATGAAGTCCAAGATCTGTGTACAAAGATTTTAACCACATGATTTCTTGAGTTGCATTAGCCAAACCTCTATATTCAGCTTCAGTAGAAGATAATGCCACGGTTGGTTGCTTCTTCGATGACCAAGAAATGATTTTTGAACCTGCAAATGATATATACCCTGATGTGCTTCTTCTATCATCTTTAGATCCGGCCCAATCTGCATCTGAGTAGACCTTTAGCTCAATATCTGAAGTAAATGAATAAAACAAACCTTCATTCATGGTCCCCTTTAGGTACTTGAGGACTCGCTTGGCCGCTTCCATATGTGGTCTTCTCGGCTTATGCATAAACTGACTCAATATGCTAACACTATAGCATATATCCACCCTTGTGAGTGTTGCATAGTTCAAACTTCCAACCAAGCTTTGATAGCTTGTGATGTCTTCAATTGGCTCTCCTTCATAAGCACTAAGCTTATGATTTTGCTCCATAGGTGTACCTGCACACTTTGTATTTTCCATCTTGAACTTGACGAGCATGTCATGGACATACTTCCTTTGTGTGATGTATATACCTGAATCTGTGTAGATCAACTCCAATCCAAGAAAATAAGTGAGTGGTCCGAGGTCACTTATTTTGAACTCCTCCTTCATTTGACTCTTTACCTGTTTGATTCCTTCAAGATCATTGCCTGTGATAATAATATCATCAACATACACACATAAATAGATCACTTCAGATCCATTCCTCTTTATGAACAAAGAGGTATCCGCCTTGCTAGCTTTGAATCCTTGGTCCTGCAAATAAGTAACCAATCTGAAATTCCAAGCTCTTGGAGCTTGCTTCAATCCATACAAAGCTTTCTTTAGTTTGCATACATAGTTAGGATGATGTGCATCCTCATATCCAGGAGGTTGTGCCATATACACTTCCTCAGAAATCCATCCATTCAAGAAGGCATTCTTTACATCAAGTTGATAAAGATTCCAATTTCTAGATGCAGCAAGACTTATGAGAACCCTAATTGTAGGCATTTTTGCAACAGGAGAGAAAGTCTCCTCATAATCAATACCATGGGTTTGAGCAAACCCTTTAGCAACTAACCTTGCTTTGTGTCTATTTATACTTCCATCTGGATTCCTCTTGATTTTGTATATCCATCGAGATCCGATTATCTTCATAGATGGCTTGTTAGGTACAAGCTCCCAAGTGTCATTCTCCTTCAAGGCTTCCATTTCTTCATCCATTGCATCTCTCCAAGCTTTCTTGCTTTGTGCTTCTTCGAATGTGGTAGGTTCTTCATTGGTTGAATCCTTTGCAATGTAGATTGAGTGCTTGGTGACCAAAGAAGTATCATAACCAAACCTCTCTGGTTTCTTCTTCTCCCTCGAAGACCTTCTAAGTGGTTGATGTGAGCTCTCGGGTCCATATGTAGCATCCTGCATCTTTGCTTTACCTTTGTTCTTCCATAGCTTTAGTCTTTCCAAGTCTTCTAGGTCAATCTCCGAATCACTTTCTTCAATCTGCTTTGGCTCCTTTGGTTGAAGTGATGGAAAATCTTCATCCAAGTCATATGGCAGCTTCACTTTCTGTCATCATCAAACCATGATTTGTTTTCATCAAAAATTACATCTCTACTCACAGAAAATCCTTTATTGGTTGGATTGTACAATCTATATCCTTTTTGGTTTTGATCATAACCAATGAATACACACTTCTCTGCCTTGGGATCCAATTTCCCTCTTACTTGAGAAGGAATGTGAGCATAGGCTAAGCATCCAAAGATTTTACAATGCTCTAGACTAGGTCTTCTTCCATTCCACACTTCATATGGAGTGGTTCCATCTAGTGACTTAGATGGAAGTCTATTTATGAGATATGTGGCTGTCGACACAGCCTCTGCCCATAGGTAGTTCGGCAATCCCTTTTCGTTGAGCATGGACCTTGCAGCTTCGACGATAGCTCTATTCCTCCTCTCTGCTACACCATTGAGTTCAGGTGTATACCTTGTAGTGACTTCCCTTTTAATGCCTCTTTCATGCAAGAAGGCATCAAATTCAGAAGAGAAGTATTCTCCTCCACCATCTGATCTGAGTCTTTTCAAAGTCCTACCTTTTTGATTTTCAACAAGAGCAATATACTTCTTAAAGCAATTAAACACTTCATCCTTGTGCTTCATGAAAAACAGAATGGTCCACCTGCTACAATCATCTATGAAAGACACATAATATCTTGAGCCTGATATAGATGGCTCCTTACTTGGACCCCACACATCCGTGTGCACTAGATCCAAAGGATTTTGATACATATATCCTTTCTTATTGAAAGGTTGTCTATGAGCCTTGCCGAGTTGACAAGCTTCACACTTATAAATCATGTGTTGCCTTGTGATATTAGGCAAACCAAGTACACTTTGGTCCCTGCAAATCTGTTTGAGTGTCCTCTCACCAATGTGAGCAAGCCTTTTGTGCCATATCTCCAACTCTGTTAGAGTTTGAGATCCATAGCTAAACAAAGCTATGTTCTTTGTATCTTCCACTTCAAAAGTGAAAAGCCTTCCTGTCTTTTCTCCTTTGGCAATCCTTCGAAAGCCTTGCCTTGGGTCTTCAACATATGCTCCAAATCGATTGAATCTAACCTGCAATCCTTTTTCAACAATCTGTCCAACACTTATTAAATTTTTGGTAATTGTAGGGACATACAAGACTTTGCTTAAGAGGTTCATATTCCCATCTGATGTCTTCACATTACCTATCTTCTCCACTGAGTGCTTTGTGTCATCTCCTGTCTGCACTTCATGCTTGTTATGAGGATCTTCCAAATCAGAAAGTAAAGCCACATTTCCTGCTACATGGTTCGAGCATCCCGAATCAATGTAAAATATGTGATCATCATCCTTACCCTTCTTTGTTGATAGATTCATAATCAATAATGAATCTTCTTGACTTTGGTCCTCTGCATAGTTATTGTAATCTCTTCTTCCTCTATGGCCACTTTGATAGTTGTTGTTGTTGTTGTAATTGTTGTTGTAGTAGTTGTTGTTGTTGTAGCCTCCATTGTACCTACCTCTATTTGATCCATAGCCACCTCTATTGAATCCTCTTCCTCTTGAGTTCCTTGGATTCCTGAAACATTCTTCAGTAGTATGGTTAGATAAGCCACATATGTTGCAAGGTTGAGATGATTGGAATCTCCCCCTGCCTTGCTTTCCACCTCTGCCTCTTCCTCTAGCTCTTCCTCTACCTGCAAAGTTTGCTTGGAAAGAGCTTCCTTCATCTTCATTCTTCCTATTCTTTGACTTGTCCTTGACCTTAGCTTTATCAGAATATAAGGCAGAAGTTTGATTACCTCTTGAGGACTCACCACCTTTGCTAATCTTTGCTTCATGAGTGAAGAGTTGGCCCATGAGTGTGTTGAGGTCGGGTACATGCATATCCATGTATAAATCCATGGCTGTTGTGAATGACTCCCACTTGTCGTCTGCTTTGATTCCATTCATGATTTGTCTTATGATTTGCTCCTCTTCAATTACCTCTCCAATGCTTCCAAGTTGGTCGGAAATCTCCTTCATCTTTGTGACATAATCAGTCACATTTTGCTTCGGGCTTTTCTTCATTGTTGTGAACTCCATCCACAATTGGTTCTTCCTTGCTCGAGTGTTGGAAGAGAAGAAAGAAGCAAGTGCATTCCAGGTTTCTCTTGATGTCTTGCATCCCTTGACATGAGGTAAAAGAAAATCAGAGATTGAGTTTAGAATATAAGACCTTGCAAGTGCATCCTTCGAACACCAATTCGAAAGTCCTTCCACTTCTTCATGTGATGGTTGCCCTTTGTTCCTCATGGTTGGCATTGCTTCATCTCCGGATATGAATCCATATAGATTCCTTCCTTGAAGGTAAGCCTCCATCCTTAGAGACCATGCCGGGTAGTTGTTTCGATCCAATTTGTCAATTGTTGATGGAAATCCATCTCCCATGTTGCTTGACTATGCTCTGATACCACTGTGAAGAGAGATGGTGGATGCAATCCAAAGATGAGTAGGTGCCGCTACAACCAGCTTCACACCAGCCAACTGAGACTTCAGAGTTGATTAGTAGACCCTTTGAGCTTCCTAAATCCACCAAAATATCAGCCAAGTACTTTGGAACATGTATCCCAAAAGTTTAAGTCAAGACCGACAAGTTGCGAAATGACTAGCTCCCAAAACTTGCTATTTTTGGACATACACCTGCTGGAAAAAATGAACAGTGCTCTCAACCTGGAAGGAATTAGAAAAATTCCTTTTGGGCATAGCAAATAGACTTAGCAAGCTTCCTATTCCAAGTTAAAACACTTCAAATGATGGACTGAGCACTGAGAACAAGTTTCATCAAGTTCTGGAACATTCCCACAATTCTCGGGACTCTGCAGAGATAGACCAGTAAGCAGTAAAATGCAGATATCTCCAAAAGTATAAATCCAATGACCTTGAAAATTTATATGTAGAAACTAGACAGTGAGAGCTATCCAACGCACTTTAAAACACTGAAAAAGGTTCAGTAAAACTCGAGATATGACCTTCTGAAGTTACTGCTCTGAGTGAGTATAGCAGAGAACAAAACAGAGAGGTAGATGATAATAAATGTATAGATTCACATATGATTACAACCACATTGGCAATGAATCTTTGCACAATGGGAGTAGAATGATAGAGCTATGGAGTAAGCTCTTCAATCTCTACAAAATGACATCAAGTGGTCACGTACAAGGCTTGCTAATCGCCTCTTCCTTCTTGCTCCTTTTATAGCTATTCTTGGAGGGAGTTTTGAATTCGAATTCGAATGGCTCCACCTAAAAGTGATCCCCAAAGTTAGGAGAGATTCCCTCAACTCAAAAATTCGTGATTTTGGTAGTTGGAGCCACGAATTTGCTTTTACATCATGGATGAGGTAAGCCATCCTTTTACTTTTTTCTTTTTCCATTTACAAGAGATAAAATGTACTCTTTTACAAGAGGTGTTCACATGACTACTCATGTGACTTACAAATGAGGATAATATCAAGCATATCAAGCATGTAGGCTTGGGCAAAATGCACCAACATTAACCCCCCAACATCCTCCCTTGAGGCCATCGGGCAACTGATCGGTGAGACGATCTCACGGAGAAATCCATACAAGAAATACGGCAAATTGGAAAGTTCCACCCATAGTGGGTAACGAAGAGCCTTTGACTTGTTCGGAACAAAGTCTAGGGTCCACTTGAATAGACATAAGGTGGACGGGCCCACTTGCCACAAACCGGCCTGCAGGGCTTGGAAGGCCATCTCTTCATTCTCAAACACAAGAAGCAGGTGATTAGCCGGCACGAATTGACATTTGCGCACAATTAGACCATGCGGGAACCACTCCTTGCGCAGCCAAATTATCACATTTTCTAGTTGGCGCCTAGGGCCAAATACTTGACCGATCAGACAAGTTTTCATCAGTTCTTGCTAGACTCATTGCATAAAGAGACCACCGGAGGAGCGACGTCCAAGAGGATGGAATCCATCTCAAGGGGGCACTAGGACTGGGGGGAGCCACATTGCTCAAGACCAGTGACGGAAAAAAGGTGGACATTGAGGCGAGAACAATCGAAAGCTAACTAAACAATCAAAATAGGTCGACTTGAAAACAAAACAAAGAGAAGTAAACAGATAAGGCACAACTCTTCAACTTTCCAAAAAATCAGAACCACCTATTTTTTCTAGCGAAACCAAAAACAAGCAAAAACTCCCTTCAAAATCAAAAAGCCTAAGACGCAAAGACCACGAGGGTTAGATACGAGATCCGACGTGGAGACTAGAGAAGAGTCGTGAAGCGAGGAACGAATCTAAACTTTAAGCTTTAACAGGCCTGAAGATGAAATTCGATTCCTTTAAAGAGAAAAGGGAAACTCCACAAAGAGAAAAGCACGACGGTCAAATCTTTTAAAAGCACGTAGGTCAGATATGGACGCAAAGACAAGGGAACTAAGCATCTTGCGATAAGGTTAAGCGAGAGGATCGCGACAATCTCCATTAGTCAGTGAGATCCCTCGGGAGTCGGGTCCCTAGCTAATGATGCCTTTCCTGAAGCGCACGGTCGAAGGCCAGATGATGGGCGTGAGCCACACTGTCGCGATGGGCATGAGCCACACCGTCACGATGGGCATAGAGCCACACGGACGCGAAGGAACAGAATATGTTGGGTCTAAGGAACAGAATATGTTGGGTCTAAGGAACAGAGCAAGAAATGCTTCTATAATACACGTGTAGGTTGTCGTGTTCTCATGGCTCATTGTTGTGGATGGGTGCACCAATGATAAAACTCTTTTTTCTCAAATGGAAGTTTGAACGAGGTCTAATTTCTCATTCTTGAATTAATGAAAAAGCAATTATATAGTGAATAGTATCTACCTTTGGGAGCCTCTGTATCCCATAGAGCAAGATTGGGATTAGCTACGCTAGTCCAAAACCGGTAGGAGATCTAAGATTTGGGAGATGACAAATGGCTTAAAGAGAGTTACTCAGAATGTTAATCATTCATTCATCGCTCTTATGTTGTACCAAAGGTAGAGCACAGCTCCTTGAGCAGGTAGCCACCTCTAGGGCTCATTGATCCTTGAGATTGGAGCCCACGTGATCCCATAAGTGACCCCTAAGGGTTCTTTATATAGGCCTCAAGTCTTAATCAAGAAATTAAGTCCGAAAAGTTGAAGAAACATCTCAAAAAGCATGCGATAAAGCACAAAAAACAAACTTGCTTTTCAAGATTTAAAAATAGCTTTTTGTGAACAAAATTGCAATTATTTCCATATCTAGTCATTAGTTAGTTAAGCGATTTAGCTTTCCTTGATGTGGAGATTGAGAGGCACATAATTAGGTAGAAAACCATTTTGGATGTAAATTAGGGTAGGATTTTCTCTCAATATGGACCTTTGTTGATTGAATGTGATATACCAAATCAAATCTCTCTTCAACCTCAATCTGATAAGCTAATAAAATTTTTTTACCTTCTATACCCAAAAATTGGCTAAGTATTGAAATTTAGGGTTGATGGAAATTAGGAATTTAAACAATTTTGACAGTGTCATAATGGTACAAGGTTCAATAATTTGTGAAACTTTGGATATCTGTGAAACTTTGGATGTTTGTAAAACTTTTGATCTGTGAAAATATATCTCTTAATTGATTTCCACTAAATCTTGACCACACTATGCATGAACCTAGATACTTGAGAAACTACAACTAAATATCGGATCATGTATTACATAAATAGATCAAGCAACTTACTCCTTGACTATATAAAGTAGCATCAAAAGGTTCCAAATCTGCTTCCGAATGTAACGACACATTAACATCCATGGGTGTTTGCATAGTTTTGGAATCTAACATCTTAAACCTTTCCAATAATTTCTCAATGTATTTTTGCTATGTTATATAGATACACTCATCTCTGTATCTGAACTCAATCCCAAGATAATAATGCAAAATACCTAAATTGTTCACATCAAATATATGCTTAAGTTGTACTTTAAATAGTGAAGGTCTGAATCATTGGGTCCTATCATGATCATCTCATCAACTTATAGGATAATAATAATCAAAACGGTATTGTTCTCAGCTTTAACATAAAGAGTGGAAGCTACATTTGAGTTTTCAAAACCAATAGAAAGAAGATAGATGTGTATCTTCTCATACCAAGATCTTGGTGCCTACTTTAAACCATATAAAGCTTCGATAAGTTCGCACACTAAATGCTCTTTACATGTCTCTTCAAAACCTTCTTGTTGTTGAACATAAACATCTTCATGAAGATCACCATTAAGAAATGTACTTTTGATGTCTAATTGGTTTACTTTCTGTTAGGTCGTCGGAACGGAATGTAATGATATTTAGTGGGAAATGTAATTGGGAAAGGACGCACATCGAAAGTATGTAGTGCAATCGTTGTAACCTTTTCAAAATGAATAAAGCGCATGGAAAAGAAAGGCAGAGTAAGCATGTCAGACTGTGAGTCTGGGCGGTGTGTCTGCGGATCGATTTCAGTGTAGTTTACTCATATTCTTGTACTATTCTTCTAATGTTCTAATACTGAGTAAAGGTGGTGATTTCGTCGATGTTCTGTATACATCGGTGAAGTATAAGTTAATGGTGGAAATGCATTGATCGTCCATCAAAAATTTGCATATTTTTTATTGTGGTGAATACTTTGTTACTGTTGAGTAATTTGTTTATGAAATTAATAGTTAAGTCTATCAGCATCGTCAGACTAAGTTAATGAAGAACACGATACAGTAACTGTTTGAATTGGGAAAATACATATAGGGCCTCTGTAATACAGACCCCTGACCATCCCAAGAACCCATTGGTAGTTCTATGTAAGTAATTGTTAACATTATTTTAACACTCTTAACACTAGCACCAACCATGGGGCATGGAGTAGCCAGTTTGAGAGTAGATTAAGGTTTGAAGAAAGAATCCTATGATATATGCCTATCACACGTTGTGCAGAATCTTACCCAAAGTACAGAAGTGATCAACATCCCTGGAAAGTTCATAGTGCATTGGGAACGCCTCCTCGTGGTAGTGGTGAAGGACAATCATTGGAAGAAAAGCGGGATATATGGGCTAGTGGAGTGTCACCTCAATATTTTCTTGTTCAAGGACTATAGAGTATACCAAAAGAGCAACCCAACACCATCTATTGAAAGTATAGTCAGATGAGTAGTCGCTGATTCCGATGATAGTTTGTTGAATTCCGATGATAGCTTGGTGAATTCCGGTGGCAGTTTATTGAATTTTGGTGACAACTCCACTTCGGGTTTTGATTTCAATGAAACTAGTGTATTGGTGGATGAAAGTTTTGGTGAAAAGTTCATCTTGGACACGAAATGCGAGGAATGGCGGTTGAATTTAGATGTGTGTGACCACCTCAATGATATTTGATTACCGGAGAGCTTGCACAATGACGATACAGCCCAACAACAATCACGATCAACTTGTTCAAATCATTCGGAAGTGATACTCCCTCTTGATTTAGACAACACGAGTAGTATGTAGCAACAGCATCAGTAGCAATACCAACAGCAACACCACCAACAACAACAACAACAACAACAACAACAGCAACATCAACAGCAACAAAAGCAGTAGATTATACCCCCATGGTCGGTATCTATCGGAGTTACGTACATGAAATTTGGTGGATTTCCAGGTGATGATCTTCATGCTCATGTCATACTTTTGAAATTAATTATGCGCTACTCAACTATCCAGCAGATCCGGCATATAAGGCTATAGTGTTCCAATCTACCCTTGTTAATGAAGCTGATCGCTAGTTAACCGAATATTATATTAATCATTTCGGTCAATATGACGATGTTAAGAACGCCTTTTTACAACGCTTTTGATTAAAGAAAAATGCGGTTGAAATCCTTGATTATTTATAAAACAATAGACAGAAACCACATCAGAATGTGCAAGAGTATGTAACTTTATTCCGCACTCATCTATGGAAGCTTCCACCAGTGCATGCTAATCTACCGGGTGATGTGATTACCCAGTGGTTCATTAATGGATTAAACCCCCAACTTAAACAAGTTATGATTATATGATGTGTGGGCAGCATGACCTTGGATGCAGTCATACCCATGGCATTATAGTTGGAGCATAAGGTTGGTGGTTTTACTGAAGATTTGCAGTGGTTAAACGCATCCAAGAGCACAAACAATGATCCACTGAAACAAGTATATTGCACCAAATGCAAGAACCCGGGACATATCACTTCGGCATGTGCATTAAATCAAATATATTGTGCTATTTGTAATACAACGAGTCATTCCACCGAAACTTGTCCATACAATGCCAAACTGTAGACCAAACCGATCATAAATGCCATAATACACGAGCAGGGACAACAAGCTACCCACTACGTACCACCGCATTTGAGAAATACCTCTTATGAAAGTTACAAAACCTACAGAGGACCACGACCAAACAGTTTTGGACACACCCATTGGAACTCGGGCCAATCAGGTGAAGGTGCAGCTCTTCCATCACCAAAATGCCATTTTTGTGACGAAATCAGACATATCCGCAGATATTGCAAAGAAGCGTTTGAATATCATAAGTGAAGAAAAGAATGACAACATCAATGGCCAATATGGTATATATTTCAGTTGTAGATACCCAAGCAATAGGAGTTCAAACATGGTCTGGTAAGAAGTTGCAACCAGCTGCTGAGATTTTTGAGCCAAGCATTCGAGAACAACAGGGAATGTTTACTAAAGCTAGTACGTGGGCAAGTCAAGAACCAACTATTTTTCCGGATCCGGTACCGGTGGTCGAGCAAACAGTACCGAATACATCACCAGAAGATAGGTATCTGGTCAAAGTGTCATCGGAGCACACACTAGACTCAATACCAGGTACATCGAATCTTGATTCGATGTGGACTATTTTATCGAAAGCATCTATTACGATACGATTGGGGTAATTGTTAGCCTTGGTCCCTGGTATGCGACAACAATTCCAGCAACAAATTAGTCCAAGATCTTTGTGTATGCCTGCTATAGCAACCATCCGTCTGGAACTTGATTCTACAGTGGACCATGCTATTCCTTTAATTATGGTATGGTATAAAAACCACAAAATTACACGTGTTAATTGACAGAGGATCAGGTGTGAATATTGCTACAGTCATACTCTGTAAAAGGTTAGGATGGACTCAAATTGAACCCATCCAGTTTTTTGTAAGAATGGCTGATCAATCTAGGGTACATCCAGTGGGTTTGGTGTGTCATATACCCATTACCCTCTAGGGAGTGGTGTTCAAAATGATTTGCGTAGTTTTGGAATTACCCAAATCAAGTCTGAATTACAACTTACTCTTTGGGAGGCCTTGGTTGAAATAGGCAAAAGTGTTACAGGATTGGTTTGCGCATGGTTTGCAAAAGCAATCATTGGAAATATGTGGTACCCTTGGACGATATGAAGTCTTGTGACCTTCATGCTTAACCTTATGTGGCCGAACCTGTGCATATGTTGGATGTTCTTTCAGATGACGAAGAAGAAGCTTTCCTAACTACTAACCAGGATTTGTTAGCATTGGGTATTGTTGATTTACAAGCCATCGTGGATAATTGGACTCTGGCCCCTTGTACGATAGTTCCTCTTACCGAGGGATTGGAACTAGTTACGGATCCAGTTTTGGATGCCACTAATCTACAACAATTACTCCATCGATATGAGGATATTTCCATGCCCCGATAGTTTTATGTATCGAAAGATCAACTAATCACTTGTAATTTGGGAGATGAGGCTAATCCACGACCAGTTAGGCTTAAGGCTGGGTTACCAGAAACTTTTCCAGACGATTTACTACAATTGCTGAAAGAATTTGATGATGTATTCGTGTGGGATTATCGCGATATGAAAGGATTGGATCCTCACATCTACCAACACTGTGTGATGCTGAAACCGGATGTGCGGCCAATTAAACAACCCAGTTACCAAATGATTCCCAATTATGCTGCACAAGTGAAAGCTGAATTGGATCGGTTGTTGAAAGTAGGCTTCATTGTTCCCAATGAGCATGCTAAATGGATCTCTCCTATTGTCATTGTCCCAAAGAACAACAAGCAATTACGCATTTGTGTGGATTACCAAAAGTTGAATGCAACTATGGTGCCTGCTCCATTTCCACTTCCCTTCTTGGATACCATGCTAGATGATGTTGTTGGACGAGAAATGTATTCCTTTTTGGATGGTTATATTGGCTACAATCAGGTGCGCATGGTTGAAATGGATATTCAAAAGACTGTGCTTATTATGAATTAGGGCTTATATGCTTGTACGTTGATGTGGCTCGATCTTCGGAATGCTCCCAGTACCTTTCAACGATGCATGCAAGAGATCTTTTCTCCCTACTTAACTACGTTTATGCGGGCGTATTTGGATGATTTTTTGTTATTGGGTGATGCATCGGCTCACCTCTCTCACCTATGTTGCTGCTTTTCCAAGTGGTAGGAGTTCTCTTTGTGCTTAAATCCCAACAAATCGGTCTTTTCAGTTTCTTATTGCAAATTGCTCGGTCATATTATTTCACAACAAGGCATTCAAGTGGACCCTGATAAAGTGAACGCAGTGCTGAATGCATGTGCCCCTACGATGCCAAAGGAAGTTACAAGATTCCCTGGACAAATACGATGGCATGGACGACATCTTCGATGGCTCGCTCATGTGGCTATACCACTTAATCGGCTGATTACTAGCAATCCTTGACAGTTTGCATGGACTGAGGAAAATGCCAACTTGCATTTGATTGTTTGAAGACGCTCTTAACACAAGCTCCTATTCTGCAAGCATCAAACTGGCAACTCCCGTTCCATGTCTTTGAGGATGCATCTGACATTGCAATCCGTAGTGTGTTAATGCAGCAACAGGATAAGTGGTTTTGCCCTATTTATTATGCTAGTCGACGATTAGCCACTGCTAAACGGAATTATTCTGTAACTGAGTGTGAATGTCTGGGTTTAATTTATTCGGTGAAAAAATTCCAGCACTTTTTACTAGGATGCCCATTTACCTTTCATGTGGATCATGCAGCTCTCATTTATCTTGTACGGAAGGAACATTTAGGGGGAAGATTAGCCAGGTGGGTGTTGTTGCTACAAGAATTTTATTATGAGGTGGTACATCACCCGGGGTTAGTGTATGCTCTTGCTGATTTTTTGTCTTGGCTTGATTCCAGTGAGTTCCCCGGTGGTATTGATGATACCACTCTAGCTATTTATGTGACTGATTCGGTTCAAGATGATTCCCAGCTGCTACCTGTGGCACCTTCGTACTATGATACCCTTATGATCTTACTAACTAGTGGATGTCCGCCGAGTAATACTTCCACGTCTGCTCACCATAAATTGGCCATGTACAGTCATCCATCTCAGATAATTATGGGACAGCTATATTATATGGACCCATCTGGCATGCTTTTATGATGTATCCCACCACATGAAGTTTCTTATGTAATTATAATGGCTCATTTTGCTCTATCCGGTGGCCATTTTTTGATAGATCTTACATATCGAAAAATTTTACAGAGTGGATTATGGTGGCCCACTGCATCGTGGTATTGCTACTTATGTCCAACAGTGTGATGCTTGTCAACGATCCAAAAAACCTTTAAAATGACATTATTTTCCACTTGAGCCTGTCCTTCCTCTTGGGCCCTTTCAAAAGTGGGGATTGGATTTTATTGGTCCCATTACGCCTCTTGCTATAGTCACTAATCATCGGTATATTCTTACAGGTACTGACTATGCTCTTGGGTGGGTTGAGGCCTAGGGTTTACGGTCAGCGACTCCTTCGATGGTCACCAAATGTTTGATCAGTGATGTTTTTCCTCCTTATGGGCTTCCCTTGGAGATTATTTCTAATCAACACACCTTTACGACTGTCCATAAATTTAGTTCCCCTTACTATCCTCGTGCGAATGGACTGACCAAAAGTACCAATAAAACCCTTCTAACATGCGAAAGAAACTTGTGTTGGAATTTCCAGAGCAATGGGATCAATTCCTTCCTTCGGTCTTATGGGCTTACCGCGCTACTTATAAAGTTGCTACCAGAAGTACTCCTTTTAAACTAGC
Source organism: Ceratopteris richardii (assembly GCA_020310875.1). Taxonomy (NCBI): domain Eukaryota; kingdom Viridiplantae; phylum Streptophyta; class Polypodiopsida; order Polypodiales; family Pteridaceae; genus Ceratopteris; species Ceratopteris richardii. The sequence goes on from CM035438.1 coordinate 50,986,256, forward strand.
GTATGGTCTGGAGGCAATTGCACCTATGGAATTGGTGGTCCCTTGCTTACGAGTGGCATTGGAACATAAGTTATTACCTGCAGAGTCCTTCCCTTTTCGGTCAGATGTATTGCAGTCCTTGGACGAACAACGTCTTGAAAGTTTTCTGGTTCTTCAAGAAGTTCAACTCCGGCAATCAAAAACCCATGATCAATTCCTCAAGACGCATATCTTTACCAAAGGACAATTGGTTCTTTTCTACAATGCTAAGTCTAATCGTTCGGCCGACAACTTCACGTTTCATTGGTTTGGCCCCTACTGTATTGCAAACCAAGTTGGACCAGCTACTTTTCGGTTATCTACTTTAATTGGTACTCTCCTCCCTAAACCCATCAATGGGTCAAAAGTTTGTTCATATTGTAGACCGTCTACTTCATCTTAGCATTATGATGGTTTTATTTATCTTCATCCGAATCATGTTTGTTTTGTATCTTTGACCATTGTCTACATTATGTGCATTTTGGTTGACCATCTGATCGTAATCTTCCCGTTTTGATTAAGTATCCATGATTTACTGCTACACTCTACAATTGAGAATTTCTTAATGCGCTTATGTCATCATTATGCATACATGTTTCCCTCCACTAGTGATGATTGTGTTTCCTACCCATGTTTTCACCCTGTGTCTTTACTTATTTTCGTCCTCTTTTTCATTATTGTGTTCTTGTGCTTTGTGTATTCTACATTACAGTGTTGCGCATTCAACTTATGTCAACTGCCATGGAAGCTCTTGCCCATATCACCACTTTATGTGCCAGTCTATCCTCCAATCTAAGTGACTTCCTATGTATTCATGGGTTGCTAGTGTTTGCCGAGTTGCCTTGGCATTTGGTCGAATGTCATCCATACTTCGCCCAAGTCATTACGACCATCGCTGATACCCCCCAAAGGAGACATGTTGGTCTATTACCTGTCTGAATCCACGCACAGTTGTTACTCTTAACACTGTTGCTGAAGGATTCCATCTACCCCAAGATGGATGTGTTGAAGATTCTTTGCTTCCAACGGCAACAATGAAGCAGTTATTCTCTCGACAGTCTTCCAACGAATTTGCTATCCTTTGTCGATCCGAATCGGAATGCTCTACTCTCCAATTTTTGGTAGCTTCCCTCAATTTACAAAAATGTATGTATGGTATATCTCATCCATTTTATTCCCTAATTGATGTTGCTGCCCAAGAATCGGTTCACTGGGCGTTATTCTTCTTCCAACGGATCCATCGAGAGTGTCTGGCGATCTTGCGGTAGATAGCCAAAGGTGATATTTCACGTACCCATCTCCCTCACCTTCTTTCCTTTCTCCTCCCTGTCTTCCAACCTGTTCAGAATCCTCTGATGAATACCCTCCTCTTCTGGGAAGAACTAGAGAAGGTCATGGGTGTCGATGATGATGATGAAGATCTTCTTCAATGCTTCCGGGAGAAATGTAGGAAACTTAGTCCTTCTTAGAGTCAAGCACAATCTTCTTCCGCCAAAGTACTACTGTAGGATACATCATCATCTGTGCAGGTATCTTTTGCCCCACCTTCACCTAAAGACCAAACCGATAAAGATACCGTTATGGAAGACATTCAACACATCGATATAATCGATCAACAACAACAGGAGGTTCTTGATAAAGCACCGGACACAGTCACAGAAACCATTCACCAAACCCTGCAAATGCAGATTGAGGATTCTCTCATTCATCAAGAAGGTCAATAAGATATTGTGGACTCCACTGTGCCTCCCCCCTCACTGAAGGATACGATTCAAGGTACACATATTGCACACATAGTAACACCTCCCCCATCCCCGTCTAAGGTTCCCTTACCTCCTAGTCCTCCCACCTCACCTAATCATTCAGTGGTTGTCTCCCACTCTCAACCTATTCCCTCTTCTCCTGATTGCTCCCCACCTTCCTCTTTAGCCACAATTTCTGTTAACCCCTCTCGACCAGTATCAACCTTTATAGTCCTAGATTCATTTGCTCAATTAGCCCAAATTGGCAATTTTGTACTCCACCTATCCAAGCAACTCCCTAATCAACTGCATGATGCTCATCAATCCCTCTGCACCGAATATCAAGCAAAGGTAGATTTTTTGGAAGCTGGCATCATGCCCCTAGAGGAAGAAATTCTGGCAGTCAAGGCCAATCCAAATCTACTGCAAGAACAGGTAACCATATTGTAGGGACAGGTCACAGAGGAGGATGAAATTATTGCGGCTAGAGATGCAGAGATTGCTCTTCTCAAACAGGCAGTATTGGATAAGGATGATGCCATGAAAGCTCTAGGTTTTGCGTTAGACACCACTCGCACCAGATTCATCGTTGTGGAATAGGCCTATCAGGTGCTAGCTGACAGCGTATTACAAGCTAAAGCAGAGCTAAATAAGCTTACAGAAGAACTATTTCAAAAAGTCCAAGTCTTGGATGAAGAAATTGGATGAATAGCAAAGTTAAAGAAGGAAATTGAAGCCATACAAAAAGAATGCCAAGATTTTACCAGGACTATGCAATTTCATAAGCAAGAGTTGGAACGCAGGGAGAAGCAACTTGGCATTTAGCAAGATGAATAAAAATCTCAAAGTGATGATTGTGGATGATAACTCCATTTTTTTTTAAGGATTTTAAGGGTGAACATTGGAGAGTCTTTGAGTACAATAAATATTTTCATATGTTATTGGTAAAATTTACTCACTAGAGATATTTTGCAAGTATTTGGTGTGAATTAGAAATCTATATTGCTTACTTTTTGCAGATTTCATGTTGAAATTCTTACTCTTTTATGAGTCTTCAAGATAATTTTATTTAAGTAGAATTATATCTATTTGGAGAATAGATGTTGGAATCCAATTTTATCGCTTTTAATTTGATTTCACCTCTGTCATATCTTTCAAAAAAGTTTAAGAAGAAGATGAAATCCTAAAAACTTCATATTCATGGAATCTTCTTGAAAAATTTTATAGGATTTAAGAGGGCAAAGAGTCATTAGCCAAGGCAAAATTAAGATTTATTTAAGTCACTTAAAGAATTCATAAATATCTTTTCGATGATGATTTCAAAGGAAGCTATAAGATTTAGGACAATTTCGAAATGCATTGAATGGAGTGTAAATGGATTTAGAAGAAATGTGAGAGAAGTTAAATGGAGATATGGAAACCAATTATAATGCTACATACATGCTGTGGGATCTTGTAAAGAAATTGATCAAATTAATTTAAAGATGTTCTTGAAAAGGAACAAGAAGATTTTTTTTTGGAAGGTTCACTTTAGAAACCATTACAATAATCAAACTAAGAAAGACTTTCCATTCTTTGATATTGATTTAAAAAAAGGAATATGATAGATTGGAGTGGGAGTTACCTCCATCAATCCCTTTTCAACCTAGTTTTAAATAGAGGCCTTTTCAAGTTAGAGTTATCCCTTTGGGAAACATGAGTGAGGCAAACATAAAGAAAAAAAATCTTAGAGTGATGACTGTGGATAGCACCTCTATAGTTTCTAAATGTAAGGGTGAAAATTGGAGACTCCTAAGCACAATAAAAATTTTCATATGCCATTGGTGAAGTTTATTCCCTCAGGATAGTTCACAAGTATATGGTGTGAAGTAGAGATCTCTATTTCTTAATCTTTGAAGATTTCATGTTGAAATTCTTGCTATTTTCTGATTCTTTGAAGTATTATGATGGCGATACACCATGATGGATTCTCCTTCTCAAGATATCCATGATGATACCCTTGAAAGAAGTTGGAGAAGCTTGGAGAGGATTCAAAAGTGGAGTTGTGAAGTGGTGAAGTTGGTCCAGCAAAACAACATAGGACCAGCCCTAGCTTTTGGATATGTAAAGTATAACTCGTAGGCTTGTGGTTAATGCAATAAAACCAAATAGGTACTTTGGAACATCAACAAGAACAAGTTGATGCAAAACAGATAAGTTGCACCTTGACTAGCTCACAAAAACCTTCTAAAAATGGATAGAAGTTATGAATTCAAACATGAGAGCAGCTAGCATAGTTACAATTAGAAACATTCCTCTTAAGAGAGTTTCATACATAGGATTGGCTTGCTAAAATGCATAAGTCCTAAATTTATATGAACCAATGAAGGAGCAATCACCTTAACACTGATTGGATGTCATCCCGATTTTTTAAGGATGTGTAGAAAATGAACCCAATATTTTAAAACTCAGATTTCTCTGAAATTATTAAACCCAATGACTTGAAATTTCTTATACATAAATTGGACAGTTATGTCTTTCCAGTGAATGTTTAAAAACTTGATTTGGAGCTCTGTAGAGAGAGCAGCAAACTTTTCAAGTTGATCAAGTTTGAGGAAGAAGGAGCAGAGAATAGAAGTGGCACCAAGCAATGATCAAAGATTATATGTATTTCCTCAATTCAACACTCTAATTAATGAACAAATGTTTTGGAGTCTAGCTATTTAAGATACGACCATGCCTTTTATTTATGAATAAAAAACCTTGATTGTTGGCATCTTAGCCATAGGTGAAAAAGTCTCCTCATAATCCACTCCATGAGTTTGAGCAAACCCCTTTGCCACTAGCCTTACTTTGTACCTGTTTATAGAACCATATGAATTCTTCTTGATTTTATATATCCACTTGGATCCTATTACCTTCATGCTTTTTTTTTTCGAAACCAAATCCCAAGTGTTCTTTTCCTGAAGTGCTTCAATTTCTTCCTGGATGGCTTCTCTCCATGCTTTGTTCTCATTGGCTTCTTCAAATGAAGAACGTTCTTCTATCATAGAGTCTTTAGTCATGTACACAAAATGGTTGGTGACTAATGATGTGTCATAGCCATACCTTGTGGGTTTTTTACTCTCACTTTGAGATCTTTTGAGTGCTTGATTGGAAGACTTTGGAATGTCTTCCAATTCCTTGAACTTGGTCTTGCCTTTTGACTTCCAAGCCTTGAAGTCAATCTACTCTTCATCCTCTGAATTGACATCTTCTGGTTTTTGTTGATCTTCTTGAGTGAGAGTTGGAAAATCACTTTCCAATTCATAAGGTAACTCGATCTTCCTGCAATCATCTTCAAATTAGGATTATTTTCATCAGACACCACATCCGTACTAACTATAAATCCTTTGTTAGTGGGATTGTACAACCTATATCCCTTCTGCTTTTGGTCATAGCCAATGAATATAAACTTTTCAGCTTTTGGATCAAGCTTCCCTCGAATATGTGAGGGTATATGTCCATAAGCAATGCACCCAAAGAGCTTACAATGGTCCAATGAGGGTCTCCTACCATTCCATGCCTCATAAGGTGTCATTCCATCCATGGATTTGGATGGAAGCCTATTAATCAAGTATGTGACTGTGGAAACATCCTTAACCCATAAGTATTTTTGTAGTTTCTTTTCATTCAACATTGATCTTGCAGCCTCTACTATAATTCTATTCCTCCTCTCTGCCACTCCATTTAGTTCAGGAGTGTATCTTGTTGTGACCTCTCTCTTTATACCTCTCTCCTATAAAAATGAGTCTAATTCATATGAGAAATACTCACCACCTCCATCAAATATGATCCTCTTCAAGATTCTAAATGTTTGGTTCTCAACCAATGCCAAATACTTTTTGAAACAAGAAAAGACTTCATCTTTTTGCTTCATGAAGTAAAGGATTGCCCACTACTATAATTATCTATGAATGAAACATAGTACCTTGATCTTCAGATTGATGGCTCTCTGCTAGGACCCCACACATCTGTGTGCAAAAGTTCCAAGTAGTCTTCATACATATATCCCTTGTTATTGAATGGTTGTCTATGAGATTTGCCAAATTGGCATGCTCCACGTTTGTAAATCATGTGTTGCTTGGACACATTTGGAAGGCCAAGCACACTTTGATCCCTGCATATTTGCTTTAGTGTTCTTGCACCTATATGACCTAGCCTTTTATGCCATATCTCTAGTTCAGATAAGGTTTGATCTTTGTAGTTCAAGAGTGCAATGTTTCTAGTATCTTCAACTTCAAATGTAAAGAGTCTACTAGATTTCTCACCTTTTGCAATCCTCTTGAAGCCTTGTTTGAGGGTCTTCCACATATGCTCCATGTCTTGTGAATTTGACATGTAAGCCTTTCTCAACAATCTGTCCAACACTGATTGGATTTTTTTTTTTTATGGTTGGCACATATAAAACCTTACTCAAAAGGTTCATGTTTCCATTTGAAGCCTTGACATCTCCAATTTTCTTAACACCTATCTGCACTTCATGCTTCCCTTTAGGTTCTTGAAGATGAGATAGCAATGCTACATTTTTAGCCACATGATTGGAACAACCAGAATCAATATAGAAAAGATGGTCGTCATCTTTACCTTGCTTGGATGGCATGCTCATGATGAGTAGAGAATCCTCTTGGTCTTCTATGTAGTTGTTATAATCTCTTCCAGCCCTAAAGTCTCCTTGATAATTGTTGTTGTAGCCTTGGTTGTAGCCGTGATGGTAATTGCTTCCTCCATTGTTGAACCTGCCTCTGGATTTTCCATAGCCTCCTCTATGGATCCTCTCTGATTCCTTGTGTTCTTGAAGCATTCATCTATTGCGTGGTTTGTTAGGCCATAGACGTTGCAAGGTGAGGAGTTGTATGATCTCCCCCTGCCTTGCTTTCCTCATCCACCCCTTTCTCTAGTACCTCTTCCTCTACCTGTGAAGTTCACTTAAGAGGTACTAGCCTCTTCTTCATTCTTTTTGCCTTTACCTTTATCTTTACTTTTATTTCTATCTATATAAAGGGCAGAAGATTGATTACCTCTAGAGTTTTCTTCATTCTTGTTGAGCTTTGTCTCATGTGTGAAGAGTTTCCCCATCAATGTGTTGAGGTCAGGTATTTGCATATCCATATATAGGTCCATTGTTGTGGTGAAGGATTCCCACTTATCATCAGCTTTGATGCCATTTATGATCTGTCTTACTATCTGCTCCTCTTCTATATCTTCTCCAATACTTGCAAGCTGGTCAGTCGCATCCTTCATCTTGGTTACATAGTCAGCTACACTTTGCTTTGGTTTCTTTTTCAAGGTTATAAACTCCATCCATAGCTGGTTCTTCCGAGCCCTTGTATTTGATGAGAAGTATGAAGAAAGTACTTCCCAAGTATCTTGGGAGGTTTTGCAATTCCGAATGTGAGGTAATAAGAAATCAGATATTGAGTTAAGTATATAAGACCTAGCAAGAGCATCCTTTGCACACCATGTAGTTAGCCTTTCTTGATCTTCCCTTTTAGGTTGATGTTTACTCCTGAATGTTGGCATTTCTTCATCTCCTGAGTTATATCCATATACGCTTCTTCCTTGGAGGTAGGCTTGCATCCTTAGTGACCATGCTGAATAGTTTCTCCTGTCCAATTTATCAATGAATGATGGAAATCCATCTCCCATCTTACTTGTTGTTGCTCTGATACCACTGTTGGAGGAGATGGTGGATAGATTTTAGAGAGGAAGTGGTGCTGCTAAACCCTGCTTCACAACAGCCAAGAAAAAGTTGTGGAGAGTGTAGTAGGAGACTTGAGCTTCCTAGTGATCACAAATAATCACCTATGTGCTTTGAAGCATGGTCATCTAATCAATGGATCAAAACAGATGAGTGAAAAAGTTCAACCAAGATCTTAGACTTGCTATTGTGGTCTCTGCACATGTTCAGTAAAATGAATATTGCTCTCAACCTTCTAGCAATTAGCCAAATTCCTTTTAGTACTATCTAATTAACTTAGATAGCTACCAAGCATGAGCTATTTCAATAAAAAATATGGACTATACACTAAGAATGATGCTTAGCAAGTAAGGGGTCTATCCCGACATTTATGGGGTGCTTTAGTATGCAGACCAATGAGTAGCAATATGAAGATATCTCGAGATTGAGAACACCAAAGATAATGAAACTTTGTAGCTATGAAATAGACTATATGTTGAGTCTATAGCACTTTAGATCACATCAAATGATCAACCATGCACTGAGAAAAAGCTCTAAGAAGTTCACTATTCTGAGATGATCACAACAGAGAAGTGAAGTAGAGAAGTAATCAATGTATATCTATTAGATCACATAGAAATACAATGAAATTGGCAATGTTCAATTGCAAAATGTGAGGGTAGTGAAGGAGCTATGGATTGAGCTCACTAATCACAAAGAATCCGTCTCAAAATGATCTCATAGTTAGGCTCACATCTCGGGAGTTTTTTATCTACTTTTATAGTTGAGGTTGGAGCCAAGCTTTGAATTCAAATTCAAATTCTCACCATAAAGTGAATCCTAAACTATAGGATTTATTCTCTCATCAATCATCTACCAAGTAACCCGAGATTTGATTCTTCCTAAATCCACGCGAGAGTAGTGCAATAAACATAGGCACTTTTACAAAGATAAAAGGTAAAGTGACTTGCACAAGGGGATAGTCATATGTGACTATATGAGATACATGCTAATTATCCAAGTATGTAGGCTTGGACTCTTTTGCACCAATAGGAAGCAACTCACTCGACTAGTTAAGGATCATCAAAGCTATAAAAGAGACTAAGAGTAGCAAGGACTACAAGCTCCACCACGTGAAAATGTGTCCATCTATGGAAATGGTGATGTAAAGTGGCATTGTTGAGGTGGTAGAAACATGTTTCTTTTTCAAAATCAGAGGCATAATGTTGGAGGACATCTAGTTGTAGAGGTGCAATTGTTGGAGACTGTTAAAAGAATTTCCGTTGGAAAACATACAGAGTGTAACAATGCAATTCCTTGAAATTTGCTAAATCCCTAAGGTGGAAAATGTTCATAGTATTTGTTATTACATGATCCCATCTGCATAATTTTCCCTTTTTGTTGTTATGCTTCTTACTTCAATAGATGTTGTCCAAACATAAGTGGGAACGAAATCCTCTATTTTTAATGTTCTTTAACACCATCTATTTGGCAATGCGTAGCACACATCTTTCTATATGGGTTGATAATTGAAAAAGAATTCAACGCCAATCTAGAGATCAATGTCAACGGGCTTTCAAAGGCAATCAAAATGAAACGATCCATTAGGCAAGGTTGCCTATTGGCCCCGCTACTTTTCGCCATTGCCACAGAAGGACTTAGCCGACTTGTGGAGCAACAGTTGGAGCTTAGTCGCATAAGGGGCATCACTTTGCCACATAACTCTGGGCAAATGACCATGAGGCTATTCGCAGATGACACAAATGCCTTTGTTCACAATGACGATACCAGCCTCGAAACCTTTTGGTGGTGCCTCGACAGTTTCTATGTGGCCTGTGGGTCCAGAATTAACCATTCCAAGACTGTGTTCAGGGCTATCGAAGGGAATCAACCCAATCTTCTCATTGTGCAGGGATGCCAAATCATTCAATCGGGTCAGGTCGTTTGCATTCTTGGTATCCCCATGGGATTCGGTGTTACTCTAGAACAAACGTGGGCTTGGGTTCTCACCAGACTTAATAATAAACTTAACTATTGGAGAGGTTTGCAAATTAATCTTGCTGGTCGGGCCATGGTGATCAACACGTTCCTCATATCCTCAATCATATACTTTCTCTCTTGCTAGAGACCGAAGGATCAAGAATTAGCCAAATTGGAAAGTACTTGTAGGAACTTCCTCTAGACTGGGGACCATAACAGGAGGGGAGTGCCTAAAATCAAATGGTCCATATGCACTAGCCAAAAGGAGAGTGGAGGTCTGGGTATTATGGACATTGGCAACATGGTCAATAAACTTGCGGAAAAGTGGATGATTAAGGCCTAGTGTAACAGAGATTCCTCTTGGGCCACATTAATTTTCAGAAACACGAACGCGATTTCTCTAGTGGGCTACCCTGGGTGGAAAAACCTAGACATCCTCACCCTCTTATTCTCTCTGGTTCCGGTCTCACCCAAAGGATTGATCCTGGTAAGATCCTTGTGGTTGAGTTGGAACAGATTCAAACCTCACATTAGAATCAGTGAAGATTGGAAGTGGGTTGTAGGTATAAGACAAAATGACTCTATTTGGTTCCCGATCCAAGACATGAGAAATGTGGAGCCTTGGAATGTCTTAAGTGCCAAGAGACTCTAGAATAAGGGATTCAAAGAATGGAAGCATCTTTGGAAACAGGACACGAATAGATGGGTGGACTTTGAGGACCTCGACCCTAGTGCTATGGTCACGTTGTCGGGATGAAATCCCGTAGGGAGTGTGCATTTTTTTTTCGAAGTTCATAAATTTATGAGTTTTGTGTGATGTTTTGATCTAAAGAGGGTACATTTCGTGCATGATTTGACTGATTTGATTGCCTGTGTGATAAGAAACCATGTTAGAGATGTATGTTAGACCTGAGTGTATAAATAATTGATTTTAGATCCATAAAACCCTTAGCTTTGACCCTTGAAACTGACTGAAAATGAGGGTTTATCCCATGAAAAATGAACTTGCACCCTTGGAAACCCTTGGAGTTTAGGTCCAAATTATAAATAAACCCTTGGATTAATGTGTTTGAGTTATTTGTGATCAAAACCCTCATTTTTGTGATCGAAAACCCTGGGTCGGACCCTTGAAATCGGTGTTGTCCTAGGTCAAACCCTGGGATTAATTAATTTGTATATACAGTGTGAAACCAAAACTAAAATAAAAAAGGAGAAAAATTAAAAAAAAAGATAGAATTAAGAGATGGATTTTCCAAGAATAGTAAGTGAACATGCATGGTCGTCTGAAATTGGAAAGTTGAGTAGGGAGGTTGGAAACTTTTAGAGGATAGTCCCAAGGGGAGAAGGGTGGGGGAGCCTATAAATACAAGGCCAAGCCTCATTTGCTTCTCCTCGTGGATCTTCTTGGTGCATCTATTCTCCAGGTATGGTTTCTTATCCCCCTCTTATTCATTTTTTCTTGCTCATGTTCATTAGCTTGCATGATGTTAGAGAGAGAGAGGGGGGATGCTGGTGTCAACACACAAATACTGCTCTAGATTGTGGCACGAGTGAGAGAGATCCCTAGAACATGTGCTCGCTGCTGATGGACAAGAGAAAGGTTGCACCTGCACTCTTTGCAGTGCAAGAGAATTCATAGGTGAGTCAGAGAGTTAGTGCAGACACGCGCCGATAGCAAAGCGATTATGGCCGCTTTCTGGACACACAACAGATTTGAGAGAGAGAGAGAGAGAGAGAGAAGTTAGCGGATATTGCACGCGGCAGCATAATAGATAGATAGAGAGAGAGAGAGATTATCTGCGTGATGTTGGCGGTGCACAGGCTTGACGAAAGAACTCGGAAGAGAGAGAGAAAGAGAGATTTATCTCATGCGCTGGGATCATCTAATGGTCAACGAAAGAAAGAGTGCATTGCGCAAATATTATCAATACATGTTGTCTTTAAGGTTGTCATTCTGTGCCACAGTATACTTTATCAAGGATAATATACTTTACCATGTCAATAAGAATTATGCAACTCTGGAGCAGGTTTCAAATGCTTGAAGAAAAGCCAAGCTTGAATCATCGAATTTGATAAGTGAACATCGATTTCTTCAAAGATAATGAGTGGACCAATAAGAAATTCTTCGATGAGAGAAGTGTACATACGCTAGATGCACAAATGCCAAATCCTTATGAGCAAACCTTATTAATTATTGGAAGAACTTTTTCTTCCTTCGATAATGAAAACTTAAAAACTATACCTTGGTTTTGGTAATGCTATTACACATGATCGAAATGTATTTAGCTTTAATGTCGATTATTGTCCTAATGGAAGAGCTTGTATTAAATTTGGTTCATAAGAATGTTTAATTAATTTGAAAGGTACTAAAGTTTTTTTGTCTTATGTCTAATTCGCCTTGTGGATCTTCTTGGTGCATCTATTCTCTAGGTTATTGCGATTTCTCATGATTTGAAGAAGGATTGAATGAAGTGAAGAAAAGCTTTGAGGACCGAAGATAAAAAGCTATACTCCCCCGTGGATCTTGACTGTGGAACTTCTTTCCAGGCTACTGCGTGTTTGGAGGCTATTGCGATTTATGAAGTGAAGAAAATCATTTGGTGAAGTTACTTGAAGAAAAGAGAAGACCGAAGTTGGAAGAAAAGACCCATCCGCGAAGACTGAAGCCGAAGATCTTGGGCGCCTTTTCGCTATGTAGCGAGAGGCATATCATATCCAGCGGATCCGCACTGTAGCGGCGGCATTTATTTGTATTTACCTGTTCTGCACTATAGCGGATTTTTGTATCGCCGACCCGCACTGTAGCGGGCGTCTTTGTATGATTCAGAATTTATTGGACGAATTCAGTTGCATTTGACTTCCGTGCCTTAGTGTTGCATACTTGGATTTTCGCACTTCTGACACCTATGGTCTCACGCGTACGCACGCACGTCTCACTACTTCTAAGAGGCGGGGACCCTACGAGGATCGCACACACTCCAGAGAGTACAGGCGAGGCGCCCAGCACGCAGACGCCGCTCGCAGGACAACAGGAACGGTACACCAGAGAGGGGCATGATCCAACCCCAGCGTCGGCTTCCTGCCCGACCTCCTTCTTTCCGACACCGTGAACCCGACGTGAAGCGAGACGGTTGCCCAGTGATCCTCGACGCGTCATACACTCCTTGAGAAGACAGACGGGAACCTCGGAATCGGACAGAGACTCCAGGTACTAGCATTTCAGGTTCTGTGAATTTTTTAATTGCTTTATATACACTTTGAACAGAAAGATTGTTTGGTTTCCTGAGCTTGAGCATTCACGATCTGCACTAGTATAGTCCATACGCCTGTGCACAAGAAATTAAAATGAACAAAATGATTGAAGAACAGTTTAGGAGATATGAAGAGCGAATTAAAGAAATAGAAATGAATACAAATGAATATATAAAATCAAAATTTAGTATCGTTATGACCCTAATGCAGAGTATAAATGCAATATCAGATACGATTCATTTAATGGGCATAATTATTAAAGGCCTAAAAGATGAAATGGATTCTGAGATTTCTAAATTGAGAAATAAGGTTGACGTATTGACAAACCAAGTTAATGATCTACAAGTATTGAAATATGATAATGAGCATGAGGTAAAAGTCCAAGGTGTATCTGCACACAAACAGTCTCTAGGTCTTAGAAGACCCACACCTAGAGTGATACCTAGGAAATCAAGTCGGGTTGAGAAGAGACCTATACGTTGCTTTTGGTGCGATCAGTTTGGACATATGTTCTGGGACTGCATAGCATATGAGAGTGCATGTAGACATAGACTTGTAAGTGAGTATGAAGGAAAAATTTGTAAATATCAAGAGGAATCACCTTTGCATTTGAATGTAGGAAAAGGTGGGATGAAAGAATATTTTGAAGAAACAAAGACTAGATCGAAGTCATTTCAAAAGATATGGAAACCAAAGATTCATGAAGATAATAGATTAGATGAACAAAAGAGCCTGCTATCTATTGAGAGTCAAGAGAAACCAATTGAAGAAACCAAAGGTAGACAAATCAAGGTCGAGAAACATAATATTGAACAGATATTGAGAGAACAAATAGAAATTGACCATAGAAGAGAATTTGATAAAGAAATGCAAAAGAAATCAAAGAAAGATCAGGATGTATATGTTTCGTTTGATCCAAAAATTTTAACTAATGAGAATTTATTTGATCAAGAGAAAGTTATGAAGTTGCAATCCCAAGTAAACTTTGATAAAAAGATTGAACTAGAAAAGAGTAAGGAAGAGACTCAAGAAGATATAAAATTTGATAAACGAGTTAACAAAGTAGAGAAACAATTGCTTGATGATATTATTGCGCAAATCGAGGGGAGTATAAAGACAACTTCAAAGACTTCTAAGAATTTGAAGAAGAATAAGAGAAGTAGAAATCTAACATTTCAAGACATATTTGCAAATATTGAAGGATGATTGAAGAAGAATCATAATGAAAATGTATGGAAATGATCAAGAGTTGTTGAATGATAAAGATTGATGAAAATGCACGATGATGATTCATGATGATGGATGATGATGAAGATGATTCATGAGTGATGATGATGATGATAAAAATGATTGATGATGATGGTTTATAATGATTGATGATGATGATTATGATGATTATGACACTGGAGGATACTGATGACACTGGAGGATACTGATGACACTAGAGGATACTGATGACACTGGAGGATAGTGATGACACTGGAGGATACTGATGACACTGGAGGATACTGATGAAACTGGAGGATACTGATGACACTGGAGGATACTGATGACACTGGAGGATAGTGATGACACTGGAGGATACTGATGACACTGGAGGATACTGATGACACTGGAGGATACTGATGACAGTGGAGGATACTGATGACATTGGAGGATAGTGATGACACGGGAGGATACTGATGACACTGGAGGATACTGATGACACTGGAGGATACTGATGACACTAGAGGATACTAATGACACTGGAAGATACTAATGACACTGGAGGATATTGATGACATTGGAGGATACTGATGATGCTGGAGGATACTGATGACACTGGAGGATACTGATGACACTGGAGGATACTGATGACACTGGAGGATGTTGATGATACTGAGGCTGATGCTGATGAAGAATGATAGACTATGAAGTTGAAGAAAAACTGGATCAATCAATGATGAAGATGAAGCAATATGATCAGGTGAAATGTTTTTTATTTGAGATGTGTTTTCTTTCTGTTAGAGCATATGCATTGCATTTACGTGTATGGTAAAGATATGTATGGAATTATGAAAATCATGAAGAATGAAGATAGCGAATATCTATTATGGGTTTCCATGAAGCATGAATGACTAGGAATGATATGAATGGAATCAGTTAGTCGACTAGAGACTTTTGGGAGTGAAAGCTTGGGAATGTGATGGCATGCTTAGACCGAGTCCATGTATATGCTGATTGATTTGAACACTTAGTGAGTGGGAAACTTTGGATCCTAGTATTTATTTCTTGTGAGATCTTACCTCCATATGTATCATGATTTATGGAAAACCTTCATCCTCAAATCAGCGTATATGTGTGCGCATGTTGTTAGTGCGCTGCGATGGGCTAGTAGGCGGGTGGAGCCACCTTGGTCGGGCGATCGAGGCCACGAGCCGTAGCTAGTTTCGTTGTAGGCCTAACCTATTTGTTATCATGTGCCTGCATGGGTCGGTAGGCGGGTGGAATCACTCTGGCCGGGTGGTCAGAGCCACGAGTGACGTCGATTTCATGCAGGGCTGATGTTGTGTATGTCGTGCGCTATGTCGGGTCGGCAGACAGGTGGGATAAACTTGGCCGGGTGGACAAGTCCATGAGTCGCACCCGATTTTGACATAGGCCGATTTGTGAATTAAAAATAAAAAGAATAAATGCTGAGCTGAGATGAAGTGAAAAAGAAAAGAAAAATAAAATGAAAAAGAAAAAGGAAAAGAAAGAGATCTAATGGAGAGTAGGAGATAATTAATAGGAATCGAGGTATATTCTACAAAGAGAGCTAGTAGAAACATAAGTATATGCTAGTACTTAGAATGAGCAGTTGGATCTGAACCAGTTGAACGAACAAAAGATCTAGAAAGCCAACGGTTTATTCATGTGATTACTTCTCAGATTGCAGACGCAGAAACATAATATGATGTTTGTGAAACTTGAATCTACCTATTTTTCTAAAATTCGTACTAATCTTTATAAAGCTGCATGGAGTGCATGAAGTCATCTTTGATTTTTTTTGAAAGAAAAACATAAAAAGCAAAAAGATTTTTCAAAAGAACAGTGATACACTTGTGTTGGATCTTGCAGGTTGGCCCATCGGGACGATGTGCAGGTTTAGCAAGGGTGAATGTCGGGATGAAATCCCGCAAGGAGTGTGCATTGTTTTTTTTTTGAAGTTCATAAATTTATGAGTTTTGTGTGATGTTTTGATCTAAATAGGGTACATTTCGTGCATGATTTGACTGATTTGATTGCCTGTGTGATAAGAAACCATGTTAGAGATGTATGTTAGATCCGTGTGTATAAATAATTGATTTTAGATCCATAAAACCCTTAGGTTTGACCCTTGAAACTGACTGAAAATGAGGGTTTATCCCATGAAAAATGAACTTGCACCCTTGGAAACCCTTGGAGTTTAGGTCCAAATTGTAAATAAACCCTTGGTTTAATGTGTTTGAGTTATTTGTGATCAAAACCCTCATTTTTGTGACCGAAAACCCTAGGTCGGACCCTTGAAATAGGTGTTGTCCTAGGTCAAACCCTGGGATTAATTAATTTGTATATACAGTGTGAAACCAAAACTAAAATAAAAAAGGAGAAAAATTATAAAAAAAGATAGAATTAAGAGATGGGATTTTCCAAGAATAGTAAGTGAACATGCATGGTCGTTTGAAATTGGAAAGTTGAGTAGGGAGGTTGGAAACTTCTAGAGGATAGTCCCAACGGGAGAAGGGTGGGGGAGCCTATAAATACGAGGCCAAGCCTCATTTGCTTCTCCTCGTGGATCTTCTTGGTGCATCTATTCTCCAGGTATGGTTTCTTATCCCCCCTCTTATTCATTTTTTCTTGCTCATGTTCATTAGCTTGCATGATGTTAGAGAGAGAGAGGGGGGATGATGGTGTCAACGCACAAATACTGCTCTAGACTGTGGCATGAGTGAGAGAGATCCCTGGAACATGCGCTCACTGTTGATGGACAAGAGAGAGGTTGCACCTGCACTCTTTGCGGCACAAGAGAATTCATAGGTGAGTCAGAGAGTTCGTGCAGACACGCGCCGACAACAAAGCGATTATGGCCGCTTTCTGGACACACAACAGATTTGAGAGAGAGAGAGAGAGAAGTTAGCGGATATTGCAGGCGGCAGCATAATAGATAGAGAGAGAGAGAGAGAGATTATCTGCGTGATGTTGGCGGCGCACAGGCTTGACGAAAGAACTCGGAAGAGAGAGAGAAAGAGAGATTTATCTCATGCGCTGGGATCGTCTAATGGTCAACGAAAGAAAGAGTGCATTGCACAAATATTATCAATACATGTTGTCTTTAAGGTTGTCATTCTGTGCCACAGTATACTTTATCATGTCAATATACTTTACCATGTCAATAAGAATTATGCAACTCTAAAGCAGGTTTCAAATGCTTTAAGAAAATCCAAGCTTGAATCATCGAATTTGATAAGTGAACATCGATTTCTTCAAAGATAATAAGTGGACCAATAAGAAATTCTTCGATGAGAGAAGTGTACATACGCTAGATGCACAAATGCCGAATCCTTATGAGCAAACATTATTAATTATTGGAAGAACTTTTTCTTCCTTCGATAATGAAAACTTAAAAACTATACCTTGGTTTTGGTAATGCTATTACACACGATCGAAATGTATTTAGCTTTAATGTCGATTATTGTCCTAATGGAAGAGCTTGTATTAAATTTGGTTCATAAGACTATTTAATTAATTTGAAAGGTACTAAAGTTTTTTTGTCTTATGTCTAATTCGTCTCGTGGATCTTCTTGGTGCATCTATTCTCCACGTTATTGCGATTTCTCATGATTTGAAGAAGGATTGAATGAAGTGAAGAAAAGCTTTGAGGACCGAAGATAAAAAGCTATACTCCCCCGTGGATCTTGACTGTGGAACTTCTTTCCAGGCTACTGTGTGTTTGGAGGCTATTGCGATTTATGAAGTGAAGAAAATCATTTGGTGAAGTTACTTGAAGAAAAGAGAAGACCGAAGTTGGAAGAAAAGA
The DNA here is from genome assembly GCA_020310875.1 of Ceratopteris richardii. NCBI lineage: Eukaryota > Viridiplantae > Streptophyta > Polypodiopsida > Polypodiales > Pteridaceae > Ceratopteris > Ceratopteris richardii. Next base: position 51,003,984 of record CM035438.1, read on the forward strand.
CCCATCCGCGAAGACTGAAGCCGAAGATCTTGGGCGCCTTTTCGCACTGTAGCGAGAGGCATATCATATCCAGTCAATCCGCACTGTAGCGGCGGCATTTATTTGTATTTACATGTTCCGCACTGTAGCGGATTTTTGTATCGCCGACCCGCACTGTAGCGGGCGTCTTTGTATGATTCAGAATTGATTAGACGAATTCAGTTGCATTTGACTTCCGTGCCTTAGTGTTGCATACTTGGATTTTCGCACTTCCGACGCCTACGGTCTCACGCGTACGCACGCACGTCTCACCACTTCCGAGAGGCGGGGACCCTACGAGGATCGCACACACTCCAGAGAGTACAGGTGAGGCGCCCAGCACACAAACTCCGCTTGCAGGACAGCAGGAACGGTACACCAGAGAGGGGCCTGATCCAACCCCAGCGTCGGCTTCTTGCCCGACCTCCTTCTTCCCGACAACGTACGAGGAATGGAATGTTTTATTGAGTAGATGCCATGCTTGGGACCGCTCTAAAATCCGACTACTTATGGGACAGGATGCTCCGGACCTAATGGGCCTTAAATGGTATAATGGTAATCGCCTCTCCAAGCTTCCATATGTCGAAGCTCGCAATGACATTCACATCAGTCTCAACAAGAAATGGTGTCTCAACTAGACGCGACTTCGTTGGCCCATATGAAATTTATGTCCATCTGGCACCCTCTCATTGAAAACAAAAAGTCGGTCCTCCTATGGCAAATTTTACACCGTGGAATATGGACCAATGCAAAATCTAATAAGATCTGTGGTGTTCCGCCCCTGGTGCAAGCGATGTTGCCGTAGCAAAGAGGATATTGGCCACCTATTCTTTGCTTGCCCTAAATCCCTTCGGTTATGGAGGATCATTAGTCGGTCTCTGGGACTCCAAGAACAAATCAATTGGAAGCAAGCCCTTATTGGTGAAGTGATCGGTTGCTCTGCGGCGTTGTGGAATGTGATCAGGGGAGAGATCCTTTGGAAGATTTGGCGGGAAAGATGTGCTCACAACTTTGGCAATACCCCCAAGGAGTGGTCTCTCAAGAAGTCCCTATTCCTTCTCGGCAAAAGAATTGCTAATTGTAAGAAACCCCCCCCCCCTTCAGACATCACAAAGAGCTACAGTATGTCAACAAAAAGCTTAAAACCAAGTGGGCTTTGCACGATGGGGATGCAAGGTTTATCAACCTCCTCTATAACTTCATGTAAGCTTTGCAAGGTCGTCCTTGAAGGCTCGAAAAGAAAATTAGACTTCAAAAACATATCAGTTGGAAGCAAGCTCTGCTTGGAGAAACGATTGCTTGCTTCGCGTCTCTCTAGAACGCCATCAGAGGGAAGGTCCTATGGAAGATCGGGCCGGAAAGATGTGCTCATAACTTTGGTGACTCCCCCAAAGAGTGTTCAATTGAGAAATCGTTGTTCCTCCTTAATTGTAACAAACCCCCTTTAGGCATCATCTAGTGCTCCTTTGATCAACAACAAGCTTAAACCCATGTGGGCCCCGCATGCAGGTGATGAGAGAGTGATTTACCTTCTGTGTAATGCCATCTAAACCCTGTAAAATCTACCCCCGCTCTGTGGGATTCGGGGGATCCCGCGGGCACTAGTCCCCTTCTTTTGTACTTTTCTTTTAATTAATTCAAGTCCGGAAGAGTAGGCTAAGGCCGAACTTCCTTTATTTTAAAAAAAATGCCAATCTAGAGTAAACGTATTGCATGTAAAACTTGTAAGTTTGTGGAACGAAGAAGAATAATGCATGGCCTATCTAGTAATGGTTGATAGTTGTAGATATTTGAGTGCACATCAGTAAGTGACCATGCATATGCATGTGAGTATGAGTTGTGTGTGCTACTATACTTGATCTCAAAGCTAGTGTTCCTCAGTAGTGTCTAGTGCTTGTACCAACAAACTATTTTTCTTCTGAAGTAGTGCATTGAGAGTACTGTATTTGCTTCTTGATAGAGGTTGACAATCTGTAGTGCCACTGTGGCATTGAGAGTACTGTATTTGCTTCTTGATAGAGGTTGACAATCTGTAGTGCCACTGTGGCAGTAGTTGAAATTGCATGAAATAGTCCTCAATCATCTTGCTATTCACTACATATACTTCAAGGGGTTGCTCTATGTCTATAAGAAGAGGATGGGCTTTTAGAGAGATTGGTTGTGTGTGCACCTATCTTTGTTGTCAAATCCAAAGGCTCCAATGTAATAAGCGATTAAATAATAATGAAGAATGTTCATCTTTAAAAAAAAAAGTGGTTTCGAAAAATCGGTTGCAAGCCGAACTCTGTTGTTCCACACCAGAAGATTTAACAAAACTTATTTTAGGTCTATGCAGCAAGGACAAGGGCACAAAAGCATTTAATCTATGAACTATCTGGTCACCACAGGACAACGGCTTCTAGCTCTTAAACAAAACTCATGCTATATGGACATCTAGCATAGTTGATAGGAAGGCAATCTACGAAGCTGCTGAGACATCATGAGAGAGAGAGAGAGGGCTGTTTTTTTCCCTTAGAAGAGAGGAGATGGTTCGATATTATTGCAACTGCTGCCCTGAGGCGAGTGAGGGCTCTACTTGCACATTCTGTTCTAGGATTGCTCATCCATCATCAGTGGCTTGTAGTTCTCTATGGCCTGAGGAGAAGTGCACCATTGATCGGACAATCCCAATTGGTTTTTGCAGTGCTTAACACTCTGTTGCTTCTTAGCTCGCACGAGGGCGAAGAAGAGAAAGTGCATTCTGTGGAACGTTGACTTGGAGTCGAAGAGAGTTGCGCACGTTGACTGAGAAGAAACGTTTTGCACAAGAATTCTCAAAAGTGTTAAGAAATACGATCTTGGAGACGGATTGACATTACTTGAATTCTAGCATGCATAAAGAGCCTCTCTGGAAGCTATGCTAAGAGAAGGATGCACACATATGGAGATACCTAAAGTCTTCCATGAACAGAAAGAAGAAACAGGACTACAGGCATTGGGCACTCCTGGGTTTGATCTTCTCATTTGTGCACCCCCAGCGCGCAAAGGCACATTGATTCAAGGTGCATATCTTAGATCACATCAGGTTGCAAGAGATAGTATTTTCTTCCTATTGTTCAGAGGGATATAGAAACATACGGGGAATGAAATCTTTGAGACATATAGTGTATCATAGTACAACATTTCCACTTCAACATGATTTTGTCATAACCTCAAAATTGATGAAGAACACTAGTTCACAAATTTGTATATCTCACAATCAAGACAAAGTCGCATATTAAAACTTAAATTTTCCTATTAGAAAAATTGATATGTCCACAAAAAACATACATAACACAAATACAGTATATGTGTTTGTATCTCTGTGATTTGTGTGTAAACATTGATAGATATACTACCAATCTTTGTCTATCATTTCTTTAAGAACCCACCCAAATTTTCATAGAAACAAATCCCCTTGATAGGGAAAAGTCCCCTCAATTTTTTTTCAAAAGGAAGATTGACCGAAGCCTACTCTTCCATGCTTGAATTAACAAAAGAACAATTATATAGTGAATGGGATTAGTGCCCTTCGGATCCCTTGTATCCCACAAAGCAAGGGTAGGATAGCCCGGAGGCACAATAGCTATGACGGTCCAAAACTGATAGGATACCTAAGATTCAACAAGTCACAAGCATTTTAAAGAGATTTACTAAGAAGTTAATGATTTTTGCATCACCCTCATGAGCAACCCACCTGATTTTAATCTTGTTGTTGTCCAAGAAAAACATCCTATGGTGTCTGAAAGGCAGAGATTTTTTTATAACTATGCATCCTTCTACCTCATAGGTAGAGGGATTTTCCTATCGACCACTATTTTGGATGGGCATCAAAATTGATCATACATCTTTCATTCCATATATTCCAGAGTGCTTCCCCTCTTATGGAATTCAACAAAGTTGAAGAGCAACCAATTTTTTCTCTAAGTAATGCTTGTTTCCAATTGATTTGTCTTTGAAAGCTCAAAATCCTAGTGAGAGATTGCCAAATTGGGTAGCTTCTAGGGCATGAGAAGAAGAGATGGCCAAGGTCCTTTCTACCTTGAACACAGCGATTACACTAGTGAGAGGCCCCATATATTTTATTAGCATTGACATTGTTCCAGATTCCACAATCAAGGATTCCCCACCTAAGAGCAGAATTTTTGTTCTAAATGAAAGGATGCCACAGGTCCCTGCACACAAGTTGTCATCTGATGCTAGAACAATTCTTACAACATCTCTTGTTAAGGGAGATATGCAAGTCAATGTGCTTATGGATCATTAGATTTGTACCCAATTTATTAACATTGGTCCATCTTAACCCTTTGATCCAGGGTGGGTCATTTCGGAGATGGAGAGGAGTCTTTGAGTTGTCTCAAGAGTTGATTTTGTGCGTGAGAAGGCACTAGTCATTAAAGTCAACTCTCCTTACACACTCTATGTCCTCAAATCTTATCCAATGACCTCTCTCATGGTTCCAAAGATGTTTCCACTTGCTAAAACCTTTGTTCCATAACTTCTTTGCTCTTTTGATATTCTTCGATTGAACTTCTTTGATTCCCTTAATAGGAAACCAAATAGAATCATTTTGGCTAATTTCGGTCACCCATTTCAAATATTCATTAACCTTGCTATACGGTTTCGTTTTGGGTTAGATCCTTTCAAAATCATTGGACGTTGGGAAAACATCAAGGTGAGCAGATCAAGATCCTTCCACCTAGGGATACCCTTAAGCATAATAGAGGATTTTTCTCTAAGAATACGTTTTGCACATGAAGCTTCTGCATTGCACACCGCTTTGATCAACCACTTGAAAACCAATTTATTTGCCATACATCCCACATCTGGAATGCCCAATCTGCTTGAATCTTTCTGGTTCGCACACACAACCCACTTGATTTTGGGCACTCCCCTCCCGTTGGGATAACTGGTCCAGAGGAAATTTCTTCAAGTACTTTCAAGCTTCGCTAATTCTTTGTCTTTCGGTCTCCAACATGATAGGAAATAGATAATAGACGAAATGAGGAAGGCATTGATCACCATAGCATGCACCACCAAGTTGAGCTACATGCCCTTCTAGTAGGCTAATTTAGTATCCAGTTTGACCAAAAATCAATTCCATCACTGGCTCATAAAAACTTCAAGGCCTATTGGGATACCAAGGAACCTTTAGATCTAGATGCAGTGCAAAAAAAAAAATAGAAATTTTCAAAAGGTTTTGATATTATTAGGGCCATTATGCACAAAAGCATTCGTGCCATCAGAGAAGAGTCTCATTAACATCTAGTTTCGACTATGAGGAGGCTAAAGACCCTAGAACTATCCTAGAAGGGGCCTCATGGTAGTAATGGCAAAAAGAAGAGGAGTCAGAGGAAACCCTATCTAATAGAGAATTTTAGTGTGATTTCTTGAGAGAGTTGAACATTGATATTAATTTGAGCCCAGTTGTTCCCCATAAGCATAGAGATCATGTTGATGAATATAGGTCCACAACCGATGTCTTTTAGGGATTGCATAATGAAATCACACTCTAGGAAATCATATGCTTTGTAAAAATTAATCTTGGTGAAGAGGAAATCTTGGGAAAATCCCTCAGCAAATTCCAAGTCTTCTTTACACATCAATAATATCCTCCAAGATCAATATGCCCTTAATGGATCCCTTTTGGTTCTCATTGATCCATGAATGTAGATGGACGGTAATGCAATTTGCAAGAACCTTAGCTAAGATCTTATAGCCAATTTGTAGCATAGTGATGAGTCTCTAATTTTCAATCTTGTTTTTTCTATCTTTTTTGTGAATTAGCTTAATCACCCCTTCATTGAGAAAGTTAGGAAGACCACCAAAGTGTAAGGCCTCCTTCCACACCAAAAGTAACAATTTTACTAAATCACTCCGGAATGCCTTAAAGAATCATTGGTGAGACCATCCAAACCTAGGCTTTTACCACACAGTAGATCATCAATAACTTCTAAAATCTCTCTGATAGGGGAGTCAAGAAGATGCATGATATTTTGAGGAATTCTTTTTTATCTGTTTCTCGAGATGGCAACCATGATATCCTACCTTTGAGGAGTGATGATGTGGGTACTCCTAGGAGTTGAGTGAAGTGATTGGTTATCAACTCAAATTTCTCTTTTGTGGAAGTGTATTCTATCCCTAATGATAAATGCTCAAATCCAAAACTAGAAAAAGACAAAGGAACATAATTCAAAGGCCTTCAAAGAGGCATAGAAGGAGAAGAAGTCTCAAAGGAAGAATCCCACTCGCTCAGTTCCCCATAACTCACAATATTTTTTGTAATTTAGAAAAGGATCTTAATATTTTAGACTACCCAGGTAAATGGAAACAAAAATTGGATGAAGAGGAAACCCTAGAGGCTCCTTCCACAAGCAAGCAAGTTAATCAAGAAGATGTCACATCTAGTAAAGAGGATGGTCTCACCTCTAGCTCCACATTTCTAGGTCATGATGTGGAATCCTTGGCAGTCCAACAAGTCTTTGGCCCAAGGCCTTTGCTCAAAACCGTGTGTCAGTGGCTTCGTAATGAGTGGTTCCCCTGTGGGTTGATTGTTTGTAAGTGTTAGTTTTTACCGGCTAGTCATATGTTGCTAGTCTTTGAGAATGAAGATATGGTGTTTTGAGCCCTCAATGTCGGAACCTAGCAACTCGGGCGCATGACCCTGTGCTTGTTTAGATGGTCCCCCGATTTTATTCCTGACAAATCGAAATCTCTCTAGTACCCTCTCTGGGTTGAGCTCACTAGCCTGCCATCCTTCTTTTTCAACTTCATGTGGGACATTGTTTCTCCTATCGGCAAGCCATTGGCTTCACGGGAGGATGTTGGTGGTCTCATTTATGAAGGTGCGAGACATTCGTTCAATGCTCGATGGCACCCTCAAATCTGTGTTGAGGCTAACCTCAGCATGCCGCTTCTGTCAAAGATCAAAGTGGACTTGGGCAAAGGGGATGTCTGGGAACAAGAAATTAATTACAAAAACCTACCTAACGTGTGCTTTTGTTGTGGGGAACAAGGTCAAAGGATTAAAGATTGCCCACTGAGACAAAAAATCAAGCAAAAACAAGAAGCCTCTAGAAACACTCAAGTCAACAAAGAGACACTGAATTGCCGAGAGAACGAAGAGGAAGTTAAGGGCCCCCATAATCCATAAGCCGATGCAAAAGGGTTCACAGAAGTCAAAAGAAGAAGGAAAAGAAGCCCTAGGGTGACATCTGAGCGAAACCGTATGCCAGATACCCCCTCAAACAACTTGTATTGCAATCTGGAAAAGGAGATTAATGAGCTTGATTACCCAGGTAGGAATCATTTTGAGGTGGAAACCACTGACAAAGCCCTAGAGATCCTTGACAATAAAGAAACCTTCCAGGAGGGTTACACTACAAGCAAAGAAGACGGCTTTACCACTAGTAACAAAGATAACATGGATAGTGAAAGTTCCATCATTGGATCGACTATTCCGGAAATGGTTTCCTGTTCATTCTAATAGGAGCATCCCGCAAGGGGAAACAACCTATTGAGCTACCCTGGAAAAGCCCCCACTGTTGATATATTTAGGTAGTGATGTGTGTGAACACTCTAGGACTGCCGGGGCACTTTTTTCCCTCTTTAGGAGGTTTTTTTCCCCCGGCTTGTATATACGCCTATTGCCCTAATGGGCTACTTATCTTTGTACATTCTCTAGTAATACATTCAGTCTTGTGTGTTGTGCTCCAAGCTTCTTCTTCTTCCTTGTGCTGTTCGCGTGCTTCCGCAGACGTCTAACTCCAACAATTGGTATCAGAGCAGGTCGTCGCTTCTTCTAGGGCGCCGTCGACACTCCTCTGTTTGCAGTCTCAGATTCGCACGAAATTTGGTGAGCATACTCAGGGTGTTTCCGAGATCAAAACTGCTTTGCTCTGTGGTGCCAAAATCGCGATCTGAGCTCGTTTCGGCCTCCGAACGCACTATTGCAGCGCTTGTGCAGGCTATTTCGTCCTTTTGTGCCAAAGGTATATACCAGTTTCTGTTCGCCAGTTTAAGTGTCTCGAAGTCTGCTATAGGTCTAGCAGAACTTGTTTGGGCAGTTTCGTTCAACTTTTTTAGATACAGTCAATTTTCTGCATCAAGGTATTTTAGTTACCGGCCATGGCTGAAAGCAGTGATGTATTCCGTATGTTGGCTGTTGAGGATAAGTTGGATGGTACCAACTACCCATTATGGGCTTATATGATGCGACATGTACTGGTTGCAAAAGGATTGTGGAACATTGTGCAAGGTGTTGAAAGACGTCCTGTTACACCTGTAACGACAGGTACTGCAAATACAGGTGTTGGAGCTGATGAAGATGGTGTCGAAGATGATATTCCGCAGATTCCTGTTCGTGCTGTTGTTTCTGTTGCACCTACTGCAGAGCAGATTTGTTGGGATGGCAGAGATTCCCAGGCACATGCATTGATAGCTTTGTCTGTCAAACGTGCCATTATTCCTCACATTCGCTCTTGCAGAACAGCAAAGGATGCTTGGGATACACTTACCACTTTGTACCAGGCTAGGAATGAGGCTCGTGTTGCTTACCTCCGAAAACAGTTGGAGAGTGAGCACATGAATGAAGGTGATTCTATGGACAGTTTTCTTACAAAGATCAAAGACCTGAAGGAACAACTGATTTCTGTTGATGAGGTTATACCAGATAGCTCACTTGTGCAGACCGTTCTGAATGGTCTTCCTGATTCATATCAGAGTTTTGCCTCTACTCTTCGGTTGATGATGAAAGGCAATCCGAATGCCTTGTCATTTGAGGAATTAGTCTCTGTTCTATTGCAGGAAGATCAGTCCAGGCAGAACAGGTCCATTATGCGTGTTGCAGATCAAGCTTTCCTGGCTAGTCAGAAGGGCAAAGGAAAATGGAGCTCTTCTACTAGTAAGCAGAAATCTGCAAATGCTGCACATTCAAAGAACCAAGACAAAGATGAGAAAAAATCAGAAAAGCAGAAATTGTTTTGTAAGTACTGTAAAGGCAATGATCATATCATAAAGAACTGTCCAAAACTGGCTGTTAAAGAGGCAAAGAAGAAAGAGGCTGGAATGGTTGTTGCAGAGGCCTCTACACCAAAAACAGAGTCTACAAATCTTGTGCAGGAAGAAGAATGGGCGTTTACTACTGTCTTCAGTTTTGACCCATCTTCTCCTGATCAGTGCATGTCTGCAGTAGACTCAGATGTTTGGTACTTTGACAGTGGGGCGACCAAACATATTACCTCGCAGCGTAGTTTCTTCTCTTCACTCAAGCCTGCTCCTACAGGGAATACTGTCACATGCGCCAATAACTCCTCTTATCCTGTTATGGGAGTTGGTAAGATCATTCTGACTACTGCTGATGGTAGTTCTTTCACTTTGTCAGATGCTTTATTTGTGCCAGGGATCAAAAAGAATCTGTTATCAGTTTCTGCATTAGCCAAGATTGGCTTGGTTGTGAAATTTGTTGATGACAGGTGTACAGTCCATGATCTCTCAAATGGCGATGTGATTATTGCTTCTGGCATTTTATGTCGTGGGCTGTATAAGCTCATAGACTATGAAAGATCTGTGAATGATTCGGCATGTGCAGTTAATGATTCTCAGGCTATGTCAGATGCAATGCTTTGGCATGCACGCTTTGGTCATCTGAATTTTGCTAGTTTGTTACGCCTGCAGAAATCTGAAATGGTGTCCTCTTTGCCCAAACTTGAGGCACCTGGAAAACATGTTTGTGAAGGCTGTATTTTGGGCAAAATGCAGCGTTCTTCCTTTCCAAAAGATGGTTCAGTTCGGGCTACGCAGAAATTGCAGCTTGTACATAGTGATGTCTGTGGTCCTATGCAGACACCCTCTTTTGGAAATTACCTTTACTTCGTGACTTTCATTGATGATTTTTCCAGGCATGCATGGGTATATCCACTCAAAGCAAAGTCCGAAGTGTTCATGTGCTTCAAACAGTTTTTGGTTTTAGCTGAAAATCTGTCAGCATGTAAAATGGGCACCCTCCGTTCTGATCGAGGGGGGGAATATATGTCTTCAGATTTTAATGCATTTCTGGCTGAACGTGGGATAAAACACCAGTGTACAGTGCCGTATATACCTCAACAGAATGGAGTTGCTGAACGAAAGAACAGGTCACTCATGGAGATGGCGAGGTGCATGGTCAAAAGTCAGGCTTTACCACATAGTTTCTGGCTTGAGGCTGTCATGTGTGCAGCATATGTACTGAACAGGTGTCCCACTAAAGCGTTGCAGTCTATCACTCCATATGAGGCTTGGCATGACCGCAAGCCATCTGTTGCTCATCTGCGTGTTTTTGGTTGTTTGGCATATGCATTAGTGCCTAAACAACATCGCAGAAAATTGGATGATAAGGCAGTAAAATGTATTTTTGTTGGGTACAGTTCTGAAAGTAAAGGCTATCGTCTGTATCATCCACAAACTAAACGCATTCTGGTTAGTCGTGATGTTGTCTTTGTGGAAGATGCGATTCAGCCATTGCTTTCATGTACTAAGGAGACATCTGTTAGCTCCAAAGACATGTATGATACTTTGATGCCTCTTTTTACAGGTGGACAGGCTAGTGCTGGTCCTAATGAGGCAACTTCTCAGCCTTTGCAGGTTTCATATGATGATGCAGATCATTCCATTTCTGATGCAGATTTACATGATGCACTTGTTGATGAGAGAGCTAATATTGAGCAGGCAAAAATTATGCCAAAATGGCTGGTGCAGACTTTGCGTGACAGCAAATTAGATGCACCTTTGTCATATCGTACTCGTTCAGGCTCTCATAGTGCCTCCTTTGCATCAGATTGCTATGCTATGGCTGCATCTAGTCTCTGTGATGAGAATGAGCCTGTTTCTTTTGATGAAGCACAAAATTCAGAAAATTGGATGGCTGCTATGCAATCTGAATATGATGCTATAATGAAGAATGGTACATGGTCTTTATGTGACTTGCCTCCTGGCAAGAAGGCCATTGGCACTAAGTGGGTATACAAGCTGAAGCGTAAACCTGATGGTACAGTTGACAGGTATAAGGCTAGGCTTGTTGCAAAGGGTTATGCGCAGGAAAGAGGCATTGATTTTGATGAGACCTTTGCACCTACATGCCGTATGACTACTGTTCAGAGCATTTGTGCACTTGCAGCCCATCATGGTTGGAATGTACATCAGTTGGACATTAAAACAGCATTTCTGAATGGTGACTTGCATGAAGAAGTGTATGTTTTTCAGCCCCGTGGCTTTGTGCAGAAAGGGCATGAAAACCAGGTGTGCAGGTTAAAGAAGGCGTTATATGGTTTAAAGCAAGCACCACGTGCTTGGTATGAGAAGATACATGCCTATCTGATTACACATGGTTTTGAGAACAGTCCAACTGAAAGCACCTTATATGTTAAGCGTGCTAATGATGTGCTTCTGATCATTGTTGTCTATGTTGATGACATGCTGCTCACTGGTCCTATTGAGACACATATTGCTGATTTTAAGGCTGATTTGCATGCCTCATTTGAGATGTCTGATTTGGGGCATTTGCATCACTATTTGGGCATTCAGTTTATGCACGTTGATGGTGGAATGGCTTTGTGTCAAACGAAATATATTGACACATTATTGCAGCGTTTTGGCCTTGAAGACTGTAAGCCTATTGCCACTCCTATGGAGACAGGTTTACGATTGAGTCTTCATGATGCTGGAGATGCATTTGATGCTGTTCTCTATCAGCAGGCTGTTGGATGCTTGATTTACTTATGCATTACTCGGCCAGATATTCAGTTTGCTGTCTCACAGATGAGCAGGTTTATGCATTGCCCAGGAGTCACGCATTGGAAAGCGGTTAAGCGCATCTTTCGCTACTTGAGTGGTACTCGGCTACTTGGGTTGTTTTATCCCAAGGGGGGATCACTACCGCCAGATTTGCATGCTTTTTCTGACTCAGATTGGGCTGGTTGCTATGACACTCGTGTGTCCACCAGTGGTTTTTGCTTCATGCTTGGTAGCTCATGTATATCTTGGTTGAGCAAGAAGCAGCCTACTGTGGCCACTTCCAGTTGTGAGGCTGAGTATAGGGCAGCTTTCACAGCGACTGTTGAGTGTGTGTGGCTCAGACGCCTTATGGCTGATTTGGGTGTTGGCCAGTCTTCTGCCACCACCATCTTCACTGACAGTCAAAGCGCATTGGCAATTGCGAGGAACCCTGTGTTCCATGCTCGTACTAAGCACATTGAGGTGCATTATCACTATGTCAGGGAGAGGTTCTCTGCTGGGGAGATCAGCTTGGCATATGTGCCCACGCAGGAGAACATTGCAGACCTTTTCACGAAGGCTCTGCCTAGGGAGAAGTTTGAAGCTTTCCGCAAAGCTTTGGGCTTACTTCCTTTTGTGGAGTGATTTCCACATAGCTTGGCACTTCCTTATACATGAGTGCCAGCTCCTTGTTCACCGCATCACTCCCAGGGGGGATTTGTTGATATATTTAGGTAGTGATGTGTGTGAACACTCTAGGACTGCCGGGGCACTTTTTTCCCTCTTTAGGAGGTTTTTTTCCCCCGGCTTGTATATACGCCTATTGCCCTAATGGGCTACTTATCTTTGTACATTCTCTAGTAATACATTCAGTCTTGTGTGTTGTGCTCCAAGCTTCTTCTTCTTCCTTGTGCTGTTCGCGTGCTTCCGCAGACGTCTAACTCCAACACCCACAATAACAAATTTCTATGTCGGGACCCCCTCCTAACAAAAAAGAAAGATGAATCCAAGAAGAGAAAGGATAAGCCACCCTCCTTGCAAAGAGGGTAACTTACGACAATGATCATCATCTCGTTAAATGTTAGAGGGCTAACCGACCCCTCAAGAGCAACCATCATTGGTAAATGGCTTTGCAACATTAGCCTAAACACAGAATTTATCTATATCCAAGAGACAAAAAGTGATGGAGCAGACCTCCAAAAACATCTTAGACATGTCTCCTCGACCCATGTTTGGATTTCGTCATCACACCCGTGGGGATCCAGTGGGATGGTAATCGGTACTAATCAATTGTGGTTTGAAAAGCTTGAAAACTCCATTCAAGATGAGAGCCATCGATGGATTTTCGTTTCCTTTGGTGCCCCCTTTTGTTTTACTTTAGTTTTTATGTATGCCCCTAACGGGGAGATGGAGAGACTGAACACTTGGGCCTCCTTGGACTCGCTCCCCCACAACATGCTAATTTGTGGTGACTTCCATGTGGTGGAGGACCCTGAGGATTGATGAAACGGCAAGGGCTAGGTCATCAACAATCAAGAAAGAGAAACATGGGACAAAACCAAACTACACTTGGATTTGGTCAAATTCAAAGATTTGAATGGCTTTTCGTGGTCAAATCTCCAAGCGGACGAGGAACTGAGGAAAGCTAGACTGGATAGATGCTACATTGCTTAGAATGTTATTCATTAGTGCCGCCCTTCCCTCTCTCAACACATTGACCTTGCCATCTCTGATCACTACCCGATCATTATCGCTTTCCAAACTTTTACCAAAATCCGTAAGGCTCCTTGGTTCCATGCCAGCACGACCTCCTTCTCTCTCCCCTCAGTCCATCAAGATATTGCTGAAGTGTGGAAGGAGGTGTTCACCTCTGGCTCATCGCCAACTAAGTGTTGGAGATGTGCAGTCGATAAGTCGTGACAGATCATGATCAGAACTAGGAAGATGCTCGAGACAATTCGGTGGGCACATAGAGAAGCTCTATATCATAGACTCTGGAGACTTTAGGAGGAAGTGAACAAAAGAAAATCTCAATCCCATAAAGCTCTACACAAAATCAGAGTGTTGTTGAGATACGAGGAAGAGATACAAAGGAAAAATTTGCAAATTTTCTTCAAGGAGTGGTGGGCTAGCAAAGCCGAAAAAACCACCGAAGAGATGTGCCGCATCCTTAAAAGGAAACAAAATAGAGAATCGATCCCTCTATTGCTAAACTCAAACGGTGAAAATACGGAAGAAAAAGATTTTGGGATCATTGAAGGGCACTTTACGAGACTCTTATGGATCTCGACCCCCCTCTCCCACCATAGATGGGACTACATGGAAGCCATATCTAGGGTATCCTCTCATAGGATCCCACACAACCTTTGATCCCTGCTTGATGCCCCTATCTTGGAAGAAGAAATCATTGAAGTCATTGATTTCCTCCCTTGTGGTGAAAGCCTGGGGTCGGATGGGCTCACTAATGAGTTCTTTAAGTCCTTCAAGTTGGTGGTTTCCACCCCTCTTCATCTACTCTGGCAGGAGGTGCTCGAGTTTGATGCGCTTTCAAATTGTCTCAACAATGGCATTATCAAGTTAATACACAAAAAAGGGGAAAAGGACAGAATTGAGAACTGGCATCCAATTACGATGCTCCAATCAGGATATAAGATCATTGCCAAAGTCATAGCCAACAGAATTTCCAGCCATCTGAGAGCGTGGTTAAGCGAGGACCAAAAAGGTTTCATCAAAGGAAGGTCAATTTTGGAAGCCATTATAGATATCTGGGAGGGTCTCCAATTTGCAAATGAGTCAAGAAAAGATGTGTTCTTCCTCAAGATCGACTTTCATAAAGCCTACGATAGGCTGGAATGGGACTATATTCTGCAGTCGCTTAAAGATCTTGAATGCAGTTAGAAATTCACCAAGATGATATCGACCCTTCTAGGAAACGCATCGACGCAAATTAATGTTAATGGCCAACTTTTGAAGGTGATCAAACTAATAAGATCGATTAGACAAGGGTGCCCATTGGCTCCCCTTCTCTTTGCCATTGCTATGGAAGGGCTTAGCCGACTGGTGGATCAACAAATGGAAGCAGGTAATATCAAAGGCCTTCGATTGCCTCATGACCATGACCAGATCACCATGAGACTTTTTGCGGATGATATGAACGCATTTCTCCACAACGATGTTACTATCCTGGAGACGTTTTGGAGGTGCCTCGATACTTTCTACAAAGCCTCTAGATCCAAAATCAACCACTCTAAGACCACTTTCAGAGCTATTGTTGGGATCAAGCCTGACCTTCTCATTGATCATGGCTGTCAATACATTTTGCAAGGCCAAATTTTTTGGCTTCTTGGGATTCCATTGGGTTTTGGTATCTCGATGGAGCAGCGGTGGAATTGGATGCTAGGCAGACTCGAAAAAACTATTGGAGAGGTATGCAAATCAATCTCGTTGGTCGCACAACGGTTATCAACACATTCCTTATATCATCGACCATTTACGTCCTCTCTTATTGGAGACCAAAAGAGCAAGAGTTTTCCAAACTCGAAAGTATTTGCAAGAACTTCCTTTGGACGGGCAACCACAATAGGAGGGGGTGCCTAAAATCAAGTGATCCATCTGCACAAGCCAAAGAGATAGTGGGGGCCTTGGCATTCTGGAGATTGGGTGCATGGCTAAAAAACTTGCGGCAAAATGGATGATTAAGTCGTGGTGCAATGGGGAGGCCTCGTGGGCCAAGTTGATCTTCGGAAACAAGAACACGCTGGCTTTCGTGGGATTCCCAAATTGGAAGAATCTTGACATTCTGACCCTTTTGTTTTCCTTGATCCCGATCTTCCTAAAAGGGTTGAATCTTGTGTGCTCCCTATGGAAGAGTTGGAATAAAGTCAAAAGCTTCACAACAATAAGTGAAGATTGGAAGTGGGCAGCCGGTATCAGACAAAATGCCTCTATCTGGTTTTCGATCCATGGCATCCGCATCATGGAATGTTGGAACATTCGAAACGCCAAGAGGCCATGGAACAAAGGCTTCAAAAAATGGAAACATCTCTGGAAACAAGACACCAACGAGAGGATCAACTTTGAGTATATTGACCCTAGTGTCAACATTTCCTATGAAGAATGGAATACTTTGCAAAGCAGACGTATCGCATGGGACTGCTCTAAATTTCGCCTTCTCATGGGGCACGACATGCAGAGCTCACTTGGTCTCAGATGGCACAATGGTAATTGCCTAACAAAAATCCCGAACATCAAAGAAACCATTGATTATCAAGTTAACCTCAACAAGAAGTGGTGCCTATCATGGACGCAGCTTCGGTGGGACATGAAGTTCATGGCTATTTGGCACTCCCTCATAGAAATCAAAAAATATATCCTCCTATGGAAAATTCTTCATCGTGGAATCTGGACAAACCTTAAGGCTAGCAAAATTTGTGGGTTGCCTCCCTGGTGCAAACGCTACAAATGGTCCATCAAAGATGTTTCTCACATCTTCTTTACTTGTCCCAACTCCAACAGACTCTGGCAGATTGTCGGAAAGAAAATTAGACTTCAAAAACATGTCAGTTGGAAGCAAGCTCTTGGGAGAAGAGATCGACTGCTCCATGACTCTTTGGAATGCCATTAGAGGGGACGTCCTATGGAAGATGTGGCAGGAAAGATGTGCTTTTAACTTTGGCAACTCCCCCAAAGAGTGGTCGATCGAGAAATTGTTATTCCTCCTTGGCAAAAGAATCGCTATCTGTAAGAAATCCCCCCCCCCCCTTCAGGCATCATCAAGTGCTCCTTTTGATCAACAACAAGCTTAAACCCAAGTGGGCCTCACATGAGGGTGATGAGAGGGTGATTAACCTTTTTTGTAATGCCATCTAAACTTTGTAAAATCCACCCCTGCTCTATGGAATTCGGGGGATCCCATGGGCATTAGTCCCCTCTCTTGTGATTTTCTTTTAATTAATTCAAGTCCAGGAGAGTAGGCTAAGGCCGAGGTTCTTTTATTTAAAAAAAAAAGCTCTAGCATTGAAAGAAAGAATGATGATTATCGGAGGTTAAGTCCTTTGCGGGGAGGTGCCTTGTCCCTCTTTTTCTTGTTTTTCTCATTATCTTTTTTCCTCAAGGTGGAGGGGTCATGTTATAGGAGTTGTCCTGATGTATCACGGAATTCTAAACCATCTCTCTACTTTTTGCTCTCCTCACATGCAATATTATTTCAATGGTCACGAGGAGATACATCAATTAAAAAGTGTATCAACGAACATTTTAAGACGAAGCAGAGAACATTTTAAGACGAAGCAGAGAACATTTCTTTACATGCACATAACAGATGTACTTACTTTTGTCTTTGTTCCTTTTATTATCTTGAGGTGTAGTTTCCTCATACTCTGTCTTTTTGGACGTACTTCTTTCCTCATCCTCTTTCTTTTTGGATGCAAATCAATGTTGATCATTCCGTGCAAGAAGTTGCAAAATGTTTAACTTTTTCATATTGTACAAGTTTTTCCATGTAAAACATTACTTTTCATAAATTCAATATGTACATACATACATAAATAAATATACACTTACATATGTTCATGCTCTTAAATGTAACCGTTTTGTATATTGCACCCTGTAATTCATTTTAAAAGGACTTACTTTTGTTCTCATCTGCTCTGAAGACCTCTGCCTTTATTTTTGTCTTTTTTACTTTTATTATCTTGAGCTTTCGATAATACAGACTACGCCTTTCTATACGAGGATGGGAGTCACATAAACAAACCTTATCTACGTAGTCAATCTTTCAGCATACTCTGGCTTTTTGGGTGCAAATCAAAAGATTAACAAACACACACACACACACGCACATATATATATATATATATATATATATATATATATATATATATATATATATATATATATATATATATATATATATATATATATATATATATATATGTATGTGTATATATATATATATATATATATATATATATATATATATATATATATATATATATATACACACACACATATATATGTGTGTGTGTGTACACACACGCGCATTAAAGACATACTCAAGAAAGCCCTCTAGTTTCATGCCAATCGGACAACCTTCTCATTCCCCTTGGTCCAACAAGAGATTGCTGCTACCTAGAATTGGGCTTTTTCCACCCACTCCTCTCCGGCCAAGTGTTGGAAGATGGCAGTCTGGAAGACACAACACATCTTGGCGATGACTCAGAATAATCTTCAAAACATTTGTTGCACTAGAAGGAAAAATCTTTATCGAAAGCTTAGAAATCTTGAGGAAGAAGTAAAAAAAGGCCTTTCTCAGTAGCAGACAAGGCTCTAAAAAATTAGAAGCATGTTAAGATACAAAGAGGAAATTCAAAGAAATTAGAATCTCCAGATATACTTTAGGGATTGGTGGGCGGGAAAAGTAGACAATCCTACTAAAGAGATCCCTTAAAAAGAAGCAGTTGAAGAAGAGATCCCGTGCATGATTAATATTGATGGTGTTGAGTGCAAGATGGATGAAGAAAATAGTATTTTGATCGTCAAATCAAAATACTATTTTCTTCATCCATCAAGGGTTTCCACACCTATTTTGCCTCATAGACGTGATAGCATGATGACCATCTCTAGAGTTAGAACCAAAACAATTCTACAAAAGATATTATACACAGAAGTCACGCAACACACACACACACACATATATATATATATATATATATATATATATATATATATATATATATATATATATATATATATATATATATATATATATATATTTATTTATTTATTTATTTATTTATTTATTTATTTATTTATTTATTTTATTTTTTATTTTTTTGAAATTATTTATTTATTTATTTATTTCAAGTTCCATTCATGTTTCTTCTTCATCTTGATCCTCTTCAATAATTTCCTCAACTTCTTCATCTTCAAGTAACTCATAATCCTAATTTTCTCTCTTCTTAAAAAGTTTGATCCTTTTCCCTACAAAAGGTACGATAAAGACAGCATTATCTAGCTCTTTTAAAATGTACGCATTATTGTCATTGATTCTATGTACAATATATTGGTGGAACCAGCATTTCATCAATTTTCTTCTAGCTTTGTATTGTGTATCAAATGTGCTATCATAAATTAGGACCCAATCATTTTCTAATATGTCTCTTGGTCTCAAGCAATGTTTTTTATCAAAGTAAACTTTGGTTTTTATTCTTGATGCCTTCAATTTCTTCTTTGCTTCTTCTAATCATTCTTGCCCTCATTCTAACTGTTGCATTCTTAAACACAAGAGTTCTTCTCAAGATAGATTAATATCCCAAGGCAACATAAACCAAAAGAGGACATGAGATTCTATCAAGAAAATTGGCTTTTGGATGTCCATCAACGAGTCATAGCATAAATCCATGTACATGTCATGTGATCTGTGAGCAACACAAATGAAAGGAAGTAAGGCCAGTCGCCGATATTTCCTTTACATGCTTTTGCAAGAGCTTTAACAAGCGACGCATGATCTCATTCAATTTTTCCATTTGCCTCTGGATTGAAGGTATTTGTAAGGGCTAATCAAATTCCTTTTTTAGCAAAAAAAATATTTGCCTCTAATGCATCCAATTTTGATCGGTTAACTACAATCTTATCTGCATAAGCAAACCTACACATGACATCCTCTAATAAGAATTTACACACATTAGCGGTTGATTTAGTTCTTAACACTCTTCCTTCCACATGATTTGTTAAGTCGTCTCTAGACAAAACAATATAATGCGTATTATTCACTCTTATTGGCATTCTCATTGAATCAACCACCCATTTGTAGTGAATGCTAGGTGGATAAGTGGGGTGTAGAATATCACGATGTTTAACTGATGAATGCAATTGAAAAGTCTTTCAAGTGGAAACATAATTTAATACATAAACATACATTCCTTTCCACCAATAACATTCTTTTATCTTTCCATAAGTTTGGAAAAAATCTTTATGTCCTACCCACATTAGTATCATGCATTTCTTTCATGACTTTCCTTTGTAATAATCTCAATCCTACAACTTTTTGAGAATTCACAATCTTTCCTTTTGCATGTCTCCATAATAGTCATCTTTTAGGAAAAAGTTGAAAGTGTTTCTCCTAATATCTCTAAATCTGGCTTGAGAACAATGATTTTCTGGAGCTAATTAGCTTAAATACTTCTCAATCTCTTTCCAATTTCCTTCATACTCATCTTCATTGAATTGTTCCAATGTGAAATTATTAGCTTCATATGTATAAGCATATAATTCTCTCTCTTTTTCATCATTTTCTCCTTCAACATTTTTCAATTTGGCTCATGAGAGGATGTCAGCAAGTGGATTTGCCTTTTCTAAAATGTAAGAAAACTCAACATTAATTGACTTGATATAAGCAGTCCATCATAGAATTGCTATATCATGAGTAGAGCAATTAACAATCATACCAAGAAGTGGTAAACAGTCAATTTCCACAATTACATATGCTCCAATGAAGTATTATTTGTCACACTTCAAATACACATGCTCCAAGAAACCGTCAAACTTCCCTCATATTGTAGAAAACATCAGGTAATTGATTAATTATATCTATCTTTGCACGATATGGTTTGTGTCCATAATGACCACACATGTGACCAACTATCAATACCTCATTAACACCAAATATTGATTTTTCACCAGAAAGGGTCAAATGAACTTCTTCAAATTGTTCTAGAATCCTCTCACAATCTAATATGTGACCTTTTACAAATTTCCTACATCCTTCATCATCAAGTTGATCATCTTTCATACTCTCTTCACACCCTTTTATTGGCACATCATCGAGGAATGGCATAGTTAGTCGAGGAATAAAATCATGCAACACACTATGCATTGCATTCATCATGTGTGCCACAAAGTTGGTAGCTCCTTGTGGTAGCATGCACATACACACCAACCCTAATGGGGTCTTCATTATCATAATGTCTCTACTTCCCAATGCCAATTGAAATTGGGCATATCCAGATTAGAGATCTCCTATGGAATAAATTGCATGACTAGCAAAGGCTTTTGCATAATCATATACAACTCATCCAGTTCCAACATTCCTTATTGTCACTTAGTTTGTTGGCTAAGGATCTTGAATGAATCTCAATTTCCCATCCTTCTTTGGCACAGTAAACCATCGATTTGAGTAACGAGCTATAGAAGGCCCAAAAATGCTCATGCTAACTTTCTCTTTTAATAAAGAAATCAGTTTTGAAAGATGAGCTTTTGGTACTGGAATAGCTCATAAGTTCCATGGAACATGAGGAATCGTGAAAATCACCATCAAAGCTACCATCTTTGGATCTACACAACCAATCTCTCTATGTTCAAATGCAAATGCTTTGCCATGTTTTCAAATCATCCATTCAAATTTCTTCCTTTCTTGTGGCAATGGGAAATTTTCACATTCAATTTTTTACTTGCTAAGGTTTCATCAATAAAGGTATGACCAATATGCCTAACATCTCTCAAACTAGGCTCATCACTTACTTCATTTACAATATTCTGAGTTTCTTCAGGTAAAGGTTGTGCTCTAGATTTAACTTTCCTATCAATAGTCTTGTATTTTGCTTCAACTTGAGGCTTAAACTCTATCTCCTCTTTCTCAATCAAGGATTAAAAATACTAAAATATAGTCACATAAGCCTCAAGTGAATACACATTTAAAAATTGACCATACGAGTTCTCCTTTATCAGTAAAAGCCACGAGTTAGAAGTGGCTGAGATTGATTCTCAATCAATCAATCGAGAAGTAGATATGACTTGAACTTTCTCTTTTCCTAGATTGTAGGAAAAGATTCCAATCAATCTAAACCTGCCTAATTTTGAATTCAAATTCATAAAGAAAAGGAAGGTTTATATCCTAAAGATTCTACATAAAGACTCCAAAACATTTGTAAATTGCGTAGTGTGTTGATTTGAGGCAATACACATACTCTTTGATCATTGCTTGGTGCCACTTCTATTCTCTACTCCTTCTTCCTCAAACTTAGTCAATGTGCAGAGATTTTTGCTCTCTCTAAAGAGCTCCAAATCAAGTGTTTAAGAATTCATTAGAAAGCTATAGCTATCTAGTTTATGTGTAAAAATTTTCAAGTCATTTGGTTCATTAAATTTAGAGAAATCTGAGTTTTACAATGTCGGGATCATTATCTGTACATCCCTAAAAAATTGGGATGACATCCAGTCAGTGTTAAGGTGACTGCTCCTTCATTGTTTCATATCAATTAGGTATTTTATGCATTTTAGCAAGCCTATCCTATGTATGAAACTCCCTTAAGAGTAATTTTTCCAATTGTAATTGTGTTGGCTCCTATCAATGTTTGAAGTCATAACTTCCATCCATTTTTAGAAGGTTTTTGTGAGCTAGTCAAGGTGCAAGTTATCTGTTTTGCATCAACTTGTACTTGTTGATGTTCCAAAGTACCTATTATGTTTTATTGCACGAACCATAATCCTACAAGGTATACTTTACATATCCAAAGAGCTAGGGCAGGTCCTATGATGGTTTTCTAGACCAACTTCACCACTTGAAACCTCAACTTTTCAAGCCTCTCCAAGATTCTCCAACTTATTTCAGTGGTATTAGAGCAACTTCAAGATGGAAGACGGCTTTCCATCAATGATTGAGAAGCTTGATAGACACAATTATGCAGCTGGGAACAGCAAAATGGAGGCTTATTTGCAAGGAAGACTACTATATGGGATTGTATCAGGTGATGAAGCAATGCCTATTCCAAGATCCAGAGGACCTACTCAAGAAGAAATAGATAAACTCACACTTTGGTGTGCAAGGGATGCTCAAGCAAGGTCATACATACTAAACTCTATCTTTGATTTTCTATTACCACATATTAGAGGATGCAAGACATATCAAGAGACGGGATGCCCTAGAGACTTTCTTTTTTGCTAGTGCAAAAGCAAGGAAGAACCATCTTTGGAATGAGTTCAACCAAATGAAGAAGACACCTAAACAAACCATCACTAATTTTCTTACAAAGGTCAAGGAGGTTGCTGATCAATTGGCATCCATTGGAGAGTTGATTGGAGAAGAGGCCATCATGAGGACAATTCTCAATGGGATAAGATGTGACAAGAATTGGTGATCTTTCACCACTGCCTATAATCTCATCATGGATGTGCAAACTCTAGATTTCAACATCTTTCTTGGACAACTCTTGAATCAAGAGGCCAACAATAGCATAAAGGAAGGTAACTCCTGTCATGGTAATTCAACTAGTGCTCTATATCTAGATAAGAAGGACAAGCAGCTAAAAGGCAAGAAGAAGGAAGAAGGTGAAGAGGAGACTTCCCAAGCCAAATTTTCATGCACGAGCAAGTGGAAAGGAAGACGAAAGGACCAAAGCATGATAAAACCAAAGGCTAGAATGTTCAAACTTGTTCCATCATACGACCAACCACAAGTGGAAGAGGTGGATATGGCAACAATAGAGGCAGAGGTGGAGGCAACCTCAACAATAACAATAGAGGCCATAATAGAAGGGAATACAACAATTATTTTGAAGATCAAAAACATGAAGACTCATTGTGTTTGATGAATCTAAGCCACAAGGAAGGTAAAGAAGATGATCATCTATTCTACATAGATTCAGGATGTTCAAATCATGTTGCACATAATATAAATCTCTTATTTGATTTGGAAATTCCAAAGCATAGACATGAGGTTCAAACAGAGGATGACACAAAGCATAGTGTGGAGAAGATTGGTAATTTCAAAGCTTCCGATGGTAGGAAAAAATATTTTGAGCAAGGTACTCTATGTTCCCACTATTACAAAGAAACTAATAAGTGTAGGCCAAATAGTTGAGAAAGGCTTGCAAGTTAGGTTCACCCAACATGGATCTTTTGTCGAAGATCCATATCAAGGCTTAAGGAAGATAGCCAAACGTGAGAAGCATGGTAGGCTCTTTACCTTTGAAGTAGGAGAAAACAAAAACATAGCTCTATTCAACTTTGGGTCTCAAACCCTAAGTGAGCTTGAAGTGTGGCATAAGAGGCTATCTCATGTGAATGAAAGAACCTTAAAGGATATATGCAGGGATCAAAGTGTTCTTGGATTGCCAAACATATCAAAACAATACATGATCGATAGGTGTGATGCATGTCATATTGGGAAGGCATAGAGACAACCATTCAACCACAAAGGCTACATCCACAACAACTTATTGGACCTAGTACATACAGATGTATGGGGGGCAAGCCAAGAACCTTCATTGGTAGGATCAAGGTATTATGTCTCATTTATTGATGACCATAGTAGATGGACTATTTTGTAATTTATCAAAAGTAAGAATGAAGTGTTTTATTGCTTCAATAAGTATCTAGCGCATGTGGAGAATCATATAGGTAGATCACTCAAGAAGCTCAGATCTGATGGAGGGGGAGAATACGTCTCCAAAGAATTTGATGAGTGCTTGCAGGATAAAGGTATCAAAAGGGACGTGACTACCAGGTACTCTCCTCAATTGAATGGGATTGCAGAGAGAAGAAACAAGACATTGGTTGGATCAGCCAAAACAATACTTGAAGAGAAGAGGTTTCCACATTATCTATGGACAGAGGCTATTTCAACTATTGTGTACCTTGTCAAGAGACTACCATCCAAATCACTTCAACGTATGACTCCTTATGAAGCATGGTATGGAAGAAAACCTAGTCTTGAACATTGTAATGTGTTTAGTTGTTTAGCTTATGTTCATGTACCATCACAAATAAGAGGCAAGCTAGATGAAAGGGCAACAAAGGTAGTGTTTATTGGGTATGAATCAACTTAGATGGGTTAAAGGTTCTATAATCCTTCAACCAAGCAATTTATTACAAGTAGAGATGTTGTGTTTGAAGAACACAGGTCTTAGTATGATGAATACAAACTAAAGGTAACTCTACCAAATGATCTTGATTCTGATTGTCATCAATTAGTAAGCAAGCATGATACAAAGGTCCAAGATCCAAGAAGTGATACAGATGATGAACAAGACGAAAAGGAAAAGGATTACAAGCTATGGAAGTCAAGAGGCAAAGCAAAGATGCATGAGTGTGGGGAATGCTCCAAGCAAGCACCTAGAAGGTCAACAAAAAGGTATGGATATGATTCCACATTTGTTACAAAGCATTCAATCTACTTGGAAAAGGACTCAATTTTAGAGGAACCTTCAACCTATGAAGAGGCAAAAGGAAACCCTAATTGGGAAAAGGCCATGAAAGAAGAAATAGATGCATTGAAAGCGATGGACACTTGGATTTTGGTTCCAATGTCACCCAATCAAAAGATAATTGGTTGTAGATGTGTATATAAAGTTAAAAGAAACTTAGATGGGTCAATTTGTAGGTACAAGGCAAGATTAGTTTCCAAAGGATGCTCTAGAAACTCATGGTATAGACTATTAGGAAACATTCTCACCAGTTGCAAAGATGAGCACAATCAAAACATTGATAAGTGTAGTTGCTGCAAGAAATTGGAGACTCCTCCAACTTGATGTGAAAACTGCATTCCTAAATGGTTGGATAAGTGAAGCGGTATACATGTCACAACCTCGAGGTTTTGAAAACTTGTTTGCAGACTATGGATTGAATCAAGCTCCTAGAGCTTGGAATTAGAGGTTGGTTACATACCTTCAAGATCAAGGGTTCAAACCTAGCAACTCAAATCCTTCTCTATTCATCAAAAGGGATCACAATGAGGTTATCTCTTTACATTTATATGTAGATGATATTACTTTGATAGGTGATGATCTGAATGGCATTCCAAGGATCAAGAGACACATGCAAGAGGAGTTCAAAATCAGTGACTTAGGTGAGCTCACATATTTCTTAGGTATGTGAGTGATTTATATAGATGACTAGATGTATCTAACTCAAAGAAGATACATTCAAGACCTACTTCTCAAGTCAAAATGGAGAACACAAAGCTTGTAGGTACACCTTTTGGATTGAACCATAAACTAAGTGTCTATGAAGATGAACAAATTGATGATCCTAAAGAGTATCAAAGCTTAGTTGTTAGTTTAATATATGCAACTCACACAAGACCAGACATATCATATAGTGTGGTAGCGCTTAGTCAATTCATGCACTCATCTAGAAGGCCACCCATGGATGCTACAAAGGGAGTACTCAAGTACCTCGAAGGGACACTTAATGAAGGTATCTATTATCCTTACTCTTCAGATTTGGATATCGAAATCAATTCAGATGCAGGTTGGGCATGAGTAAAGGATGATAGAAAAAGTACCTCTAGATACTTAGCATTTGCAAGTTCAAAATTGGTTTCATGGAGTTCCAAGAAGCAACCAGTAGTTGCTTTATCTTCAACTGAAGCAAAATATAGAGATCTAACTATTGCAACTCAAGAAGAAATATGGCTCAAGGAGTTGTAATCAAATTTAGGACTTGTAAGCTCCAAAGCTCACTTACTTGGAGATAACGTAATTTCCATGCGTCTAGCTGCAAATCCAGTTTTTTTATGCAAGGACAAAGCACATAGATTTCCATTACCACTTTCTAAGAGAGAATCTTATGGCAAAGGAAATCAAAATTTCATTTGTTCCTAATAAGAAGCAAATAGCAGACATGATGACAAAGGCACTTAATGGGATAAAGCTTTATAGATTCAAAGCTATGGCAGGTATTCAACCTATCACAGAATGTAGACTCAAGCATAGTTTAGCTTGAGGGGGAGTTGTTGGAACATCAAGCTTGCATTATGCTTGAGGTACATATTTCTTCATCAAATTCATCATTTGGATGGTATGACACCATCTACCCATATATTTACCTTGAAAAATAGCACTTATGTGCACACTATGTCTTTGTATTAATTGGTTGATCACTTATAATCATTTCTTGGAATGTTCAAGGTATTTAACTTTGTAAAAGGAAAGAGTAAAAGGCCTAAAAGCCACAAGTTAGAAGTGCTTGACATTGATTCTCAATCAATCAATCAAGAAGTAGATATGACTTCAACTTTCTCTTTTGCTAGATTATAGGAAAAGGTTCGAATCAATCTAAACTACCAAACTTGCCTAATTTTGGATTCAAATTCATAAAGAAAAGGCATGGTAATATCTTAAAGAGTATATATAAAGACTCCAAAACATTTTTACATTAGTTAGAGTGTTGAATTGAGGAAATACATATACCCTTTGATCATTGCTTGGTGCCACTTCTATTCTCTGCTCCTTCATCATACTCAGTCAACTTGTAGAGATTGTTGTTCTCTCTACAAAGCTCCAAATCAAGTTTTTAAACATTCATAGGAAAGATATAACTGTCTAATTTGTGTATAAGAATTTTCAAGTCATTGGGTTTAGTAATTTCAGAGAAATCTGAGTTTTACAATCTTGGGTTCATTGTCTGCACATCCTTAAAAAATTGGGATGACATCCAATCAGTATTAAGGTGATTGCTCCTTCATTGGTTCATATAAATTTAGGCTTTATGCATTTTAGCAATCCAACCCTATGTATGACACTCTCTTAAGAGGAATGTTTCTAATTGTAACTATGTTGGGTGCTCTCATGTTTGAAGTCATAACTTCAATCCATTTTTAGAAGGCTTTTGTGAGCTAGTCAAGGTGCAACTTATCTATTTTACATCAACTTGTTCTTGTTGATGTTCCAAAGTACCTATTTGGTTTTATTGCACTAACCACAAGCCTACAAGGTATACTTTACGTATCCAAAGAGCTACGGTTGGTCCTATGTTGGTTTGTTGGACCAACTTCACCACTTGACAACTCAACTTTCCTATCCTCTCCAAGCTTCCCCAACTTCTTTCAAGGGTATCATCATGGATATCTTGAAAAGGAGAATCCATCATGGTGCATCTCCATCATAATACTTCAAAGACTCACAAAATAGCAATAATTTCAACATGTAATCTTCAAAGATAAAGAAATAGAGATTTCTACTTCACACCATATACTTGTGAAATATCTTAAGGGAATAAACTTCACCAATGGCATACGAAAATTTTTATTGCGCTTAACATTCTCCAATTTTCACCCTTACAATCCTTAGAAACTACAGAGGTGCCATCCTCAATCATCACTCTAAGATTTTTTTTCTTTATGTTTGCTTCACTCATGTTTCCCAAAGGGATAACACTAACTTGAAAAGGCCTCTATTTAAAACTAGGGTGAAAAGGGATTGGTGGAGGTAATTGTTGGAGTTAGACGTTTGCGGAAGCACGCAAACAGCACAAGGAAGAAGAAAAAGCGTGGAGCACAACACGCAATATTGAATGTATTACTAGAGAATGTACAAAGATAAGTAGCCCATTAGGGTAATAGGCATATATACAAGCTGGGGGAAAAAAACCTCCTAAAGAGGGAAAAAAGTGCCGCGGCAGTCCTAGTGTGTTCACACATATCACTACCTAAATATATCAACAAATCCCCCCTAGGAGTGATGCGGTGAACAAGGAGCTGGCACTCATGTATAAGGAAGTGCCAAGCTATGTGGAAATCACTCCACAAAAGGAAGTAAGCCCAAAGCTTTGCGGAAAGCTTCAAACTTCTCCCTAGGCAGAGCCTTCATGAAAAGGTCTGCAATGTTCTCCTGTGTGGGCACATATGCCAAGCTGGTCTCCCTAGCAGAGAACCTCTCCCTAACATAATGATAATGCACCTCAATGTGGTTATTGTGAGCATGTAACACAGGGTTCCTCGCAATTGCCAATGCGCTCTGACTGTCAGTAAAGATGGTGGTGGCAGAAGACTGACCAACACCCAAATCAGCCATAAGATGTTTGAGCCACACGCACTCAACAGTCATTGTGAAAGCTGCCCTATACTCAACTTCACAACTGGAAGTGGCCACAATAGGTTGCTTCTTGCTCAACCAAGATATACATGAGCTACCAAGCATGAAGCAAAAGCCACTAGTAGACACACAAGTGTCATAGCAACCAGCCCAATGAGAGTCAAAAAAAGCATGTAAATCTGGCAGTAGTGATCCCCCATTGGGATAAAACAACCTGAGTAGCTGAGTACCACTCAAGTAGCGAAAGATGCGCTTAACTGCCTGCCAATGCTTGACTCCTGGGCAATGCATAAACCTGCTCATTTGTGAGATAGAAAACTGAAAATATGGCCGAGTAATGCATAAGTGAATCAAGCATCCAACATCTTGTTGATAGAGAACAGCATCAAATTCATCTCCAGCATCATGAAGACTCAGTCGTAAACCTATTTCCATAGGAGTGGCAATAGGTTTACAGTCTTCAAGGCCAAAACGCTACAATAATGTGTCAATATACTTCGTTTGACACAAAGCCATTCCACCATCAACGTGCATAAACTGAATGCCCAAATAATGATGCAAATGCCTCAAATCAGACATCTCAAATGAGGCATGCAAATCAGCCTTAAAATCAGCAATATGCTTCTCAATAGGATCGGTGAGCAGCATGTCATCAGCATAGACAACAATGATCCAAAGCACATCATTAGCACGCTTAACATATAAGGTGTTTTCAATTGGACTGTTCTCAAAACCATGTGCAATCAGATAGGCATGTATCTTCTCATACCAAGCATGTGGTGCTTGCTTTAAACCATATAATGCCTTCTTTAACCTGCACACCTGGTTCTCATGCCCTTTCTCCACAAAGCCACAGGGCTGAAAAACATACACTTCTTCATGCAAAACACCATTTTGTTGTTTTAATTTCTAGTTGATGTACATTCCAACCATGATGGGCTGCAAGTGCATAGATGCTCCGAACAGTAGTCATATGACATGTAGGTGCAAAGGTCTCATCAAAATCAATGCCTCTTTCCTGCATATAACCCTTTGCAACAAGCCTAGCCTTATACTTGTCAATTCTTCCATCAGGCTTATGCTTTAGCTTGTAAACCCACTTAGTGTCAATGGCCTTCTTGCCAGGAGGCAAGTCACATAAAGACCAAGTACCATTCTTCATTGTTGCATCATATTTAGATTGCATAGCAGCCATCCAATTTTCTAAATTTTGTGCTTCATCAAATGAAACAAGCTCATTCTCATCACAAATACTAGATGCAGCCATACCATAGCAATTTGATGCAAACAAGGCACTATGAGAGCTTGAACGAGTACGATATGATAGAGGTGCATCTAATTTGCTATCATGCAAAGTTTGCACTAGCCATTTTGGCATAGTTTTTGTGTGCTCAATATCAACTCTCTCATCAACAAGTGCATCATGTAAATCTGCATCAGAAATGGAATGATCTACATCATCACCTAAAACCTGCAAAGGTTGAGAAGTTGCCTCATTAGGACCATCACTAGACTCTCCACCTGTAAAAAGAGGCAGCAAAGTATCATACATGTCTGTGGAGCTAACAGATGTCTCCCTAGTACATGAAAGCAATGGTTGAATAGCATCTTCCACAAAAACAACATCACGGCTAACCAGAATGCATTCAGCCTGTGGATGATACAAATGATAGCCTTTACTTTTAGAGCTATACCCAACAAAAATACATTTTACTGCTTTATCATCCAATTTTCTACGATGTTGTTCAGACACTAATGCATATGCCAGACAACCAAAAACATGCAAATGAGCAACACATGGCTTGCGATCATGCCAAGCCTCATATGGAGTGATAGACTGCAGTGCTTTAGTGGGACACCTGTTAAGTACATATGTTGCACACATGACAGCCTCAAGCCAAAAACTATGTGGTAAAGCATGACTCTTGACCATACACCTCGCCATCTCCATGAGTGGCATGTTCTTTCGTTCAGCAACTCCATTCTGTTGAGGTGTATATGGCACTGTACTCTAGTGTTTTATCCCATGTTCAGCCAGAAATGCATTAAAATCAGAAGACATATATTCCCTCCCTCGATCAGAATGGAGGGTGCTCATTTTACATGCTGACAGATTTTCAGCCAAAACTAAAAACTGTTTGAAGCACATGAACACTTCGTACTTTGCCTTCAATGGATATACCCATGCATGCCTGGAAAAATCATCAATGAAATTCACGAAGTAAAGATAATTTCCAAAAGAGGGTGTCTACATAGGACCACAAACATCACTATGTACAAGCTGCAATTTTTTAGTAGCCCGAATTGAACCATCTTTTGGAAATGAGGAACGCTGCATTTTGCCCAAAATACAACCTTCACAAACATGTTTTCCAGGGGCCTCAAGTTTGGGCAAAGAGGACACCATTTCAGATTTCTGCACGCATAACGAACTAGCAAAATTCACATGACCAAATCGTGCATGCCAAAGCTCTGCATCTGACATAGCCTGAGAATCATATACTGCACATGCCGAATCATTCACAGATCTTTCATAGTCTATGAGCTTATACAGCGCACGACATAAAATGCCAAAAGCAATAATCACATCGCCATTTAACAGATCATGAACTATACACATGTCATCAACAAATTTCACAACCAAGCCAATCTTGGCTAATGCAGAAACTGATAACAGGTTCTTTTTGATCCCTGACACAAATAAAGCATCTCACAAAGTGAAAGAACTACCATCACTAGTAGTCAAAATGATCTTACCAACTCCCATAACAGGATAAGAAGAGTTGTTGGTGCATGTAATAGTATTCCCTGTAGGGGCAGGCTCGAGTGAAGAGAAGAAACTACGCTGTAAGGTAACATGTTTGGTCACCCCACCGTCAAAGTACCAAACATATGAGTCTATTGTAGACATGCACTGCTCATGAAAAGATGGGTCAAAACTGCAAACAGTAGTAAACGCCCATTCTTCTTCCTGCACAAGATTAGCAAACTCTGTTTTTGGTGTAGAGGCCTCTGCAACAACCATTCCAGCCTCTTTCTTCTTTGCCTCTTTAGCAGCCAATTTTGGATAGTTCTTTATGATATGATCATTTCCTTTACAGTACTTCCAAAACAATTTCTGCTTTTCTTATTTCTTATCATCTTTGTCTTCCCTCTTCACTTGTGCAGAATTAGCAGATTTCTGCTTACTAGTTGAAGAGCTCCATTTTCCTTTGCCCTTCTAACTAGCCAGGAAAGCTTGATCTGCAACATGCATAATGGACTTGTTCTGCCTTAACTGATCCTCCTGCAATAGAATAGAGACTAACTCCTCAAATGACAAGGCATTTGGATTTCCTCTCATCATCAACTGAAGAGTAGAAGCAAAACTCTGATATGAATGAGAAAGACCATTCAGAACGGTCTGCACAAGTGAGCTATGTGGTATAACCTCATCAGCAAAAATCAATTGTTCCTTCAAGTCTTTGATCTTCATTAGAAAACTGTCCATAGAATCACCTTCATTCATGTGCTCATTCTCCAACTGTTTTCAAAGATAAGCAACACGAGCCTCATTCCTAGCTTGGTACAATGTGGTAAGTGTATCCCAAGCATCCTTAACTATTCTGCAAGAGTGAATGTGAGGAATAATGGCACGTTTGACACACAAAGCTATCAATGCATGTGCCTGGGCATCTCTGCCATCCCAACGAATCTGTTGTGCAGTAGGTTGAGCAGAAACCGTAGCACGAACAGGAATATGCAAAATATCATCATCTTTGATACCTTCTACATCAGCTTTAGTACCTGTTGTTGTAATAGTTGCAGGTGTGATAGGACGTTTTTCAACACCGTGCACAATGTTCCACAGTCCTTTTGCAACCAATACATGTCGCATCATATAAGCCCACAATGGGTAATCACGATCCAATGTATCCTCAACAGCCAACATACGAAATACATCACTGCTTTCAGCCATGGCCAGTGACTAAAATACCTTGATGCAAAAAATTGATTCTATCTTAAATAGTTGAACAGAACTGCCCAAACGAGTTCTGCTAATCATATAGCAAAGTTTGAGATGCTTATACTGGAAAACAGAAACAGGTATATACCTTTGGCACAAAAAGACAAAATAGCCTACACAAGCACTATGATAGTGCGTTCGGAGGCCAAAACGAGCTCAGATCGCGATTTTGACACCACGAAACAAAGCTGTTTTGATCTCTAAAACACCCTGAGTATACTCACCAAATTTCGTTGTGAATCTGATACTGCAACCGGAGAGGTGTAGACGACGCCCTAGATGAAGCGGCAACCTGCTCTGATACCAATTGTTGGAGTTAGACGTGTGCGGAAGCACGTGAATAGCACAAGGAAGAAGAAGAAGCTTGGAGCACAACACACAATACAAGCCGAGGGTAAAAAATCTCCTATTACTAGAGAATGTACAAAGATAAGTAGCCCATTAGGGTAATAGGCATATATACAAGTCGAGGGAAAAAAACCTCCTAAAGAGGGAAAAAAGTGCCCCATCGGTCCTAGTGTGTTCACACACATCACCACCTAAATATGTCAACAGTAATTCCCACTCCAATTTATCATATTCCTTTTTTAAATCAATATCTTCTTAGTTTGATTATTGTAATGGTTTCTAAAGTGAACCTTTCAAAAAAAATATTCTTGTTCCTTTTTAAGAACATCTTTAAATTAATTTGATCAATTTCTTTACAAGATCCCACAGCATGTATGTAGCATTCTAATTAGTTTCCATATCTCCATTTAACTTCTCTCACATTTCTTCTAAATCCATTTACACTCTGTTCAATGCATTTTAAAATTTTCCTAAATCTTATAGCTTCCTTTCAAATCATCATTGAAAAGATATTTATGAATTCTTTAAGTGACTTAAATAAATCTTAATTTTTCCTTGGCTAACAACTCTTTGCCCTCTTAAATCTTATAACTTTTTTCAAGAATAATCCATGAATAGGAATTTTTTAGGATTTCTTCTTCTTCTTAAACATATTTGAAAGATATGAGAGAGGTTAAATCAAATTAAAAGTGATAAAATTGGATTCCAACATCAATTCTCCAAGTATTGGATTCCAACATCAATTCTCCAAGTAGATATAATTCTACTTAAATAAAATTATTTTGAAGACTCATAAAATAGTAAGAATTTCAACATGAAAACTTCAAAGAGTAAGCAATAGAGATTTCTACTTCACACCAAATACTTGCAAAATATCTCTAGTGAATAAATTTCACCAATAAAATATGAAAATCTTTATTGTACTCAAAGACTCTCCAATGTTCACCCTTAAAATCCTTAAAAAAATATGGAGTTATCATCCACAATCATCACTTTGAGATTTTTAATCATGTTCATCTCACTTATGTTTCCCAAAGGGATAACAATTACTTGAAAAGGCTCTATTTAAACCTAGGTTGAGAAGGGATCGATGGAGATAAGTCTTGTTGAAGCAAGAAAAAACAACTTGTATCTAAATTATTGAGTTTAAACCTACATTAGATGGTCTAGTATGTGTACTAACACTTAAGAAGATTTTAGAAATCATGGCTTACGTGTATCATGCATCTAAGGTAGGAAAAGTTGTTAAAAAGTAAAGTACAAGCTGTTGTTAGGGTGCATGTAAAGACATAGTTAGAGATTCGAATTTCAAGCTTTAAGGGTGAATTTTGAGCAAAAAAAAAGCATGAAACTATGTGTCCAAGGCATGAGAAAGCTTGCACAAGCTCTATATATGAGTTTTGTACTCCATACAAGTCATTTTTTAAGAGACTTATACCTCCTATTTTTCTTGCAACAATGTCTATGAAAGCATCTCAACTTGTTTTGGTTTTTTCTCTTTGTGTATTTATCCAAATTCAGTTTCCTTACTTGGAGTAGATTTTTTGATAGAATACAAGATATTTTTGAATTTTCACATCATTTGGTTTAGACAAATTTGAGTTATACCAAAATAGTGCATATTGTTATAAATTGTCAAAATAGCATATACATAATTGTCTATCTTTTTGCACCTACATTTCTCCTTGATTACTAAACCAAATCTTGTATTCATATGTATTAGAGATGTCTTATTGTTTACTTTATGTGGTTCAAATTTCATCTTTATTGGAGTAACAATCTGAGAGTTAATATGATCTCTACAACAAAGAATGTTTCTCTACAACACCTATTGGAAATGTCTCTTGTACTTGTACATTATCAGAGCCATATCTGATTGATCAAATGTCCATTTAGGATGTTTTGTGGCTCATTTGAAAGATAGTGTCTAGTATCTATTTCTAAAATAGTTTTGTGAAAATTTTTATAGTTTAAGAGTTATATCTATGTCAATTCATAGAGGTTCTCTAACTATCTGAAAAATTTTCAACAAATAACATGTGAGGTTCATCTAACTTCTTAGTGTACTTGGATTTGATGCAAAATCTTTCATTGGTATCAAAACATTGCAACATGTTAGATAATTACCCTTCTATTGAGAAGCTTGATAGGATAAATTATCCAACAAAGTTAATGAGGATGGAAGCTCATTAATAAGAAAGAGATCTTTATGGTTATATTACACATGATGAAGCAAAGCCAAAACTTGCAAATGAAGCAAAGCCCACTAAAGAGTAGTTAGAAACCATTAAGAAATGGAATAGGAAAGATGCACTTGCAAGATCTATTATTCTTAACTCAATTACTGATTTTTTGCTTCCACATATAAGAGGTTGTGAATCAACTATTGAAATTTGGGTTCTTTGGAAGATCACTTTGCTTGTTCGACAAGGGATAGGAAAGCCCAACTTTAAGCAGAGTTTACAGCAATGCAA
Source organism: Ceratopteris richardii (assembly GCA_020310875.1). Taxonomy (NCBI): domain Eukaryota; kingdom Viridiplantae; phylum Streptophyta; class Polypodiopsida; order Polypodiales; family Pteridaceae; genus Ceratopteris; species Ceratopteris richardii. Next base: position 51,039,407 of record CM035438.1, read on the forward strand.
CCAAAATATTCTACTTCAAATTTTGTTAATAAATTGAAGGGTATAGTAGACCAACTTGGAATCATAGGAGTTGAAATAGAAGAGATCCAAATCATAAGACAAATTCAAATGAGGTGGAAATATTTTCTACTAAATGCAGAGTTTAGCATTGACCATCATGTGTTTAACATATATCAATTGTTGGGACATATGTTGAACTTTGAGGCTGATTTGAAGGAGTTTAACAATGATAAAGGAATCAGTCTTCATATATTTACTCATCATGCTAAAGGCAAGGCAGATAAAGGCAAAATCAAAAAGGATGAAGAAGGCACTTCAAATTCACATGTCAATCTTACAAGGAGAGATGGAAGATTCAATAAAGGCAATAAAAAAGGTAGATGCAGAGGAAGAAAAGGAAGAGGTAGATCTTCTAACCCACCGACCTATTTATATTGGATCAAAGAATCACTTTGCACAATATGGTTAGAAAAATTATCAAAATACTAGAGGAAGAGGCAGGTTCAATAGAGGACAAAGAGCAAGAGGTTATGAAAAAAATTATGTAGGAAGGAGACAATACAATAACTATGCAGAAGATCAACAAGAAGAGCCAAATTCTTTTATGGATGAACCTGAGTACAAGTGCTCTTAGTACTCATAGTAATGTCTTCTATATTGACTTTGGATGCTCCAATCATATCTCAAGTTATAAATCTTTACTTTCATATTTAGGATTACCAAAAGAAAGACATAATATTCAAATATGATATCATACTAAGCATATTGTTGAGCAAGTTGGGAATATGAATACACCATACGATGGTAAGAATCTTCTCTCTAAAGTAATTTATGTACGATGCACCACAAGAAATCTCATAAGTGTTGGACAGAATATTGAGAGAGTTCTCCTATTCAAATTCAACAATTATGGAGCTTGTGTCGACGACCTTACTCAAGGTTTGAGAAAACTTGCTAAAGAAGAAAGGAATGAAGGATTAATTATGAAGCTTGAGATGTCAATGAAGCAGATCTTTTTTCTTATGGTTCTCAAATGCTCTCAAAACTTGATCTATGGCACAAGAGATTAGGACACATAAAATGAAAGAATCTTAAAAGATACATCAATCTATGTTGGGGATTCTAGATATTTCAAAATAGAATATAATTTTAAAATGTGATCATTGTTAGTTAGGAAAGTCACATAAATATTTTTTTCTAAATGTTGCTTCAAAGAATTAGCCTTTGTATCAATTAGACATCAAGAATGCTTTCTTGAATGGCTATATTAGTGATAAGGTGTATACGGAACAACCTATAGGTTTCAAACATCCAAAATATCTAGATTATGTGTGTAACATGAGAAGAGCTACATATGGTCTTAAACAAAAACCAAGAGCTTGAAATTATAGGTTGGTTCAATGTCTTATTGATGAATACTTTGAAGGAAGTAAAGTGGATCCTTCTTTACTAATAAAGAATACAAATCAAGGATCCATTCATCATTTCATTTATGTGTATGACTTCATTGTTAGAGTGATAACTCTGAGCGCATAAAGAGAGTCAAAGGCTTGTTAAAGCAAGAGATAAAAATCTCATATCTTGGCAACTTAACTTATTTTCTTGGCATGCAAATCCTTTATACAGAACGTTGTATGTACCTTGCTCAAAGGAAATGTGTAAAAAATCTTTTAAAGAAGTTTAAGATGACAAATTGCAAAGGTGCAAGGACTCCTATGGAGTTGAATCACAAATTCTCTCATCATGAAGGTGTATTGTTTGATGATGTAAAGTACAAAGTCTTATTTAAATTCTAATTTATTATACTTTAGCGAGAATGGTATGAGTTGTTGGGTTGTAGTTCTCTCACAATATATGCAAGCACTTAGAGTACCACATTGGCATGCAGCCAAAAGAGTATTTAAATATTTGAATGAGATAATAAATGAAGAACTTTATTATCGTTATTCCTTAGATTTGCACTTAACAGTATTCTCAGATGTTGATTGGGCTAGTAACAAGGATGATAGGAGATCAACATCAGGCTACATGTTTTTTGGAAGAGGAAAGCTACTTTCTTATAGTAGTAAAAAAATAAACTATAGTGGCACTTTTTTCAATAAATGTTGTAGCAAAAGATGTTTTATGGATCAAAACACTCTTTAAAGGCTTGGAAATTTATCAAAGAGTATAAATGATCTTTGGAGATAACATGATCTCTCTACATCTTACAGCAAACCCAATTTATCATGCAAGAACTATGCACAACACATCTAATGACTAAATCAATTGATGGAGTTGAACTCAACAAATTCAAAGATATGGTTGGAGTTAGATCATTGCTTAAGACTCATATCAAGTTGAGTTTTAAGGGGAGATGAAGCAAGCAAGCATAATTTGTATGTGAATTATTGAGTTTAAAGTTACGTTGGATGGCTTACTATGTGGATTACCACTTAAGAAGCTTTTAGAACTTGCAGCTTATGTGTATCATGCACCTAAAGTAGGAAACATTGTTAGTTTTTAGGATGCATGTGAATATATAGTTAGAGATCCACAAATTTCAAGCTTTAAGAGTGATCCTTGAGCAACTAAAGCTTGAAACTTTGTGATCAAGGTGTGAGGAATCTTGCTCTATATATGAGTTTTGTACTCAATACAAGTCATTTTGGAATATTTTTGTACCTCCTACCTATCTCGCAACAACGTTTATGAAAGTTTGCGGATTTGTTTTGGTTTGTTCTCTTTGTGTATTTATCCAAATAAATTTTCTATAACTCGAAAAATACTTTTTGGATTGAGTAAAAAATATTTGTGAAGTTCCACTTTGTTGATATACTTAGGTAGTGGTGTGTGAGAACAACTAGGACCACCGGGGCACTTTTTTCCCTCTTTAGGAGGTCTTTTTCCACCGGCTTGTATATACACCTATAGCCCTAACAGGTTGCTTATCTTTGTACATTGTAGTGGTAATACATTCATTATTGTGTGTTGTGCTCCAAGCTTCTTCTTCTTCCTTGTGTTGTTTGCATGCTTCCGCAGATGTCTAACTCCAACAAATGGTATCAGAGCAGGTTGATGCTTCATCTAGGGCATCATCGACGCCCCTCCAGCCACAGTCTCAGAATCGCACAAAATTTGGTGAGCATACTGAGGGTGATTAGGAGATCAAAATAGCTTAGCTATGTGGTGCCAAAATCATGATCTGAGCATGTTTCAGCCTATGAACACACTATCATAGCACTTATGCAGGCTATTTCATCTTTTTGTGCCAGAGATATATGCAGGTTTCAGTTCACCAATATAAGCATCTCAAAATCTACTATAGGTTTAGCAAAACTCGTCAGGGTAAATCTGTTCAACTTTTTCAAATATAGTCATTTTTTTGCATTAGGGTATTTTAGTTAGTGGCCATGGCTAAAAATAGTGATGTATTCTGTATGTTGGTTGTTGAGGATAAGTTGGATGGTATCAATTACCCATTGTGGGCTTATATGATGCGACATGTATTGGTTGCAAAGGGACTATGAAACATTGTAGAGGGTGTTCAGAAACGTCCTATTACACTTGCAAATATAGGTATTGAAGGTGATGCAGATGGTGTTGAAGATGTTGATATTCTTCAGATTCTTGATCGTGCTGTGGTTTTTTTGTTACACCTACTACAGAGCAATTTCGTTGGGATGGTAGAGATGCTCAGGCACATGCATTGATAGCCTTGTCTATCAAACATGCTATTATTCCTCGCATTCACTCTTGCAGAATAGCCAAGGATGCTTGGGATACACTTACCACATTGTACCAGGCTAGGAATGAGGCTCGTGTTGCTTACCTCCGAAAACACTTGGAGAGTCAGCATATGAATGAAGGTGATTCTATCGATAGTTTTCCACAAAGATCAAAGACTTAAAGGAACATTTGATTTCTATTGATGAAGTTATACTAGATACCTCACTTGTGCAGACCATTCTAAATGGTCTTCTTGATTCATATCAAAGTTTTGCTTCTGCTTTTTGTTTCATGATGAAAGGCAATCCAAATGCCTTGTCATTTGAGGAGTTAGTCTATGTTCTATTACACAAAGATCATGATGGAGATGATTAATATCCAAAAGACAAGCTATCCTTGATGTCAGAGCACCTCTATATCAAGAATAACTCAAAACCTCAAGCAATTTTGGAAGATCAATGCCAAATTATCAAGACTTTAGCTAACTGTGAAGAAAGTCATTACACAGAAAATTCTGCTTCACTTAATTCATTCATTGATTGACCAAATGTGTAAAGTTTCTAATGAAACTTTCTAAAAGGTGTTGCCTCGCACCTTTGCCAAGTTAAAACTTCTCAAAAGATTTAGTAAATCCCGAGGGTTTCTTCAAACAATGTACCTATGTCTGAAATTGTACTTCTGTATAGTCGATTTTGACACCTGCAACTTCTAATGCATGGTTCTCCTAAAGTAGACCCCATTTATTCGAATTCTTTTAGCCACATATCGCTTACCTTCAAACTTAGATTTTTACTTCTCACTTGTGTAAACCTTTACACTATCCACTGAGATGTAATCAATTCTTTGATCATCAAGATTGCACCTGTTTCAGAAGACACTTATCACTTCTTCACATACAAATTTTCCTACTCACAATTCTCTTAGCCTGATTACAATTAGGCTCTCAAATCTTAACCATAGATGCATTAACTATGGACTTAGACATCTATAAATGGATTCCTGTATTGATCAAACACAGAAGGAGAAATGGAGAAAAGAACGATGCGCAATTCTCAAAAACTTCTTCTATTCAACTCATCTTACATTTGATTATACTCACATAACTCATGATCTACTCCTCTCTATCTCATCTATTCTTCATCTCTCATATATATCACGACTACATACAAGTGTATATATACATATGAGTGTGAATTCATCATTACTTCAAGTATTTGTGAAGTATTTACAAAGCTAATATACATGTGTATATAGACCATCTCTTTCTGACCCTCTACTTCACTTCATGCTCTTAGGCTTCAATGTTTTCTTCATGTCTTCACTCCTAAGCTTCATATACTCATCAATGGTTGATTGTCTTGCTCCAACAGCTCCCCCTCAATCATCAGTTGTGATTACTTGCATCTTCTTTATCCATGCCATATCTTTAAATCTCTGCAACTTGGGTCCATCCAAACTCTTTGTCAACATATCTACAAGTATGTTTGGTCTTGGCATGAAACACAGGGCTAGTTGCCAAATAAAAAGAACTCATGTTATCTCCACAAATGATAGGAGTACTCTGAATGATATCAAAACTCTTCATAAGAGTTTTTATCCATATGACTTCCTTTGCAGCTTCTACCATGTCTTTGTACTCTGCTTCTGTAGATGATAAAGCAACTGTATGTTGCTTCTTAGAACACCATGAAATTAACTCATCTCCCACATAATACAAATACCCATGTGTTGATCTTTTATCATCAGAGTTACTTGCCCAATCTGCATCACTATATATCTTGATCCTTGTATCTGAAGTAAACCCATAGTACAAACCTTCTTTAAGTGTGCCCTTGATATACCTAAGCACCCTCTGACCTGCAATCCAATGTTCCTTTCTAGGGCAATTCATGAACTGAGATAAAACTCCAACTGCATATGGTAGGGCAGGCCTTGTTAATGTAGCATAAATCATGCTACCCACCAAACTCTGATAAAGCTTCATGTCTTTGAATTCTTCTCCACCATATCTACTCAATTTGTGATTCACCTCCATTGGAGTTTGTGCTATCCTGCAATCTTCCATTTTAAATTTGGTTAGCAAATTCTTCAAATAACTTTTTGAGTTACATATACTCCATGTTGTGTATATGTAATCTCCATTCCTAAGAAATATGACAAATATCCCAAGTCACGTATCTTGAATTCTTTCTCTATCTGTTTATTAAGCATTTGTATGCCTTTGTCATCTATTCTTGTAAGTATTATGTCATCAACATAAATACAAACATAGATAAATTCATCCTCACTTGCTTTGACTAGCAAGCTACTATCTACCTTTGATGCTTGAAAACCAAGTTCCTTCAAGAACTTTACAAGCCTATAATTCCATGCCCTTGGGGCTTGCTTAAAGCCATACAAAGCTCTCTTGATCTTACACACATGATCTAGATAAAATTGATCTTTAAAACCATCTGGTTGTTCCATGTAAACTTCATCTGAAATGTAACCATTCAAAAATGCATTCTTCACATCTAATTGAGATAACTTCCTACCGTTGCAAGCAACAATAGCTATGAGAGTCCTTATGGTTGTCATCTTTGCAACAAGACTATAAGTTTCATCATAGTCCACACCATATGTCTGTGCATATCCTTTTACAACAAGCCTGGCTTTGTACCTAGACACACTTCCATCTACAAATCTTTTTGTTTTGTAAACCCAGTTACATCCAATTACCTTATGATTGATTGGTTTATGTACCAATTTCCAAGTCTCATTCTCAATGAGTGCATCAAACTCTTCCTTCATAGCTTTTTCCCAATTCTCCTTTCCTTTGGCTTCATCATATGTGGATGGGTCTTCATCTGCTTTTATCATATAAGCATAATCTTTAGTAGTCAAGAATGAGTATCATAGCTATACATTGTGGGTTACCATTTTTTCCTAGATGATCTTTTGAGTTCTCCGCTTCTTGAAGTTTTTGGTTCATCACATTCTGGATCAAATCTTGGCATCTCTTCAACTTCAACTAGTGCTTCATTGTTCTCTTCTTCTTCAAATATTTGAGCCTTTGATTTACCTTTCTTCTGATTCAATGTTTCTTCAAGACCTGCATAAGTATTATTTGTACTTGAGTACCAAGTACTTTTCTCATCAAATGTGACATCCTTTGATACAAGGAATTTCTTTGTAGATGGACTCCACAACCTGTATCCCATTTGCTTATCATCATAACCAATAATCACATATTTTTCAGCCTTGGGTTCCAACTTATGCCTTAATTGAGAAGGAACATAAGCATAGGCTAAGAAACCAAATACTTTGCAATGATCTAAGTAGATCTCTTACCCCACCAAGCTTCATATGGTGTCATACCCTGCAAAGCTTTACATGGTAGCCTATTAACCAAGTTTGTAGTTGTATTTACAGCCGCAGCCCACAAATAATTAAGGCAATTCTTTTCTTCATCATTGATCTTGCAAACTCAGCAAGAGTTCTATTTCTCCTTTTTGCTACACCATTTTGTTGAGGAGGGTACTTGTAAGTAACTTCTCTCGTTATACCTGCATTCCATTAATAATCACTGAATTCATTTGAGAAATACTCTCCCCCTCCATCTAATCTTAACCTCTTCAATTTTTTCCTGTACTTCTTTTTGCATATGCATGATAGTGTTTAAATGTACTAAACATTTATTATTTGTCTTTGATCACGTAAATAGTGATCCACCTGGTAGCATCATCAACGTATATAATATCTTGAACCATTTATGCTAAAGTCCTTTGAAGGACCCCACACATCTGTATGTACCAATTCAAGCTTCTCTGAATACATGAAACCATGCTTATTATATGATTGCTTATGAGATTTACCTAATTGACATGCCTCACATCTGTATGTCATATGTTGACCTGCAACATTAGGTCGTAACTCAGAGATCTTATGTCCTCCATAGGTGAACAAGGCATGACCAACATTGCCTTGAATCTTCAATGTGAATAGCCTTTCTTCTTTCTTTCCTGAAACAATTTGTTTATACCCATTGCTAGGGACTTCCACAAAAACTCCACCATTAGTGAACCTTACTTCATAACCTTTCTCTATAGTTTGCCCTACACTTATCAGATTTTTTGGGATTGTAGGAACATACAAAGCCTTACTCAGAAGAGTGCTTCCATCCTTGGCATCTACTGATCCAATGGAATTCACATTATGATTTGTGTTATCACCTGTTTGAACCACATGATTACTTACTTTATTCTCCAAATCAGTCACCAAAGCTATGTTGCCACTCAGGTGATTGCTACACCCTGAGTCAATGTAGAAGACTCTTTGATCTTCACTTTGTCTTTCACAAGTTGCATTCATAATTAAGCTTGAATCCTCCTTCTGATCTGAAGCATAGTTGTAGTAGGTATTATTGTAGGATTGACTTTGAAAGCCTCTACTAGCAGTTCTTCCAAAGAAACCTCTACTATCTCTACCTCTAAAATTACCTCTTTGATTTCTATTACCTCTTCCTCTTGAGTTAAAGTTCTTATTATATCCGCCACCATTCTGATTATTATGACAACATTCATGAGCTAAATGATTAGTCTTACCACAAATCCAACAAGCTTTGACACCATCTTTATTGCTTCTACCTATTCCCCTTCCTTTGCCACCACCTCTTCCTCTTAGGAAGTTATCTTGGCTAGTTGTACCTTCATCTTCATTCAATTGTTGCTTGCCTTTGTTAATCTTCTTCTTGTCCTTTGAATACATTGCTTGACCTGCACTTTTATCAACATCACTTTTGACATCCTGTTCAAAGGTTAGCATATGTCCTAGCAATTGATTCAAATCAGGAGTGAAATGATCTAGTGACAATTCAGTAGATAAAATGAATGGCTTCCATTTCTCATCTCCTCTCAAACCTGTGAGAATTTGTCTTACCAATTTATCCTCTTCAATATCTTCATCAACTTCTCCTAATGCATCTGCAATGTCCTTCATCCTTGCTACATAATCAGAAATGAATGTAGTAAACTCTGTCCATAGTGATGCTTTCCTTGACTTGGTTGTATTCTGAAAATGCTCCTCCAAAGCACTCCATATATCACTTGCACTTTCAAGTACTCTGATATGAGGAAGCAAGTAATCATTTACTGCCATGTAGATAATGCTCCTTGCTTGAGCATCCTTCTTCATCCAAATCTTTAAATCTGTAAGCTCCTCCTTAGTAGGAACAGTAGGACCTTTAAACTCTACCTTTTCTTCTTCTCTTGTGATGTATCCCATCAGATCTTTGCTCATAAGATGAGCTTCCATCCTCATAGACCAAGCTAGATAGTTCTCTCTATCCAACTTCTCAATTTGGAAACTATCTCCCATCCTTTCTTCACCTGTACTATCAAATCTTTAACCTTATGAGTAATGAATGTATCGTAGCTTCGAAATTTACTCTTTCTCATCCTTTTGATTGATCTCCTGTGTCTCTCTTTGGCTTTTCCTTCACACTTTGTCCTTTTGAATCTTCAAATGTTGAATTTTGTATGTCTGCAGTAGTCGGGGTCTCCCTTTTCTTCAATTCTGATGATTCCTGCTCTGATACCATTGATGGAGATGATTACTCTCCAAAATAAAAGCTATCCTTGATGTTAGAACACCTCTATATCAAGAATAACTCAAAACCTCAACCAATTTTGGAAGATCAATGCCAAATTATCAAGATTTTGGCTAACTATGAAGAAAGTCATTACACAGAAAGGTCTGTTGCACTTAATTCATTCATTGATTGACCAAATGTGTAAAGTTTCTAATGAAACTTTGTATAAGGTGTTGCCTAGAGGTTGTGCACCTCTACTCCTATTCAACTCATCTTACATCTGATGGATGATACTCACATAACTCATGATCTGGTCCTCTCTATCTCATCTATTCTTCATCTCTCATATATATCACGACTATATACAAGTGTATATATACATATGAGTGTGGATTCGTCATTATTTACTTCTTCTATTCAACTCATCTTACATCTGATGGATGATACTCACATAAATCATGATCTACTCCTCTCTATCTCATCTATTCTTCATCTCTCATATATATCACGACTATATACAAGTGTATATATACATATGAGTGTGGATTCGTCATTACTTCAAGTATTTGTGAAGTATTTACAAAGCTAATATACATGTGTATATAGACCATTTCTTTCTGACCCTCTATTTCACTTCATGCTCTTAGGCTTCAATCTTTTCTTCATATCTTCACTCCTAAGCTTCATATAGTCATCAATTGTTGATTGTCTTGCTCCAATAGATCATTCTAGGCAGAACATGTCCATTATGCATGTTGTAGATCAAGCTTTCTTTGCTAGTCAGAAGGGCAAAGGAAAATGGAGCTCATCTACTAGTAAGCAAAAATCTACAAATGCTACACATTTGAAGAAGGAAGAAAAAGATGAGAAGAAATCAAAAAAACATAAATTCTTTTATAAATATTGTAAAGGAAATAATCATGTCATAAAGAACTGTCCAAAACTTGCTGCAAAAGAGGCAAAGAAAGGTTGGAATGGTTTTTGCAGAGGCCTTTACACCAAAAACAAAGTCTACAAACCTTGTGGAGAATGAAGAATGGGCGTTTACTATTGTATACAGTTTTGACCCATCTTCTCATGAGCAGTGTATGTCTGCAATAGACTCAGATGTTTGGTATTTTGATAGTGGCGCAACCAAACATATTACCTCACAAGTTTCTTCACTTCACTTGAGCCTGCGCCTACAGGGAATATTGTCACATGTGCTAACTTCTCTTATCTTATCATGGGAGTTGGTAAGATCATTCTAACTACTGTTGATGGTAGTTCTTTCACCTTTTCAAATTCTTTATTTGTGATAGGGATCAAGAAAAATATGTTATTAGTTTCAGTATTAGCCAACATTGGCTTGTTTGTGAAATTTATTAATAACAGATGTATAGTTCATGATCTGTCAAATAGCGACATGATTATTGCTTCTGGAATTTTGTGTTCTCAGCTAAATAAGCTCATATACTATGAAAAATCTATGAATGGTTGAGCATGTGCAGTACATGACTCTTAGGCTATGTCAGATGCAAAGCTTTGGCATGCATGCTTTGGTCATCTACATTTTGCTACTCTGCTACGTTTTCAAAAATGGGAATGGTGTCCTCTTTGCCCAAACTTGAGGCACCCAAAAAACATGTTTGTGAAGGCTTGTATTTTGGGAAAAATGCAGCCTTCATCCTTTCCAAAAGATGGTTTGGTTCGGGCTACTCGAAAATTGCAGCTTGTACATACTAATGTCTGTGGTCCTATGCAGACACCTTCTTTTGGAAACTATCTTTACTTCATGACTTTCATTGATGATTTTTCCAAGCATGCATGGGTATATCCACTCAAAGCAAATTTTGAAGTGTTTTATGTCTTCAAACAGTTTTTGGTTTTGGCTAAAAATTTGTCAGCATGTAAAATGGGCACCTTTTGTTCTAATAGAGGGGGGGAATATATGTCTTCTGATTTTAATGCATTTCTAGATGAATCTGGGATAAAACATCAATGTAAAGTTCTATATACACCTCAACAAATAGGAGTTGCTAAACACCTCTCATGGAGATGGCGAGGTGTATGGTCAAGAGTCGGGCTTTACCACATAGTTTCTAGCTTGAGGCTGTCAAGTGTGCAACATATGTACTTAACAGGTGTCCCACTAAAGCACTGTAGTCTATCACTCCATATGAGGCTTGGCATGGTCCCAAGCCATCTGTTTCTCATCTGCATGTTTTTGGTTGTCTCGCATATGCATTGGTGCTTAAACAACATCGCAAGAAATTGGATGATAAAGTAATAAAATGTATTTTTATTGGGTACAGTTCTGAAAGCAAAGGCTATCGTCTATATCATCCATAGAATAAATCCATTTTGTTTAGCCATGATGTTGTTTTTGTGGAAGATGTTATTCAACCTTTACGTTCATGTATGAAAGAGACATATGTTAGCTCCAAAGACATGTATGATACTTTGCTTCCTCTTTTTACAGGTGGATAGTCTAGTGCTGGTCCTAATGAGGCAACTTCTTAGCCTTTACAAGTTTCATGTGATGATATAGGTCATTCTATTTCTGATGTAGATCTACATGATGCACTTATTGATGAGAGAGCTGATATTGAGGAGGCAAAAACTATGCAAAAATGGTTGGTGCAGACTTTGTGTGACAACAAATTAGATGCACCTCTATCATATTGTGCTCGTTGTGGCTCTCATAGTGCCTCTTTTGCATCAGGATGTTATGATATGGCTATCTAGTCTCTGTGATGAGACTGAGCCTGTTTCGTTTGATGAAGCACAAAATTTTGAACATTGGATGGCTACAATGCAATCTGAATATGATGTTATCATGAAAAATGGTAGTTGGTCTTTATGTGACTTGCCTCCTAGCAAGAAGGCCATTGGCACTAAGTGGGTATACAAGCTGAAGCGTAAACCTAATGGAAAAGTTGATAGGTATAAGGCTAGGCTTGTTGCAAAGGATTATGCGTAGGAAAGAGGCATTGATTTTGATGAAACCTTTGCACCTGCTTGCCGAATGACTAGTGTTCGTAGCATCTGTGCACTTGCAGCTCATCATGGTTGGAATATACATCAGTTGGACATTAAAACAACATCTTTGAATGGTGAATTGCATGAAAAAATGTATATTTTTAGCCCTGTGGCTTTGTGCAGAAAGGTCATGAAAACCAAGTGCGTAGGTTAAAGAAGGCATTATATGGTTTAAAGCAAGCACCATGTGCTTGGTATGGAAAGATATATGCTTATCTGATTGCACATGGTTTTGAGAACAATCCAACTGAAAGCAACTTATATGTTAAGCGTGCAAATGATGTGCTTCTAATCATTGTGGTGTATGTTGATGACATGTTGCTCACTAGTCCTCATGAGAAGCATATTACTAACTCTAAGGCTGATTTACATGCCTCATTTGAGATGTCTGATTTAGAGCATTTGCATCATTATTTGGGCATTCATTTTATGCATGTTGATGGTGGAATGGCTTTGTGTCAAACAAAATATATTGACACATTATTGCAGCATTTTGGCCTTGAAAACTATAAACCTATTGCCACTCCTATGGAGTCAGGTTTACGATTGAGTCTTCATGATGCTGGAGATGCATTTGATGTTGTTCTCTATCAGCAGGTTGTTGGATGCTTGATTTACTTATGCATTACTCAACCAATTATTCAATTTGTTGGCTCACAAATGAGCAGGTTTATGCATTTCCCAGGTGTCAAGCATTGGCAGGTGGTTAAGCACATCTTTCACTACTTGAGTGGTACCCGACTACTTGGGTTGTTTTATCCCAAGGGGGGATCACTACTGCCAGATTTGCATGCTTTTTTTTACTCTAATTGGGTTGGTTGCTATGACACTCGTGTGTCCACTAGTGGTTCTTGCTTCATGCTTGGTAGCTCATGCATATCTTGGCTGAGCAAGAAGAAGCCTACTATGGCCACTTCCAATTGTGAGGTTGAGTATAGGCCACCTTTTAGAGCGACTGTTGAGTGTGTGTGGCTCAGACACCTTATGGCTGATTTGGGTGTTGGTCAGTATTCTACCACCACCATCTTCACTGACAGTCACAGCACATTAGCGGTTGCGAGGAACCCTGTGTTCCATACTCGCACTAAGCACATTGAAGTGCATTATCATTATGGCAGGGAGAGGTTCTCTGTTGGAGAGATCAGCTTGGCATATGTACCCATGCAGGAGAACATTGCAGACCTTTTCACGAAGGCTCTGCCTAGGGAGAAGTTTGAAGCTTTCCGCAAAGCTTGGGCTTACTTCCTTTTGTGGATTGATTCCACATAGCTTGGCACTTCCTTATACATAAGTGTCATCTCCTTGTTCACCACATCACTCCCAGGGGGGACTTGTTGATATATTTAGGTAGTGATGTGTATGAACACACTAGGATTGTTGGGGCACTTTCTTCCCTCTTTAGGAGGTATTTTTCACCTGGCTTGTATATATGCCTATAGCACTAACGGGCTACTTATCTTTGTACATTCTAGTGGTAATACATTCAGTATTGTGTGTTGTGCTCCAAGCTTCTTCTTCTTCTTGCTTGTGCTATTTGTGAGCTTCCGGAAACGTCTAACTCCAACATTGGTTCATCCAATTTTGAGTTATGATAGAAATAGTGCATGTTGTTATAAACTATCAGAAAGAGTGTAGAAAATTTTGTACCCTCTTTGCACCTATGTTTCTCCTTCATTACTGAACCAAATCTTGTGTTCTTACATGCCTTGGAGAGCTCTTATTGGGTACTATATGTGATTCATATTTCATATTCATTGGCATTACATTCTGTGAGTTATGATCTCTACAATAGAGAGTGTTTCTCTACAACACCTGCTAGAAATATCTCTTATACCTTTACATTCTCGGAGTCACATCGGATTGCTCAAATGTCCCTTTAGCATGTTGTATGGCTCATTTGAAATATATCAGTTTATAGTATCTCCATCTAGAAGAGTTTTGAAAACTGCCTTATATTTCAAGAGCTATGGCAGTTAGAGAGGTTCTCCGTTTGTTTGACAAAATTTCAACAAATAACCTATGAGGTTCATCTAAATTTTTGTTGCACTTGGATTTAATGAAATTTCTTTCAAGTCCCCTCCAATCTATGATATTCCTTGTCTAAATCAATGTGGAAGAATGGAAATTCCTGTTTACTTTGAGTATTATAATGGTTTTTGAAGTGAACCTTCCAAAAACAAACTCTTTTTTGTTCCTTTTCAAGAGCATCTTTAAATTCATTTGATCAATTTCTTCACAAGATCCCATGGCATGTGTTTAGAATTATAATTAGCTTTGATATCTCCATCTTACTTCTCTCATGTTTCTTGTGAATCTGTTTACAATACATTCAATTCATTTCAAAATTGTCCTAAATCTTATAAGTTCCTTCTAAATTATCATCGAAAAGATACTAATGACCTCTTTAAATGATTTAAATAATTCTTAATTTTACCTTGGCTAATGATTCTTTGACCTCTTAAGTTTTATAAATCTTTTTCAAGGAAGAGTCCATGAACATAGAAGTTTTTAGGAGTTTATCTTCTTCTTAAATGATGATAGCATAGGCATCTTTTATTTCCTTAGTTCAAGTAGGAATGAGAGAAGGACAATATTTCTTCATAAGATCCCATAGCATGTATGTAGAATTATAATCAGCTTCCATATATCCATTTTACTTCTCTCGTGTTTCTTGTAAGTCCATTTGCACTCCATTCAATGCATTTCAAAATTTTCCTTAGTCTTATAAGTTCCTTCTAAACTATCACCAAAAAGATACTTATGACCTCTTTCAATGACTTAAATAATTCTTAATTTTACCTTGGCCAATGATTCTTTGACCTCTTAAGTTTTATAATGTTTTTTCAAGGAAGATTCCATGAACATAGAAGTTTTTAGGAGTTTATCTTCTTCTTAAATGATGATAGCATAGGCATCTTTTATTTGCTTAGTTCAAGTAGGGATGAGAGAAGGACAATATTCCTTCATAAGATCCCATAGCATGTATGTAGCATTATAATCAGCTTCCATATCTCCATTTTATTTCTCTCATGTTTCTTGTAAGTCCATTTACACTCCATTCAATGCATTTCAAAATTTTCCTAAATCTTGTAAGTTCCTTCTAAAGTATCACCGAGAAGATACTTATGACCTCTTTAAATGACTTAAATAATTCTTAATTTTACTTTGGCTAATGATTCTTTGACCTCTTAAGTTATATAATTTTTTTCAAGGAACAGTCCATGAACATAGAAGTTTTTAAGAGTTTATTTTCTTCTTAAATGATGATAGCATAGGCATCTTTTATCTCCTTAGATCAAGTTGGGATGAGAGGGCTATTTCTTTGAAATGGTTTAAAATCAAGTTTCCATTATCTTTTCGTCTACATTTTGAGCCATTTACATTTGGCAGCATTAAAAATTGCATCTTTTTCTAACTTTTTTAGAGTCTACACATCTCTTTGTTCATTGTGTCTTCTTTGTTAGTCCATCACTTCAAAAATTTTAGTCTTGCATGTTGTTAGCTTATCTCTTCTTCATATTTCAAGTCCTCTCTCAACTTCAAAGCTTTGAATTTGGAAATTATTTTTCCTTTATTTCTTTCCTTCCTTGCTTTTTTCTACTAAGGAAATTTTCAAGATTTTCTATGGTCTGTCTTTTGCTTTGGACCAACATCTTGTTAACGATTCCCTTTGGAAAGCTTCTCTTCAAATCTATTCTACTCTTACACATGATTCTAGATAATGTTAAATCAATCCCACCATTGTCTTACTCGCCAACAATCACCTCAACATACACATAAAGATTTTTTTGTTCTCTCAAAATCCATCTCTATCGGTTCTTATAAACTCTAAACTAGCAAGTATTTTTCAAGCACCTTAGACATACAATTTCCCTCTTGAATTACATATTGCATACACAAGTCAAAGAAAACATGGATGGCTTCCATCAACTCACATGTTCACACATCTGCAAAGGTTGCATAGTCCTCAAATATCATGACATAGAAGATATGTTTTTATGAGTCTAACAATTGCATTGCTTTTTGAAGATACATGGTACAACTTACCTATATAACTTCCACATGCAGAATCCCAAGTATCTTACATTGTGCTTATACAAATTCAAGTCTATGGTTATATCTGGCGAATTTCAGCTCAGCCTTCTAAATAGCTTATGAGAGCTAAAGCAATGCATCACAAAGAAGGGTTTATTTCTATCAAAATATAGTTGTGGTTTGGGTGATTCAATATTCACTTATCATTTCTCAAAATGATATAATGATTGCATTTGCTAAAAGCTAGTGACGTTCTGAAATTGTGTCATGTACAGAATTTACATAAATTTAAGTAAACGAACTACCATATATTGAGGTAAAACTAGCACTATGGATAACTTTTACCACCATGGCCTTGTTTATGTAAGGGTCATCGTTACATAAGAAGCTATAACCAAGGTAGAAAAGAGAATGTCGTGCAACGCTGCTTTGTTGCAGTACTATGAAGAGAACGTCACTATATTCCTTACAAATATGAATCATATAAGAGTTAAGAATATAGTAATCGGTATGTTTGTACACCCTTGACTAGCATTTTAAGATGTATTCCTCCTCTTCTTTTGGGATCAGCCATAAAAATGCTCAAGTTGTATGTAATAAGAGCAAATACCCTTGGTGCTTTTCCATGCCAATAAGTAGAGAACTATCTATTATATCTTGACCTTTATCTTGGTTTTTGTTTTAGTCTTGGGTCTTAGATAAGAGTAGAATGCCAAACCTTTGAGTAACATTTCTTCTAGTTTTCCTTAATGAATTAACAAGCCCAGTAAATCTACAAGAACCTAGACCATGAACTTCGTATCCCACCGCGGTCGCATCCACGACACTTCATATCCTAGGCAAATTTTTCATCGGGGAATCTGGACCAACCTAAAGGCTAGCAAGCTTTGTGGGGTGTCTCCTTGGTGCAAGCGGTGTTTCCGGTCTATTGAAGATGTTGGTCATGTCTTATTCACTTGTCCCCACTCCAATAGGCTTTGGCAGATCGTTGGAAATAAAATTAGACTCCAGAAGCATATCCGCTGGAAAGAAGCTCTTTTGGGGGAAGCGATTGGCTTCTCGACGACTCTCTGGAATGCCATCAGAGAGGAGGCCCTCTGAAAGGTCTGGCAGGAAAGATGTGCTTATAACTTTGGTGACTCCCCCAAAGAGTGATCGATTGAGAAATCCTTGTTCCTCCTGGATAAAAGAATCGCCAACTATAAGAAATCCCCCCCTTTTATGCATCATACAGTGCTCTATATGATCGATAACAAACTTAAAGCCAAGTGGGCCCCCCATGAGGGTGATGAGAGGGTGATTAACTTTCTTTGTAATGCCATCTAATCCTTGTAAGATCTACCCCTGCTATGTGGGACTTGGGGGTCCCGTGGGCACTAGTCCCCTTCACTTGTACCTTTCTTTTCGCTTATTTAATTCAAGTCTGGGAGAGTAGGCTAAGGCCGAACTTCCTTTATATTAAAAAAAAAAAAAAAAAGAGAACCTAGACCATACCATTTTCTGTAAAAGACAACATAGGTTATGCACCGTAAGACAAGTGAAGAAGTAAATTCAATACGGCAAATGTAAGCTCTTAGTTAAACACCGCTTCTCCAATATCCAATGAATACTCACGAATGTAATCAATATGAGTTAGACGCTCTATGACATTACAGCACTTTGACATGTATGCATCAACCAACTCTTTCTCAAGAGATTCTATCCTCAGTTCTAGCTTGGAACGTACTTGCCGGATGCTCAAAAATGCAAATGCATAAAATAAGTGACTTTCTGATAAATGGCAATTAAGTGGAAGTGTCCTCGCATCCTCCGAGTCCGAATACTTTTGTATAATAAGCGCAGGAACAATAATCATTATTAGCATGCTAGACTAAGCATTGTAAGCATGTGAGTTCTCCCGAAATATCTAAATGTAGTTTATTCTGACAAGTAAAAAAATGTGACAATCACGAACATATGATTAATCCCATCTCCCTGGAAGTAAAAACATTTCTAATAATGAAGCTTTAGACATAACCGTTGCATTTTAAGAACTATCTTAGATAAAGCCTTGAAAGACATTACTTTTCTTCTTTCTATCAACCATAGTGCTTGTGAAAGAGAAGATAGAGAAGGACTTGTACACACAATTTGCAAAATGAATGACATTTCAAAAGGGTGGCTCTGGACTAAGAAAGAGTGAGGATTAATGTGCCAATTGTGTCCTGTAAAGGGTCATTCACATAGCTCAGTATACAGTAGTCAAAGATGAGGATGATGATCACAGTTTTAATTATTTCAGGAGAGAACAAAAACATCATTACAAAAAGGAGATCTTTGATATCAAATAAAGAATTAGCTTACCAAAGTATTTGGCAAAGCCTAAAGAATAGAAAGCCAAACAAAAAGAACAAGCAAGATTATGGAGCACAACAAAAAAAATAAGTATCGCACTTCAAGGTAGAGAACTCAACTGTATGCATCTCCAAACAAAAACAAAACAGTCACAAGTAATACAGAATATGCACCAAAACCTGTGCAAGGTGGATCAAGATATGAGCAGCACAAGGATGTGACCAAGGCAGACCACTGAAAAGAAGGGGGCATAAAATTTGTAAATGGTTGTGGTGAAAAAAAGGGATGAATTCCATGTAATCACAAAATATTTTCAAGAGTTGAAACACTGATTTCTGGAAACCTAAAAACACCAAGCACTAATTGGAAGAAAACATTAAGTTCTACACATCGAATCAACAAGTCAACATTTAATTTTCACAGCTCCACATGAAAAACCTAACTCCAACTAAGAGGCCAAAATTCACAACAAATGAAATGATGCCCATAAATATCAAAATCAGAACCAGCTTTTTGCCAAAAGTGAGGATGACAGGAAGTATTCGGCATGGCAGAACAGAGCGTCAGCTAAAAAATCACTAGTTTTTAACAAAAAGTACAATCATAAAAAGAAATTTCTTAAGCTATCTGACAAACAAAAGATACTTGAGTCACAAATTTCTAGTCAGGTTCAATCCAAATATGTGGAAAGGAGCAGATGCACCAGAAGCACTTCCACTATGGATAATTATTCAGCAATAGATTCACAAACAGATGAAATTATCCACTATTCTTAGAATTTGCCTGTATAGCCCTCTCCAAGCAAGCATTTTCAGAAACCAAGGTACTGAAATCAGCTTCAGCTCTGTGTAAATCCACAGGCCTCTTCTCCATGGCTTCCACTGTAGATGCAAGTTCAGTTATCTCCCTGTGAAGCTTATCTAATGTAAAGATTTTATCACTGCACTCAGCAAAATTATCATGAATGCTAGTAAGCAATCGGTATGCTTGGCGCGAAGTGGCATCCTTCTTGGCATCCCTACAACACATCAGCCATGTCATCAGGACACACAATAAAAGACCTTGAACATGAAAACCTTAAGATAATTCGTGAATCCTTGCATATACCTGAACACAAGCTCATCAACAATGGCATAAGTGCGTTTCAGACGCTCTTGATTTGCATTGCTCTCACGATGCAGCTCACGTGTCTCAGCTATAATGTGTGAGATATCAGTGTCTTGCTTTTTACTGTTCTTGATTAATTCTCTGATCCGCTTCATGTAACTACTTCTTGAAGAGACTTTTGTGCGCTTGTCCAGCTCTTGGGCAAGTAAACTGTTTTGTTCGTTTCTAATCCATTACAAGAAAAGTGAGTTTGCATAAAAATGCAAAAAGATAAACGCCTCAAAGTAACATCTCTAGGAAGAATCTACAATGCACCTTTGACGTATTCTGGCTATTATATCTTTTGCTTGCTGTCTGACATTCTCTAGCTCTTGTTGTTTCAAGCATATATCATCATTCTTCATGAAAGGACCAGACCCTTCAAGAGTTTCCTGGTTTCTTGGTTCTGAGGAAATAGCTTCCCTATGAACAAGGCAGATATTATTACAGCAAATCGTCTCAAATTTTCAAGACGAACTTCGGGTTTCATATTAAGTTAACTTGAAATCAAAGCCAACAGCATGCACTAAAGATGCACACTGAATGTTGGACAGTGCATGTAACTAGGGGCTAGAGGAACCAATCTAGAAGACCTACGTATATTCTTGGTGGCTTTTAAATGCATGTGATAACCCTCAGGTAGGTCCTAATCAAGATCCAAAACATTTTGCTGTGAAGATGGCAACCATTAAAATGTTTATCAGCATAATAGTACCCTGAAAAGAAGAGAGCAATCCATGTGGACTGGTAGTAAGTGTACTTTGCATCCAGAATAAGGGCAAACACGGCATCCTCAGGTGAATGAATTTTGTATCGAGTTGTTTAAACGATTGTATCAAATACTATATAAGGCCAAACAAATAAGCTGAATAAATAAACTCCTCATTGTAGTGAGCTTAAACTAACTAACCGAGATCCAAGTACACAATAAAGACAACAGTCCATCTTCCAGCTCTCATAATCTCTTCTTTGTACAAATAATGAGAAAAATAATAAGAAATGACATTGAAGAAAACCAGACCCGAAATCGAGTTCATTCCTATTAAAGCTTTTAAAAAGCATGTCACATGGTACAGATAAAAGACTTGCCAGTATATAAGCAAATATGCCCATTACTTAAGAGAAACCACACGGAAAAACAAAGTGTGATATTTCATGGGCATGCATGCAGAATGCATCTATATGGAAAGCCTATTTCTATTAGTTTGATGCACGAAAACTTGGTGAATATCATCATAGACATAAATAAACAGGACAAGGAATTCAGCTTCACATACCCTTCCATGCTTGAATCTATGAGATAGTTTTTACTTTCTTCGCCCTGATTTCCCAACCGCAATATCGACAATGATTCTTCTATGGGTATTGAATCAGATAAACTATTCACACCCATCTCTAAGCAAGTTTTCTGTTTTCTCAACTCTTCTAAACGCTTTGATGAAGCTTCACATTCACCTTCTAAGTTTGCCAAGCGTTGACTTAGCTCTGAAATTTCTTCAGTCAACTGCAGTGTACCACATCATAATAATTAAGTAGTGCAACAAATGAAATAATAAAAATGTTTAGTAGGACTTGAATTATACTTACATATTTATGTACTGTGTACACGAAAAGCATTGATCTCATGAAAGAAAGAAAGAAAGAAAGAAAGAAACGGCCACAGAAAAAAGTTCAGACAAGTAAGAAATGATTTACCTAGGATGATGCAATAGGAAATTGGTCAATAAATATTGCATCATTAGTAGTAAACACGTTAGTATGCCCAAACCATGTCTAGCAGCTAGACCAATATAAACAGAACCCTCATTATGAATAGCTGGTGAAAGGTAGACGATGGAGTATATGTTGGAAAACCCGTATATTCTTAGTACAATTTTCTAGGAAAAAATTCTTGCCGTCAACAGGTTCTCAAACATTTAAGCTTCACTGTGGTCAAAATTTTGACAAGCATACAAGCTTGTGGAACTTCAAACGAGCTTCTTAGGGATATATAATGCTCTGGCTGTACTCCACCTAAAGGTCAAAAAGCAGGTTGGCCAAATATCCAAAAAAAAAAGCAGCAAAAAACAGTGAAAACAAAAAATCAGCAAAAAATCAAAGTCAAAAACCGTGGCACATATTTTTATTGGCTTATCGTGCATATCGAGAAAAAAAAAAGGCCCAAACACAGCTTATATATATATATATATATATATATATATATATATATATATATATATATATATATATATATATATATATTTTTAGCGCTAGCTTTCTGGACATGATCCTCATATCTATATGATAATGGCTTAAGTTGCTTATGAAAATATCATTGTACACACTTGTGCATACTTGGGCACAAGATCGAAAGAGGAGGGAGTGCATCAGCCTTGCTGGTTTTAAAGATTATATCACCATTCTAGAATCCAAATCAATTATTCAAATTGATATCTTACCTATTCAACTCCAAGTTTGGTGTGTTGCATATTTGGTAAAGGTCCTCTGTTTCTAGAGTTCATGAAATAGTGGAGTTCATGTTTTGATTCATAAATTTACCTTTTCACATTGGTTATAGTGTGTATTTTGGGTTTGTTATTTGATGGGGCCAAATATGATTTGTTGTGCAAGTGTATATATGGTAACTGGTTGGATTGCTCTCTTCAAATACTTCAAGAATATTATTCCTCATGTTGCCAATGTCCATTTCTGACTGTTTATGACTTTTGACCTATGACCTACTTAAAGTAATCATGTCATTGTCCTAACCAAGCCATATACAAATTGGAATTTCTAAGATATCCTAAAGAGCTAAATATCCAACACTATTATAGACTCATTTGAGGAGGTGGCCCAATTCACATGGAGCGGACGGTTCACACTCGATCAAACACTTTAACTTTCGGTGCCCTTTGGGTTTAGGGACGTAGAACTGCCCCCTTATTCTTAATTGTTGTTATCGGCAATTTCCTCGACTACTAACTGAGAAATTGATCATTCAACAGCCTGACTAAAACACGAGTCATAGAGATCTTACTCGTGCTTCCACTCGATCAATGACCTTGATAAGAAAACTTGGATAAGAAGCCTGACCGGACTTCTTAGTCACCTAACCCTAAACATTCACATGCTCTAATGGAACATCCTAGGTAAAGTCATTCAAGCTTCAAATCTCCTCCTACACAGATTTGATCAACTCAAGTCAACTCTGATCAATAGAATCAAACCTACAAAACAATAGGTGACCATACAGGTATTCAAGAGTGGAGAGAGAGTAAAACAAAACATTTCTTGCTCATTTCAAGGTTTAAAACTCAAACTTGGTAGATCTCCCTATTTTCTTCTCTCTTTTCCCCTCCTTTTATACTCTTAGTTGCTTTAATTAACAAGTCAAGTCTTTCTAAGTTACTTTAACCATATCAGACCGAACTGATATTTTTAATATGCTCTCTAGTGAAAACAAACTAGACAGGCCATCCTATTTATTGCCAAAATCATCAAAAACATAAATGGGCAACCTTCCGCTAGGGGAAGCTCATCCTGCAAGTCAAATTTGTGGTCAATATTATGGTCAAAGGCTGGCCAAACTAGTCAAAAATGATAGAAACGGTTTTCCAAAAATGGTCAAATTTTGACTAAAAATATATTGCATATCATTGTGGTGCAAGAATGAGAACTATCCAACCATATATAACACTTGTGTGTATGGGTCATTTATCCATGCCATATAGCAAACCATAATTTCTGATTGTAATGTTAAAAGCATGTCATAACTTGTAAAAGTATGTGACACTTGTCATATTCTTTTTTTTATCTTGATATAAAGATCCAATGATTATTATAATAGACATGTGGCACTAATTAAAACTCACACAAGTCCAAAGAAAATATTTTGCAAAAAATCTACACACCCATGACTGTGTTTTGTGCCAAAATTAGCAAAAGGCAGCTTTTTCCATAGGTTATCTCTTGGGGCTAAAAACTATATAAGACCAAAGAGTAGAGCATCTGAATATCATTTAGGAGTGCTCTCTTCAATTGGGACCTAAGGTGTGGTCTTCTTCTCCTTGAAGGAGATGGAGG
Organism: Ceratopteris richardii; assembly: GCA_020310875.1. NCBI lineage: Eukaryota > Viridiplantae > Streptophyta > Polypodiopsida > Polypodiales > Pteridaceae > Ceratopteris > Ceratopteris richardii. The sequence continues at coordinate 51,063,282 of CM035438.1, forward strand.
GTCTTCATCAACTTCAAGGTGTGGAGCATATATAGACTTCTTGTGAGTATTATTCCATCTAATTACAGGAGGAGATTATTATCTTGGAGGACATTATACTTTGCTGATTTATGAAGTTCATGGACAACTTGTATATCAACAGCTTATTCGTAAGCTATCTTTTGTAACTTATATCTTGCAATGTAATGAATTATGTGGAGTTTTGCTCCTTATATCTATTTCATGTGCAGTCTATTTTTCACAGCCCATTTATGAGCGAAAAAAATTATCATACCTTCCCGTTGTAGCAATAGATGCATACACAACTTCCACATATTAAATGAATCTTCAGTTAGATCCAAGTCTGAATACATTGTACAGTCCAGTGTGTGTAGTCAGATGGATGCCTCTGCCTGTGTGTGTGTGTGTGTGTGTGTGTGTGTGTGTGTGTGTGTGTGTGTGTGTGTGTGTGTGTGTGTGTGTGTGTGTGTGTGTGTGTGTGTGCGCGCGCGCGCGTGCGTGCACATCTAACAGTTGAAATCCAGGTAAGATCAAAATCCACCAGGAAAGAAACATGCAGTCATAAGCTCACGATCATCAACCACAAGAATATATGAACATAAGCTCTAACATGTATACCATTGACAATAGACTTAAATCCATCAATTCTTCCCAAGTCACAGGAAAAGTATTTACCTTTTTCACATTAATCTCTAAGTTTATCTCATACAGAAATTCACTTGCAAACATGAATCGAAATATATGTAAAGATTCCCATAAAAGAACATATCTACATCCCTTTTTTTATTTTCCCATTACTTTTTGGTATCGAATATTTCAACTACCATCTATCTTCAGTCCTTGTCAAAGATTTAATTTTCTCTCTTGCAATTAATAACCTGGCTTTGTGTGTTCTTGTGGGTTTTTTCTTTGTATGGGTGGGTGCATGGGTGTATCTTGTGGTCCATGGGAACCCCTTCGTTGTGAGCACACACGAGCAGTGGTGGTGAATTTTTTTTGAAAGGGAAAACGGAAGCATGTTGCTTGAGCAAAAGAGAGAAAACAGAATTACCTTCAAGTTCTCCAATGAAAGAATATTGAGCTGTTCTTCTCGCTTGCTCATATCTCCATCCTTGGAAGCAGATAGCTCATCAGAAGAGAGTGTCCTTAATTTATGCTCTAAACCATTCCCTTCTCTAATCTTTGAGACCCCAGGGATCTTCTCTAGCAGAAAACGGAACAGCTGATGTGTTTCTTCCTCTGAAGGGTACAGAAACTGCAGGCCGAGGAGCAGGCATAATCATGAGATCGCCTGCATGTCCACTCCTAATTTCAAATCTCAAAGCATACAGGACTCATATCCACTCTGCTCTAAATCAAGAGCATACAGATAGAAAAATTTCCAGAAGGAAACACTATTCATAACAAAGTAAATGGAAACAAGAGATCAAGCAAAAATGCTGTGCACAAACATTGGGACAGCTACTGATACACAGGTGTAAGTGTCAGCCAATACCATGATTAATAGTATAGAATAATTGCTTAATTCAAGTTGTCCTATAATACAGAAGCTTAAACGAGTTTGTCTCCATGAACTTTGCATGAATAAAAGATCTAATAACACCTGTGGAAGAAACCTTATTTTGATCAATTAACTCACAAACATAAGCATGCAATCTATGTAATAGCGCTCAAGCAGTTGATTGTCATTACAATGTTCTCCTATACATCAACAGTAGATTCAAACCAAAAATGAAACCACAGAATCTCTTTTTCAGACCAGGGTTTTGGTTTCTTCAAACGTCAATCAAAATGACAAATGAGTACACAAGTTGGAACAGCCTGCTTCAAGCTCCCCAAATGAACAAGAAGTCACTAAAAATCCTCTTCGCAAGTAACAGCAATACTGGAATGACGAATACGGATATAACAGAAGTTGGAAATTATAAGCACAGGAAATTTGAACCGTTCAAATCTTGAAGTAAAAACATAACAGTGCAGATGACATTTATAATCTCCAAACATCAATTAAAAAAAGGGTGTCTGTGAGGCTACAAGGCAAAAGTAACATACAATGAAAGCTCCAACTACTGGCTCCAAAAATTTCTGCAACAGAATATAGTACAAACCTTCAAAAACAAACTTTCCCGGCAACTTTGTGGGGCAACGACCAGATGACATCGCTGAATTTACAAATACCTGAAAATTTCAGATCTTTGATATGTTGGATATCCTTTGAATTCTAATTTTGGACTCGTGGAAAATATTATGAGACATGTGATATGCTTGTACAAACCAAAGTGTCTACCATGTGACTACTGACGTCTATGTTGTATCCATATCAAGCCCCTAGATATATCCAATTTAGAACCTAGTGGTGTTAGCGTTAACACACGAGACAAGAGAGATACAAGTATATGAACCAAGAGAGCCCACATACAGAAAAGATGTATCAAAGATTTGATACAACTCCAATAAATAAAAGTGCTATAAGAGTATGTATGTATACAAAAAGTAAAATCTAAAACACTACTCACACAACTCATACTAGCCAAAAAGAGCCTTCCTACATGACCAAGCCCATGAGTATTTATAGGCAATAAATAACAGCAAAAAATTTACGGTGCTGACTGGATTCAAAGCCACAGATGGAACCAAGCTGGAAGCATCAAACATCATCCTGAACAAGGTAAGTATGATTCAATTGAAACATGCTTATATGTTGATTATGCAAGCTAATTAAAGAAGGAAAGCATCGGTCCATCAAGAGAGACTAAAGAAGGAAAGCATCGGTCCATCAAGAGAGACTAAGTTCTTGACAAGTGATATTTAATAGAAAAGAATCTTGCCAATTTAGTGCTATCTGGAGATGTCTAACTTAGAAAGAGAATTCTCATTACATCTTGATGCTTGAAATGTCTACCTGCATTTTGTTCTCGAATGCTAGCATGATTGATTAAATTCCTCTTTGTTTATTTGTACCTACATTAAGAGTTAGTATAAAAATAAGCATGAATGTATGCATGTGTATATGTGAACATCGTGTGTGTATAAACAAATAAATATTATGTGTGTGCATACATAATTTGCATGCACATATGGTTGTATGTGTATACGTACATTTAATTTTGTATGTGAGTGTACACTCAATGTGTGTGCATGAGTTAGTGCATAAGCAAATGTAACTGAATGTGAGTGTGGACACAAATACGCACATGTATGTGTGTGTATTGTTTTGTGTATCAGGATGTGAACCTACTTTATTAGTGTGTATATATTGTATTATAATTATAATAGCATAGTATATCTTACATATCCTATTTGGAATTTTTTTTATTTTTTTTTTTTTTAATTAAAGAAAATTATGTGGGGGCTTCTAGAGAGGCGGACATTTTTGTAGGGCAGTTGGACGTGCGCTTGTATTCTACACAGGGAAGACAGCTGAAAAGCATAGAGAAAGGGGACCTGAAGAATCATTTTGAGAAGAAGGAGAATTGCTTCTTTTCATTGCCGCTTCATAGAAAAGGCAACTAGGGTGCTCTCTGTCAGTTTGGAAGATCTCTATGATTTGGACTTGTGAAAGAGAATAGAGGTATCTAGTGGGAAAAGCCAACTGATGGAAATCGGAAGCACAATTATCTGGGAAGAAAGCCAAATTTTAGCGCTGACAAAAAGCGAGTTAGAGGCTACCACCTGTTTTGACAGAGAATACAGAGAGGAGGAGGAGGTAATACAGATGATGGGACTTGAGCTTTGGGTTGAAGAAAGTTAGGTGAGAGAACCAAAGAAAATTGCGCCATATTTGTTGAATGGAGTTCTGTGCGAATTGTTTCACCTCGGGCTACGCACTTGAGCGCTTCAGATACACTTAAGTGTAACTTCTTCCATTTAATTTGGTATGAGTCTCTGAAATCTGCTGCAACTTAATATATGCTTTTTAAAATTCCGAACCATAACATTCTAGAAAAATGTAAGATTGCATGATCACAACATGAATTTGAAAATATTTCATTTGCCATTGCTTGGTTTTTCTATTGGGGGTTGTTTTTCAACAGGGCTTCATACTTACATGCGAAAGCTTATACTTTGACTTCCTTCATGAAACGCTGCTGCTGTTGGTTGTTGTTCACAACTTCCTTCTAGAAATGAAAGTTTCTACAAATGATATCAATGTAGAGTCCTGGAAATGTGCTTTTCTGTGCCTATTCTCTGAATTCCATATATATTCCCTTTGAATCCAATTTCTTGCCCTTCAAACTCATGATTTGCCGTTATGGTCATTTCGCTGTAGTCTCTCTCTTAAAAACGAATATATAAGTTTTTACCAGTACTTAGGTGCGAAGGGAAAGTTTGCTACAGGGAATGCTAAGAAGGAATTATGATTCTCGTACTTCTTGAAAAATTTGCTCTTGATTTCATTGACCTCATAAAGGTTTCTCGAGATAGAGGCTCTTTAGCAGTTGATCACATGTGGATTTTCTATCTACATATATATGCGCAATAAATTCTGCAATCAACATATCTGAGGGGCCTTTAAGAACTACTTCAGGTGTTGCCAAGCCTGTTGAATCTCATATTATCAGTACAACCTCTCTGAATTTTTTCACCTTTTCATATCTAAACCTCACATCTTTGACTCGGTTGACCAGCATTGAAGCTCTGCAATCTGCAGGTTCCTGCATTCCAATTTTAGTGACTTGAACTCAAAGAGATCGTCTATCTGTAGTGCTAATATTTGTGCTTCTTGTCTGCTTTGAGTGAAATCCCCTTCCTCTTGTAGGGTGGAAGTTTATACATCAGACTGTTCAAAGTGGGTCATACCTTTGAAACTCGTTGAAAGTCTGTGGTTGTCCTTATATATTTGACAGGTTTTGCGAGCTCGGTGACAGTTTGGTGGAATTGGTGTGAAGGACATTCAATGGGCTCTCTGATTATCTCACAAGCTGAAAGTTATGACAATCTGCAAAACCTTCAGGTATAATAATGCATATTAATTGGTCTGTTATTTGGGAATTATGTCTGGCATACTTTTTTTTTTTGAGAAGCAGAAAGAAGGTTATATTTTCTAGATAGCTGAACATGGTACTCCATAAAGTTCTAAATAAAAAAATATGTAGTACGCATACTCTCCACAAATAAATATATATGCAAGTTGTATATCTCATGAATCACTACATTGCTCATAGTCTCATGTTCTCTTAAATAGGCTTATGTACACGCCTTGGGAACTACATGAGCAGGGCATGTGACCATTGGTATACTTTTTGTTCAGCTATTATCGAAAGATAATATACCGTAACGATTGAAAGACATTAATTTTTGGGATTGTGTATCAATGCGACTTGTATGTTTCTAGAAAGAGGAATTCATTAGTGTTTTTTGACATTGGAACGGCACATGATCTATAGTATTATACTGAGTCATGAGCTTTCTTATGGACTGATGGCATGAGCCACACGTGTCGAGTGCATCGGTGGTTTTGAGTCTGTATGGATGCGCCCAATGCACAGGATTTGGTTGATTGATATCCCTATGTTGGCCCCAACTTCCAATTATGATCTATATTATTATATTAAACTTTCTGATGGATTGATGGCATGAGCCACATAAGTAGAGTGCATTGGTGGTTGTGAATATGACTTTGCCCAATGCACAAGATCTGATATTGGTTGATGGATATCCCTATGTTGGCCTCTACCTCCAAGTAGCACATATGCTAAGGTGGGCTTTTTGAGATACATTTTTGGAGGTTGTTACCTATATAGTAAGTATCCCTCAAGTTTTACGAGAAGTGCACTTGTGCATCTTTCTCTTGGAGGGAACTACCATATGATTACCATTTTTCGGATCGGGTAGTTAGTCCCGAGAATGTTTAGTAGCCCCATAGTAATGGGGCCCCGAGTAATTGCATGATTAATTACTCTAAGAGAAAAATGGTAGGAAAGTATTCCACAACCATTGGGCTACTTTCAGGATAGGGCAGGGTAGATTTGGATCAAGATGGGATTATGCTTGCACTTTCAACTCATTCCTGCATGTATTGTATTTTGACCTTAGTACGCTAGTATTTCTACATGGTTGCAGGCACGAACACCTCATACAAAGGGTCCTAAACATGCGCACAATCCGTGTGTGCCACCCTCTACAAGAATGGCAATATATGCATATCGACAGACACTTCTATAAAAGGTCCCATCTTGCTATCATGATTCATGCAGAAATACCAACCTAGCAAGATCGAGGTACAATACACATAGGGATGAGTCATAAATGCCAATAGAATCTCATCTTTATCCCTATCTACATTGCCCTAACTTAAAAGTAGTCTATGATAGTGGAATACTTCAGAACCATCTTTCTCCACCACTAGCCAATCTGATGCCCCATGACTACCGAGCTACTAACCACCTGCTCGACTAACTACTTGATCCTATACATGGAGAGGGTTCTAAAGGCAACCTATGTGGTCCATGCATTGGTCTATTAGAAAACTCTCAGCTCACTACAAAAAATAAAGATCATGTGCCTTTTAGGTGTCAAAAAACACTAATGAACTCCATTATCCACCCAATGTGGATCTAAACCATGCTTGCTGTCTTGGTCTCCTTCATCAACAAAATGAAGGGACAATCATGATCTCCGATGGAAATGCCATAACACGTGGCTCACCCAAAAGGGTGCCCACCATCATGTGAATGATTAGTGTATCCAATAGCACTACACTACTATTCCCAGTCCTCCATCCCTCAAGACGTCCTTGCTCGTAGTCCAACCGTACACATTTTGTTCTGCATAAACATCCTAAGTCCACCCATTGGTGATTACCCATTGAACCTCCGGTAGAGTGCATCCATATCATACAACAATGGGGACCGAACTTGTTACTTGACTCAAACAATAAAAGTAGAAAAGAATGAGGTGATTGCATAGATGCTCCAAAAATCAAACCAAAATAATGTGTAAATAATGTTGCCAAGCAAAAATACATCATGGATGCCCCACTCTCCAAAATGTATCGAGGAACTAAATTCCTCAATCACATGACAAATACCCTCACACGACTAGTGAGGTTCATGATCCTTGTCATAAGTTAGATGTCATCGTTGACTAAACTTAGAGAGTAAGTCTTCTAACACATGGAAGAACCCACTCATTGTCACAGAGGAAAAAAAATCCTCTCACCCAACCATCTCCATATGTGTTCATGGAGAGCCTCTATCCTCTCTCATGTGGTTAGTGCTAACAAGCATCTACCACCATACCTGCAAGACAAAAACATGTGAAAAAGTTCCACTTTCAAGTAGCCTCATAGCATGAAAAGAATTTTCCCTCATGTCTATGACCCACTCTACGGAAGTCCTCTTCAAAATCTAGTGCCCATGGATACGAAGGCTTGACTACCTACCACCTCAACTATCATCCAGCAATCCTCAACTTGTGTCCAAATCACCTATGGTGAACAATGAAAGAGGAAACAATGCAACCACATAGGAGTATGAATACTACATGTATCTGCAAGGATCCACATGATGATCCTACAGAGCGGTCTCATGCCTATGAGACCATAAGGATCCATCAAGGATCGATCATAATGTCTCTCTTCATCCCATAACAAGCCTAACATCGTGGAAGATGCTGGTATACCACAATAGGGGCACCAAGTTATCCCTAGTCCAACTTCCACCACTAGTCGTCAAATGCTAATGTCTTCCATGAAGGCTTCATATATTTGCAGCCTCACCAAAGATCCTCTCAACAATCTATCTGGAGTCATATCATGGGAGGCAAAGCCCCAACCAAAGTCTTCCGAGACTAAAAGAGCAACACTCTAGACAATCAATGCTTGAAGTCACACCTAGTGGTAATGCAGAGCATTCCAAGAGGAATGCCCTCTTCGACAGTTCCACACAACAAATCATCAGCATGATCTAATAGATTCTCAAGGTCATAGGTCCATGCACATAATCCTCAAAATCCCGTGAATGTGCATCCAAAGAATGCTTCCCAAATCTAGTACCTTGAGAAGTCTCTCACATGCTTAGAGCACATCATCTTGCATAGAATGGTCCTTAAAGAGCCCCAAAAACTCCTACTCCGAGATCTAAATCATCCCCTCCACATGAACCACTGATAAATGTCGTATAGCCCATCCATTACGCAAACCAAGTATCGATCAAGCCCTCCACTCATTCCCCTCACATCAGCCGTAGAGTTCAAGGAAAAATGGGTTGGCAATGATCCCGTCGAAATGGATGAGAACTGGTATGTAGAGGACACCTTTGTGCTCGTAGTTAAAGGAAAAATGGGTTGGCAATGATCCCGTCGAAATGGACGAGAACTGGTATGTAGAGGACACCTTTGTGAAATTCTCTCTTGGGTTGACACGAGTATGTTATACCTATTATGCTGCCCTATCTTGATGTGAATCTACCATCCCAACTCTTGTTAAGCCTCTATCTACCTACTTCTCCAACATACTCAAGATGATGATGCACCCCCTTTTATGGGGTAAACAGTTATGCTCAAGGAATGGGTGCTACCTCCCTTTCGAGAAGGTGGGCACCTATCCTAAGGGCAGGCAGCCTCATTCCTTAGGGGGATTGGCACCCTCCCAAGGGCAGCCCATCACCATCCATATGAGAGAAGATGCATGTAGCAGATATGAAGCAGGGCGACAGAAATATTAATATGTCATAAGGGTAAATCTCATCCAAAAATCCAACCATCAAGAAGACACATAGCCTGCCCAATTCGCCTAATATGGATGAAGAAAAATGTGCAGCATCCCATCCATGGGCTACCATATGCTCCCCTCATTGCCTTCCTAAGTAGGTGGGTGACAAGAGCCTGGTAACCAATCATGGTCCATCATTGATGTCCTTGGATTTGGGGATGCACCAGCTTGACACATAGTACATGCAAGTGCCCATCATTGATGTTGTTTGGATTTGGGGATGCACAAGCTTGACACATGGTACATGCATAGGGTGTGACCTTCATTTGGAGGTATCCATTTGGGTGCAATTGTGCCCATCCTCGATGTCCTTTGTATTTGGGGATGCATCAACTTGACACATGGTACATAAGCGCCCATCATTGATGTCCTTTAGATTTGGGGATGCACCAACTTGACACATAGTACATGCATAGGGTGTGACCTTCATTTGGAGGTATCCATTTGCATGCAACTATGCACGTGATGCGATGCCTATTGATGTTAAGCACAAAGCATCTACATGTATGTTGTCTCTGACGGAAGTGTGGTAGGCCCCAACTATATTCCCAAGTTAAATCTAAGATCTTTCCAACACTTGAACTTAGCACATAACACATCTTGACTTCAAGAGAAAGAAATGACAATATAGAGAGATAAAAAGACGATTATAGAAGTGCAATAGCATATAGCTACTACACACACTAAATAAATGTAAAAATGTCAATATACAATGTGTGTATGATACAAAATCTGAAATTAGGTTGAATCTAAAGGTTCTAGGTAGAAAAAGTAGTGTGAGAATATCTAAAGGTATAATCTGAGTGAATATGTGCAAAAAGAAGGAAAAGAAATGTTCAAAACAATTATTAATGCAAACCTAATTTTGAAATTAGGTCTTCTCTAATGTAGAGCAAGAGCAATGGTCACTCCTCACGATGAAGTGATAGGTAAACACCTCGTACAGCAACAACACGTGAAGAAATCCTAAATTGGGTGCCACAACTCTCCAAAACCGGCATGCACATTAGGTAGTGTGAAGACAAACAAAGGGAAGCTTCCAAAAGCTCCTCTAAATCTGCATATACACCTTCAAGCCTTCTCCCAACTCTTAACCCTGGAACTTGTAAGCTTTGATTGCTTACAAATTGATGCTCTAACATGCCCCAAAGCTCCTCTTTATATAGCCAAGAGATCCCATGCGCAAAAGACTTACACAAAAGCCATGAAAAGCACCTAAAAGCATACGAAAAGCAAAACTCATGCATGGAGGTGTTTTTCGGGGTTCAATCGCTTTTGAGGCTTTTAATATCATTGGCCAGCTTTTAGCTCTCTCTCGATCTTCTTTTCATCGATTGAATTTCAGCCAATCAAAAGTTGTGAGCAAAAAGCACCTGAAAAGCAACAATTAGGGTTTTAATTTTGGTTGATTTTTTTATGTTAGATAGTGAAGAGGAGTACTTCCAATGAGCCTATAAAAACTTTTCACCACCTTTGACAAAATTTTGACTAAGTACCAAAATTAGGGTTGTTGGATTTTTTGGCAAATTCAAACAATCTGACATTATGGGCTCTATCGTGAGATAGCTTTTCAACCCTATGAGATTCATGCTTCTATTAGAGCCATCTTTGATTGATTCAGCTTGCTTGCATGACTGATTTTCAATTCCACAATGAGAGCTCATGAGCATGTTGCTTTACTTCTCATGGAACTATTCTCTATGTAGTATGCATTACCAGAAAATAGTTGTTAATGTTTTGCCCTCCTTCTAGGGGATTTCCTACGTAAAGGAAACCCGTGTCTTCACATCATCCCTAGAGGATGGATTGAGTACATATTAGAGACAGTAGTGGTCATGTTAGGAGAGGATGATCATATGCTTCTTTCAAGCATGGTGATCATGGATGGCAAAGCCATCGAAATATGTATACAAATGGTCAGGTTCTACTCGTTGCCCATGATGGTAACCCTTCCCTTCTGACACTCTTGTAATGATGGTAGCTCCCTAGGTACTTACCTAGGAGACCTTGCCCACATTGATAACCCTCCCCGTTTGTAGCTTCCTCTTCATGGTACTTCACAATGGCTAGGGAGTTGGTGTTGAGGGACCTACAAGAGTTGCTTACTAGTTGGCACTAGATTCTCAAGAGCTTTATGGAATTCTTTATTGAGTTTTCTAAGAAGATGCAAAAACTAAATAAGGAGAGGGAAGAAGTTACATCCCCAAAACTTAAGGACATTCAGATGGGCGCATGTCGTTAAAGTGTCTTGCCAGTGTGAACTGGGTGACCAACGTGAATTGCGTGCCTAGTGCCCAATGCGAACTGTGTGCCCAATGTGAACTCGGTGGCAGGTGCCAGTGTGAACTTCGTGCCCAGTGTGAACTTAGTGCCCAGTGTGAACTCAGTGCCCTCCTTATTTGAGCCCATAAATAGGACCTTGGGCTCATTTGTGAGATATTCCTCGCATGAGGCACTTGGACTCTTGGCCCTTTGGCAGAGCCTTGTCACATGTAATGGTGGGGGGCCTGTGGTATGGGATAACAATCTCGTGGAGGTGGCTACCCACTTGGCTACAAGCTCCCTCGCTCGGAGGTGAGCCCGTATTGGCTCTATGGTTGAGGGGTGAGTCTGATGTCCTCCCTTCTTTCACTTCTGAATATGGCTTTTGATTTGACTTGTCTAACAAGGAGGATCCTAGAGGATCTAACATTGGTATCAGTGCACCTCTCTATTCGTATGGAGAAGACAAGGCAGCGTGCACAAAACCACTGGAGCTCAGGGAGTCAAGATGGCACAGCTTGAAAGGCTTCTCACCCTCTTGCATGACGCGGTATGGGACGCTTCCCGCAAGAGGAAGGAGCAAGGGGAGCACATGCAAGCCGGTGGTGGAAAACATAGGTATGTTCCCACCTTATTTGTGATTTCCTTGGAGGTAGGGAGCTGGATTTTTGGCACCCTTCTGGTGATGGATGTGGGTGAGCAGGGATTTGAAGAAAAGGGGGGCTGTTTGCGAGCAGCCACCCCATCATACATGCATGCGGCAAACTGTTTATGCCCCCAGATGGAATCTGAGCCTGGAGGCGGCTGGTTCTGTGAGGAGGAGTCTTTCCAACACAAGGGTGGTGACTGCTGACAGTCAAGTGCCTCTTGTGTGACAGAGGCGGCAAAGATTTTTCTGGTGTTTATGGCTGGTGGTGTGCACCAAAGGCTTCCACCTTGTTTCCCATGATTGGACGCCCCATGAGGGCGCTGGACAGAGGGAAGAGAAGCTTAGGAATATGGAGGGAAAAAAAAAGGGATGGATGCTCCTTTGCAAGGTTAGAAGCAATGGGTGTTGGACGCTGCCTATTGCATGCTGGTCGGCCAAAGATTCCCTTTCCAAAAAGGGGGGAAGGCATAGCAGCCACCCACTCCCTTGAGGCTTGGGGAGACATCTCTTGGGCAGCTGGCTGCTGTGTGTGCAATTATCCTTTTCTCTTGTTGAAGGTGGGTATCCATCCCTTTTCCATGGCAGCCTGTAGTTTCTCTTGCACAGATTCCTTTAGGCAGCAAGGAACATGAACGGAAGGATCCAGTCATGTGCTGCCAGCTGGCACCCATGTGGCATGCTTCTTAACCATACACATCAGCAGATGGGGGGTGCTAAAGTTCATTGGCACATGCTTGGTTAAAAAAGAAATATATATATATGTGTGCCTGAGATTTTGTGTGTTGCATTAAATTAGAAAATTTGTCTTAAAATTTTTCAATTGAGTTATGGTGGGGCTGGAAATTGGTAGAGGTGGGAGGATTTTAGGTAAAGTTTTAAGAGGGGAAAAGAAAAAGCTTTCTCACTTCACCCTGGAATAGCACCTATTTGCCAAGAACTTGCACTAAGAGAGGGGGAGCGTTCTCCCACACACATAAGCCTCTTGCTTTGCACAAACAGCGACTCCTCATCATGGAGAAGATCTCACAGCACACTAGCTCTCAGCCCTTGGATACAGCCCGCCAAGTCCAACCAGTGGATGGTATGACGACTTCCATACCCTACAAACATGCAAGGGCTACATCCTAGAATGGTTCTTCTTCCTCAGCACTTCCATGACATCGGGATTTCTACCTAGATGCATAGGTTAGGAGGTGAAGAACTCGGATTTATGACTCCATTCAATGAGCCATGGTGGTTATTCATGGTCAAGTGGAGTCCATTGCCTTGATTTGAGAGTACTCATGGTGTGTTGGAGATGAGGTGCATGAGTACACTCACTTCCTCTTTGGTTTGGATTCTGGAAAGTGGTAGGGTGAGATCCTAGATACGTATTCACAAGGATTTTGAGGATCATGGGCATTGACCCAAATCCTCGAGGATCTATTAGATCCTATAGCTTCTCCGATGGAGTGGGGATGCCGGAAGGAGTACCTCTTCAAGGTGCTCTGCAGACCACCGAGTGTGACTGAAGACATGAGAGGAATCAATTAGGGCACGGCCCTTGCAATCCGAGGAAATCCTTGGGGATGATTTTGCCTACCAAGGTTGGTCTACAGCTAGATAGTCGAGGAGAATTATGTCGAGGACCATGCCTATAAAGGTCTAGAGCCTTTGTGAAAGGGATTTCCACTCCATTATTGATGGTTGATAGAGAACCGAGGTCAACCTCGTGCCCCTAGGGATATGTATTGGCCACTTACATGACGACATGCTTACGACAGGACAAATCCCTACCCATACTCATCTCTCCGAGTAAACTAGACTTACTTCTACTAAAGTAATAATCTACTTTCAACTTTTTCTATTCTTTCCTTTTCCCTTGAAAGAGACTGTGGCTGAATAATCCTACATTAATTCTTTATGTATGGATCATCATATCCATACACTTTGATAGAATCAATCTTTGGAAGAAGAAAGTTTCCTCTGAAAACTCAATATCCCAAGGAAATATCTACTTCTTCTAATTTAATGATCAATAATATCTATGGATGATGAGTCCTATAGGCTTTTCCCCTTGTGTATAGAAGAAGAGTGCCCAAAGGGAAGTCGCATGAGTAATTGGTATCTCATGGATAGGATGGGTATTCTTTGGGGATCTTATCTAAGATCCATGATAGGTGGATAGACCTACAATTGACCTACATGGTCTCGTGTAGATGACACCCGATCTTAGGTAGAGAAGTCGGTCCTTCCACACATGTATGGTTTCATACCTCTTTGTATGGCAGATGAGGTTTCTCTCTCATAAGTCCCTATATGTGATCAGGGACACGAGTTGAGGGATCAATGGATGATTATTAAGGTGGTATGATTACCAGCCTCCGCATCCGTAGGCACTAGGTTCTGAGAGGATTGCCACAAGGTGGGTCACAAGGCGTATTTGTTATGAGACCACCTAGAGTGGGACCTCTTCACATGTTTCTCTCGTATAAACTCTATGGAAGGTGTCTACGGGTGCTTCCCATGAGATGCAGGATATCGGGTGCCTCTGTATCACCGATGGAGACTGCCTTGTGAAATATAATTTTCTTCCTCCATGACCACTGACCGGATCTACCATGTGATGGAATGAGGGCTCGTTCCTTGGGTTGAGCCACCAGTGACATTTCTATCAAACTACTGGTGGATTCAGCTGGATCTTGCATGTATTTTCCAAAGCCACAGAGAGAGACTCCTTAGAAGATCAAAGAGACTGACTAAGATGCACGTAACTGACTATTTCCAGTCAGTCATAGAACTAGTCTGCAGATCTTGGATACCACCTCACACTAGAGGTATCTTCTCATTGACTGCGCGACAATTAGGGAGGTGTAGATGCCTCTGACTATTCAAGAGGATATCTAGCATAGGCAGCAATTACAGAAGAGGATTTGGATAACTGGGCACTCCTTGCACGACTCCCCATAAGAACCCCCACCATGGAGGATATTGAGGAGATTCAGCTTCAACTGCAGATGTTGGATTACCTTTGAAATAGAGGATTATAGAATGTGAAATTATATTATATTATTCATTGTATTGTCCGCCATCAGCGTCTTCTAGGAATCTTCTCTCTTTTACCTTTGTATCGGTCAGAGTCTCTAGTTCATCCACACTTTCCATTCCACACGTACTCCTTTATTTTGCTTTACTTTTCTTTACTAAATTACTTCAATTTGTTTGTTTGTTTGAATTTATGAATTTAGAAAGTTTTCTTTCTATCAATGTTTAATGCTCAGATTAAATTGACCGCTGTTCATTTACAAGACAGAAATATTCTCTCTCTCTCTCTCTCTCTCTCTCTCTCGTACTTGGTGAAAGCTAAGGTCTCCTTCGAAGCGAAGGTCTTTAATGGAGACGGCAAGATCATTGCAGAGACGGATACGATCCGACATGGAAGCGGGAAAGAAGGGAGGAGGAAGAGCCGCAGATGCCCCATGGATGAGAGCCACGGCTCTAGAGCAAATGGCTACCAGCACCGCAGGGGAAAAAAGATCTTGCAACGATTCCGATCCAGCTGGCAAACTAAGTCCCGCTTCCTTCAACGCCTGAATGACTACCTGATGCGCTTCATCCATCGTTCGCACAAACTCATTACACGAATGGGTTCCTCGACACTTCTCCAACACAGGACAAGTTTTGTGAAGCTTTTTTTTTTTTAATAAAAGGAAGTTCGGCCAAGGCCTATTCTCCCGGACTTTAATTAAAATAAAGAAGAAAAGTTACAAGTGAATGGCACTAGTGCCCATGGGGCTCCTCAAATCCCACAATAGAGGGGAGAAGTATGGTGAGCTAGAGGGCATTACAAATGAGGTGGATAAATCTATCATCTCCCTCATGTGGGATCCATTTGGGTTTCAATTTGTTGTTTTCGAGGATATAAATACACTGATGTCTAAACGGTGGAGCTTTTCTAAATTTTAAGCTTGAAACATTAAAAAATAGAGGAACATTAAAAAACATTAAAAACATTAAAAGCTCCAACAGAGGAACATCAAGAAAACAGAAGAACATTAAAAAATATTAAAAACATTAAAAAACATTAGAAGCTTCAACATACGAACATTCGTTTAAGTTCCGTAGGGTAGTTGGTTGAGCTTTGGTCTTTTGAGGTGGAGGTCCAAGATTCAAGCCTCGGGCTATACATGTATAGCTCTGGCTAGTTAAACCAGTAGTAATGTTTTAATTTTGTCTAACTTCTACTTTGTGGGATAGAGGGGTTCCACGGATACTATGCTCATTCGCTTGTACAATTGCATTTTCAAAGTTAAAGCTCAGGAGAGTAGGCTTCGATTGAACCTCCATTTAAAAAAAACAGATCTAAAGATCAAGATTTTTGTTTCAAAAGATTATTAAGATGCTCTAGAACCATGATACAGGTCATTGGATAAGGTTTGAAGACATAGATTATGCTAAGAGAATTGACTTTGATGATTGGTGCCTTCTCAGGTAGAGAGTCAACTCTTGGGACATCTCTAAGACTCGTCTCCTTCTTGGAAATGCCCTCCCCCCTAGATTGAAGGGTTAAGATGGACCAATGGTAACAAATTAGGCAAAATTACGAGGTTACATAAACACCTTGACCTGCGTATTTCCCTTATCAAGGGATGGTTTCATAACTTGTCTAACATCAGATGGCAAGTCTTGTGTGGATACTTGTGGCACCCTCTCATTGAGAACAAAAAATTTGTTCTAATGTGGCAAATCCTCCATCGT
Organism: Ceratopteris richardii; assembly: GCA_020310875.1. Taxonomy (NCBI): domain Eukaryota; kingdom Viridiplantae; phylum Streptophyta; class Polypodiopsida; order Polypodiales; family Pteridaceae; genus Ceratopteris; species Ceratopteris richardii. The sequence continues at coordinate 51,079,643 of CM035438.1, forward strand.
GGTATTTGGACCAATGCAAAAGCTAATAAAATTCGTGGGCCCCCTCACTGATGTAAGCATTGCATCAGTGGTAGAGAGGAACTTGGTCATCTCTTCTTGTTATGCCCTAAAAGTAGCCCAATTTGGAAATCTCTCACTAAGATTTTGAGCTTAACAAGACAAATTAGCTACAAACAAACTCTACTTAGAGAAACAATTGGCTGCTCTTCAACTTTGTGGAATGCCATCAGAGGAGAAGCGCTATGAAAGATATGGAAAGAAAGATGTGCAATAAACTTTGATGGCCATTAGAAAGAGTGGTCAATTGAAAAATCTCTATACCTGCTAGGTAGAAGAATATGTAATTATCTTGGAAAACAACAAGATTAAATGCAAGTGGGTCGCTCACGAAGGCGACGAAAAATCATTAAACTTCTCAGCAACTCTCTTTAGAACATTTATCTCTCGTCAAATCCTAATTATCCTATCGATTTTGGTCAATCAAAGCATTTGGGTCATGATACCCCTGCTTCGTGGGATATAGGGATCCCAATGGCACTACACCCATTCATTGTATATTTGTTCTTTTATTAATTCAAGCATGGGAGGGTAGGCTATGGTTGAACTTCCTTTTATGAAAAAAACAAAAATTATTAAGAGAGAGCATAAAAGAAACACAAAGAACTAAATCTGAAATAAAAGAAGATGATGAGTCCAATTCAAATTTGCATGGATCATGGTAGTAAATACTTTTCAAGTCAAAGATGATTGATCCAATTCAAATTCGCATGGATCATGATAGTAAGTGCTTTTCAAGTCAAATATGATTGGTCCAAATAAAGTTGGCATGGATCAACGAAAGCCTATATAAAGAGTGTTTTTAAAGCCATTTTCAACATAGAATATGATCATTTGAGAGCTTTTGCGAAGATCATACTAGTACTGTGCTTATGCTAGTGTAATTTTGATAGAATTTTTGAGTGTGTGATGGGTTTTTGATATTTTGTGGCAGCATTTTTATGTTTCTATATGATGATGATGATGAAGAATACATGTTTCTTTTTGTCTAATTGTCTAATGATGTGTGTATCGTTTCAAGTTTGAGTTGATCATGTACTTCAACGTGTATCGATTTCAAATTTGATTAAGTATGAATGTCATATTATATATATATATATATATATATATATATATATATATATATATATATATATATATATATATATATAAAGAGAGAGAGAGACCGTTGGTTCTACAGGTATGGAAACTTTTGTTTGTATGAATGGGCGAGATGGATGCATACCGGCACTATTGGTGATGAGCATGATCATGTGTTCCTTCATTGTTCACGATGCCAAGATCTCATGGATTTTCTATGTCTCTCTCGTGGTAGTGCAATCCCTTCATATTGCAATGTGACGATGATTATGAGAGTTGAGAGGAAATGAAGTGAAGCACTCACATACACAAACGGGTGCCCATACGTTGTTTTGGTGAAAGAGAGAGAGAGAGAGAGAAAGAGAGAGGTGATGCATACATCACTATAACATATCGAGGGTATACCGAGGTTGTTACCGAGGAAAATGAACAGGCACAATTTCTCCGCGGTGTCGGTGTCGCAATCGGCATGCGTGTCAAAACATAGCGCTAGTATAGGCATCGGTATATGCATCGGTATAAGCATTGGTATTACCGATGCTTATACCGGCGCCCATACCGAAGACTCTGTTGAGTGTACCGACGCCCATACCAGCGACTCTGCTGAGTGTACCGACGACCATATCTGCAAAAATTTTTTTGGGCAGAGTGTGTTGTCTTTTGCTACAACATGATGTTGTTTAGAAAAATAAAATACACTCTGCCCAAATCTAAACCGAGTACATGTGATATGTACTCTAATGGCAACCAAAACATGATTTTATATGAGCAAAAATGAACCATGAATCATATACAAAAAGTTATATATTCCATAAATGAAGGATGTACAAGAGTGTGGCAAAGCACTTCCATATAGGAACCGAATACAAAATGTGACAAAGCACTTTCATATATGAATCGAATACAAAATTATGGTACATCATTGCCACATAGGAGTGTAATACAAAATCGTGCCAATGTGACAAAGCACTTCCATATAGGAATTGAATACAAAATTATGGTACATCATTGCCACATATGAGTGTAATACAAAATTGTGGCAAAGCACTACCATACTGTTGGGAATTGAACTCACAACCTCCCGGTTAGGAGTGCGATGGGCTAACCACTTGCCCCAAAAGCCATGGTTGAGGATTACTTCCTAATCCTCTCTCTTAAGGCATGGTTCAACCATCTCCTACTAGGATTATGTGACATTCCTTCCCCCTTAGACTGAGCATTGTCCCCAATGCTCACTTATGGACCCCTCTTGGACCCACTTTCCATGCATGAGCGCTTCCACCAACCTCAAACTCCAGCACATGGACCAAATTTGGACCTATCCCACCCTCCGTGGGTGCCCAAATGCCCATGCGCCTTCATCCAAGGCCAGTTTCACACTCACCACGGATAAGCGCTTTTTCCAAGTGCCCACGAATGAGGCGCGAACCTCCGTCTCGCCCAATTTCTCAACTAGGCTCTGATACCAATGTTGGGAATTGAACTCACGACCTCCCGGTTAGGAGTGCGATGGGCTAACCACTTGCCCCAAAAGCCATGGTTGAGGATTACTTCCTAATCCTCTCTCTTAAGGCATGGTTCAACCATCTCCTACTAGGATTATGTGACACATACATATGCGCAAGGGGATCAAAACATTTACACCTACAATCTTGCAACAAAGCATATGCATAAAATGAGACAAATTGACATGACATTTATAAACAACAACTAAAAATACGAAACCAAGCTATAAGTTTACCTAATCATAGATTCTCCCATGAAATGATTGCACCGCATCCCTCTAAGTCCTGCAACAGTGTAGCCAAACCATGACGATATCCATAAGCTTCTTCGGTTCGCGTCGGAAGACGACCCACTGCCAACTCCTATAATAAATATGCAAAATGTTAGATGAAGATACATGATGTGCTTAACACAAACAAATTCAATAATTAAAATGATACTTACAAATTGGTAGCGCATACTGTCGTATCCACTTCTACCTAAATGCGACATTCCAACCGTATCTAAACGTGTGGCCGCCGCATCTCGCTGTTGATGATATCGATAAGGAGTATGTTGTTGCTCATCCTGAATCAATTCCCACTCTTCAACATCTAACCATACAAGCTTCGGTAAGCCTGCTCTGAAAGCATCGCGAGCCTCGGACCACCGATGAGACATCACCTCTCATGTCGTATGCTGAATCCATTCTGAACTCACAATAGGATGCTCAGGTGTTGGCCGGTACTCTTCATATATCGATTGTGTGATATAATTTTTGGAATCCTTATCCTGTTCACTCCATTTTAACATGACAGAATGTCCAAACTCTATGGAGCAAAGCTGTCGAATGCGCTGATGCATGGACTTTCTAGCTGCATCCATGACTGGAGCTCCATCACGTATGTGATATATCTTGGATTCGTCATGGTCATGCGGTCCCCAAGGTGTATGTGAAGATCCCATCTGATCCAATGTGAAGATGTTGAAATGCATGTGTGTATGCATATGCATGTGTATGCATATGCATGTGTGTATGCATATGCATGTGTGTATGCATATGCATGTGTGTATGCATATGCATGTGTGTATGCATATGCATTTGTGTATGCATATGCATTTGTGTATGCATATGCATGTGTGTATGCATATGCATGTGTGTATGCATATGCATGTGTGTATGCATATGCATGTGTGTATGCATATGCATGTGTGTATGCATATGCATGTGTGTATGCATATGCATGTGTGTATGCATATGCATGTGTGTATGCATGTGTGTATACATATGCATGTGTGTATGCATATGCATTTGTGTATGCATATGCATGTGTATATGCATGTGTGTATATCCATATGCATGTGTGTATGTGTGTATGCATATGCATGTGTGTATGCATATGCATGTATGTATGCATATGCATTTGTGTATGCATATGCATTTGTGTATGCATATGCATGTGTATGCATATGCATGTGTATGCATATGCATGTGTGTATGCATATGCATGTGTGTATGCATATGCATGTGTGTATGCATATGCATGTGTATGCATATGCATTTGTGTATGCATATGCATTTGTGTATGCATGTGCATTTGTGTATGCATGTGCATTTGTGTATGCATGTGCATTTGTGTATGCATGTGCATTTGTGTATGCATGTGCATTTGTGTATGCATGTGCATTTGTGTATGCATGTGCATTTGTGTATGCATGTGCATTTGTGTATGCATATGCATGTGTGTATGCATATGCATTTGTGGTTGTCCGAATAAACACCCAAAAAAGAATGGATAGGGATACAATTTCGATTGTCTTGATGTGATTGTCTTGATGCCAATATCTAAGCTAACAGAAGGTTTGTGTTGTATCAATACAATACAACTTCCTAAAGAAGATCTATGGATATGTGAAGCTGTATTGTATTAATACAACACGAACTATCTATTAGCTGATATACATTGTCCGGGATGCTATTGATCTTCTCTTGTTGATACCTTCTCAACCCTTGAGCTATAGAAAAACATATGCATACATACTCACGTGCATTGTAAAAAAAACATAAAATCATATAATGAATAATGCAACCTAGTGTGTATGCATATGCATTTGTGTATGCATATGCATTTGTGTATGAATATGCATGTGTGTATGCATATGCATGTGTGTATGCATATGCATGTGTGTATGCATATGCATGTGTGTATGCATATGCATGTGTGTATGCATATGCATGTGTGTATGCATATGCATGTGTGAATGCATATGCATGTGTGTATGCATGTGTGTATACATATGCATGTGTGTATGCATATGCATTTGTGTATGCATATGCATTTGTGTATGCATATGCATTTGTGTATGCATATGCATTTGTGTATGCATATGCATTTGTGTATGTGTGTATGCATATGTATGTGTGTATGCATATGCATGTGTATGTATATGCATATGCATGTGTATGTATATGCATATGCATGTGTATGTATATGCATATGCATGTGTATGTATATGCATATGCATGTGTATGTATATGCATATGCATGTGTGTATGCATATGCATGTATGTATGCATATGCATGTGTGTATGCATATGCATGTGTGTATGCATATGCATGTGTGTATGCATATGCATGTGTGTATGCATATGCATGTGTGTATGCATATGCATTTGTGTATGCATATGCATTTGTGTATGCATATGCATTTGTGTATGTGTGTATGCATATGCATTTATGTATGTATATGCATTTGTGTATGCATATGCATTGTGTATGTGTGTATGCATATGCATGTGTATGTATATGCATATGCATGTGTGTATGTGTATACATTTGTGTATGTGTATGTGTGTATTTGTGTATGCATATGCATGTGTGTATGCATATGCATTTGTGTATGCATGTATGTGTGTATGCATATGCATGTGTGTGTGTATACATATGTGAGTGTGTATGTATATGTATATGTCTCTCTCTCTCTTTATGTTTCTCTAGATCTCTATCTTTTTCTTTCATCTCTCTCTCTCTCTATGTCAATCGAAAACAAAATAATCACTTAGATCATCGTTGTCATCAAAATCCACTTAAAGTTGTCTTTCGTCGAATTTCCAAAGATTTGATCCCAAAATCTCTTGCAAAACTAAAGAGAGAAGTTATTAGAAAAGGAAAAACATAAAGAAAGAAAAAAGAGTGCTACAATATGTGTGATATACTTACCAAAACTTCAGATCTAGAAAAATAGAGGTGTGCTTAGAGAGAGAGAGGGAGAGAGAGAAAGAGAGAGAAAGAGAGAGTGACAAACAGAGATATGTTGCTCGCATGCGCAAAGT
>CM035438.1:51088098-51283098 GCA_020310875.1 Ceratopteris richardii
GAGCTTTGAATCCTAACCGTGCTAGGTGTTTAACATCTACTTTCTGAGATTTGGGGAGTGCCATGAGTGCTTTGTCTACCTTTTCTTGTACTTTTAAATTAATTCAAGCTTAACCGAAAGAGTAAATCTCAAAAAACCCATAATGAGTAATAAGAAGATTACCAAGGTTTTCATCGATGAATATAGAGATGTGGAGAATCTAATTATACAAAAACACAGAATGATGTTACGAATATTTTGCTAATTACACAAAAACTTGGACTGATTATTGCGCTAATGAATAGGTTGACTATATCTATTTTCAGCTCCAAAGTTGTGCTTTGTGAACAACATAATGATAACAACATTCCTCACCATCCAATTTTATACGAGAAAAAGATTTTTTTAATTGAAAAATAGACCTATAGTAGTCGATTCATATAATAGAACATGAGATATGTTATTTCTTGATCTTGATCCCATAGATGAACAACTCACTTGGTTCACTAAACAATAAATCCCAAAAAAACTTCAAACGCAATCGGTTGGTGTCGACTTGCGGATTTGCGAAAAGCTATGTTTGACAGAAGCTATGTGACATAGAATATCATTGATAAGTTGCAGAAAACTAGGCTTGATAGAAGCTATGTGACACAAAATATCATAGATAAGTTGGGTTCCCAATCCCTCTCTCAATTTGTGGACCTTGTTGTTTCATATCACTATCCAATGATTTTTACTTTCAAACCACACACCAAACACAAGAAAGCTCCTCGGTCCCATGTTGATCCTTTGACCTTCTCCCTCCCCGCCATTTGGATGGAGATCACCTTGACCTGGAAACGAGCATTCAACACCCACTCCTCTCTAACCAAGTGTTGGAAGGTGGCAATCAAAAAGATGCAATATATTTTGTTCAAGACTCATAAGGAATTCCAAAGCATTCATTGGGTTGGAAGGGAGAATCTTTGTCGAAGGCTCAAACATCTAGGGACTGAAGTCAACAAAGGCCACTCCCACCTCCAATACGGACTCCAAAAGATTAGAAGCATGCTTATATATGAAGAGTAAATTCAAAGAAATAATCTTCATATCTACTTTAAGGAATGGTGGGTAGGAAAAGTGGACAAACCAATGAAAGCAATGTGCAGACTCCTAAAGAAGAAAAACCATAAGGAAACAATTCCATACATGATTGATAGTAACGGTGTGGAATGCGATATCGACAAAGAAAATAGTGCTCTTATTTTCATCCACTTGACCTACCTTTTGGGAGTGACCATGCCACTTTCTCCTCAGAGGTTGGACTGTATGGTCATCATCTCTAGAGTCACTTCCAAAAGAACTCCTCAAAATATGGTGTCGCTTCTTTCTCCTTTCACCAACATGGAGATTTTAGAAGCGATTGATTCTTCCTAATGGTAAAATCTTAGGTCTTGGTGGTCTCACCAATTAGTTCTTTAAGTCATTCAAACGGGGCTTGGTGGCTCCGTTGCAATTGATTTGGAAAGAGGCCTTGTACTTTGATGCAATATTTGAGTGTCTCAATGAAGGTGTAATTAAGCTTATTCACAAAAACGGCTATAAGAATAGGATAAAAAATCGAAGACCAATTACGATGATACAAATGAGATACAAGATCTTCGCAAAGTTCATCACTAATCACATTACGTATCACTTGCATTCATGGATCAACAAGGATCAGAAAGGGTTCATTAAGGGGAGGTCCATCTTTGAGGCCATCATTGATGTTTGGGAAGGACTTATCTATGCGGAGGAATCTTCTCAAGATGCTCTCTCAAAATCGACTTCGACAAAGCTTATGATACACTCGAGTGGGACATCTTCATTCATCAATATCTGAAAGGCCTTGGTGGCGGCCCAAAGTTTATCAAGATGATCCTGATGCTTCTGGGAAATTCCATAGCTTGCACTAATATTGACGACTGGCTCCCTCAATCAATTAGATCTTTTCCCTTTGCTCCACTACTCTTTGATATTGTTTTCGGTCGTCTTAGTTGCTTTGTTAACCATCATGCTCTTATTGGCTAAATCCAAGGGCTTGTGTTGCCTCAGTGCCAAGACCAGATGCTCATGAGATTGTTTGTCGATGACATGAATGCTTTACTTCATAATTATTCTCACCACCTTTTGGCACTATCTCAATACCTTTTGTGTGGCTTCAAGATCTAAGATAAACCACACAAAAATGGCATTCAAGGATGTTATTGGGAACCTTTCATAGTTTCTAATGGACCAAGGGTGTCAAGCAATCCCTAGTGGACAAATCTTTTGCTTCTTGGGTAATTCCATGGGCTTTGATGTGTCAATGGGTCAGTGTTAGGACTAGGCTCTTTCCAAGCTCAAAAACAAACATGGTCATTGGAAAGGCATGTAAATCAACTTGGCAGGGCATGCTATAGTGGTCAATATTTCCTCATTGCCTTGATTATTTATGTTATGTCATGCTAGAGAACAAAAGATAAAGATTTGGAAAAGCTAGAAAGAATTCGTAGAAATTTTCTCTAGATGGGTGATCCCAAACAAAAGAGGCATGTCCAAAATCGAATGGATGATTTGCATTAGTAAAAAAGACTCGGGCAGGCTTGACATTTTGGCATTGAAGTTTTGGTCAATAAATTAGCAGCTAAATGGTTGGTTAAAGCTTGGAGCAATATGGATACTCTTGATCAACATGGATCAAGATTCTAATAAACTAAAACAAATTATAGAGGCTCAAAATATACTAGAAACAACATAATGATGGAAATGAAATAGAAATGAAATAAGAAGAACTTACATAAGTAGCATGTAGCTTGACCTTCTCTCACACCATGAGAGTGCAAGAATGACTGAGAGGCCCTCCTTATATGGAGTAGAGGGCAAAGTACATCCTATGTGGGATAAATGGAACTTGCATAAGTGTATGATATCTTGGTAGAAGATCCTTTCCTATGGGATATAGTGGATCCTCATGAATACAAAAGGGTAGAGCATGGATAACTTAACACCCTCCTCCATGTGATGACCCTTTTCTTTGTGATGTGGGGAACTAGTGACATATGACATACCTAAGGTTTATGGACATATGGCATCCCTAGACATCTATAAAAACGGGTTTACAATCATGGGGTAGGTGGTGCTTAAAGGAGATGATTCCTCAAGATGATTGGTTTTCTTGCAGAAACAGCATGGTTTGCACTTTTTATGTGGTGGACTGTTCTTCTTGAAGAGGGCTTTCTTTGGAGAGATATTGTGCTTGTGAAGATTCATTTCTTCATCATAAAAGGAAGCTTCAACATCACTAAGGGTTGGTTATGGAAGAAGCCTAAGTGTGGTGATAATGTGGCCATATGAATCCTAGTAAAGTCTTTGTAAGCGCAAGGCAATGAGTACAACTTCATCAAGCTTCTTGCCGATGTCAACAAGTTGAGTACACATACTCTTAAAGATGTTAAGATGGAAGGCAAGATATGTATTGGGCTCCATTTTGAGATCGAACAAGTTCATGACGGTGATTTTTCATGATTTGGCCTTAGATCCAAAGAGATGAACAATTTTTGCCCATGCATCATAAGCGATGCCCTTCTCATCAATGTGATGCAAATAATGATCACTTAATTCAAGTGTGATGGTGGATGATGCTTTCTTGTCCTTGAGTTTCCAAGTTGCTTCACCATCTCTTGTTGTTGGTTTCTTCTCTTTACCACTAGCAATGGCCCAAAGGCCTTTCTTCATGTTCTTGTATTGCATTTTGACTTGCCATGTGTGGAAATGTTGGCCATTGAAACTGTTCTTATGCTTGTCTTCCATAGTGATGAGTGAATGGAAATCTTATACAATAGAACTATTCTTCTTCCTTAGAAGAGCTTTGCAAAAGCACACCTGAAAGGGAGAGAAAGTTTTTGTGTTCAATGTATGATAAATTCAAACAAAGGTCTTATCACTTAGAAATATGTTAATGTTTAATCCTTTTACAAATGGGCATCCATTGTCATCTAAATATGCATGGACTTGAGTGAGCATTCAAAGAGTAGACATAAAAAGACACATTGTTTGGGATTTATTGAGAGATATTATGAAATGCAAATGGAAGAAAAACTATATGCAATATCTAAAAATAATAGTTGATCACCATGATCTTTGCTCAACAAAGCTTGCACAAGGAAAGAATGCTTCAAGCGATTTATGATGGTGCAATTTCACTCTCATTACTGGTGATTGAATTATTTTTCTTCCCCTTTTTCCATTTTATGTGGTCCGAATATAGATCCAATTCTTGTGAATTTACATCACATCTAACGAGAGCATGAGTAATCTCTCTCTTGCTTATAGAAGTAGTGACTGCTAGTGATTGAGAATTGATTGTAGGTACCCTTCGTGATGTTTAGATTCCACTCCACTAGGCAGTCTTCTACCATCTTAGGACCTCTGTGTGACTGCTTGTCTTGCATGTCGAGTCACACAATGAGCAAATGTACATGTTGCAACTTTGTAGGAACTTCATCAGTTCTTGCATCGATATCTCAACTCTTGTTGATATGACTCTAGAAAAGTTTGAGGTGCATGGATACACCTTGTTTGAGGCATTTGGTGTAGGTTATTGGTATGGATTGAGATCCATACTCTTCCTATACATTAGTGTATAATTCTACATCATTCTTTGTATGTGTTTCCACTTATGGTCACATTGATCCTTAAGTGGGAGATTTTTGGGGATGTAAGGGTCATGTGACCTTACCTCTATATTCATATACATATATCATTTATAGAGTATTACCTCAAGAAGATCATTATGTGGGTTTCAAGGCTCCCATAGCATGTGTGTGTGTCTCTGCTCTCCTCTCTCCCTCCATCTTCTCTTTGAAGGGCTTTGGTGTGCAGTTAAAGAGGAGCAAAGAGGAGATGGAGGGAGAGATAAGAGAAGAGAGACATGCACACATAACTTGGAAGCCTCAAAACCCACATAATGATCTCTATTGAGGCAATGCTCTATATAATATATATATATATATATATATATATATATATATATATATATATATGAATATAGGGGTAAGATCACATGATCCTTACATCCCGAACAATCTCTCACTTAAGGGTCAATGTGACCATAAGTGGAAAAACATACAAAGAATGATGTAGGACTATATACTAATGTACATGAAGAGTTCGGATCTCAACCCATACCGATCAGCCTACACCAACTACCTCGAACAAGGTGTATCCATGCACCTCAAACTGCTCTAGACTCATATCGATAAGAGTCAAGCTCACATCTGACTGATGCAAAAACTGATGAAGTTCCTGCAAAACTCCCAATAGCTCTATGCCTATTTCAATCATCAAACAATTGACAACTCCAAGTGCATATGCTCCAATAGCAATTGCAATATCTGGTCTCGAGCATAACAACTCATACATCAAACTCCCGAATGCTAATGAAACCTGTGTTATCCTGGCTAACCTAAACATGTCAACCATGCCTATATCCAAGGCATCCAAAGCACCATCGTCAAGACCAACATGTCCTCACATATCTATGTCAACATCTAGCATGAGCGAATCCAAGAATGATTGCATGATCGTTGACTCATCAACATCTAAATCAGTCATCCTCCCAACCAAGGATGTGTCTAAATATGCACCCTAAGAGCTAGTATACTCTGGCATACACTGTGTATCATAAGAGCTATCCTACTCTACCATACCAACTGTATCATCATGCTCCACATGAGCTAACTGCACAACATCAACACCAAGATCAAGTTGATGATCAAAATCTAACTAAGTATCATCACAATACTCTACATGAGCATCGACATCATGCTCTAAAGCATCCAAATGATCATCCAAAGTGTGCTCCATATGAGCATCTATATGATCAACAAAATCATGCTCTATATAAGCATCATGAGCATCCAAAACATGCTCTACATGTGCATCCATCTGAGCATCTGAATCCTGCCATACATGTGCATCATGAATGAACTATGTATAGGTAGACAAAATGAGACATGAAGAGTCTCACACCATACATAAGGCTGAACTCCCACTGAGATGAGATTGTCTCTCACATGAAGCACCTACCGTGGATACCTGTGCCCACTCTTGGCACCTCTGACAAGCATAAGTTGTCCCAATTGCAACTCAAAATGATGCTTACCAAGGAATGCATAACATTTGCTCTCTTGTAACTAGCTAATTGAAATCAAGCTCATAGGGAATTAAGGCACATAGCATACATGTCTAAGTATAAGTGATGCTCCACAAGATATCACAAATGTCTCACTAAAGAAGAAACCATGTGAACCATTTGTCACATAACCATGCATCTAGCATGCACATAAAACCATGAGCATAAGCCTACTCACCAAGTCTTCTCCAGAGTGACTAAGTAGATGTGAAAGAATCCTGGAAAAAATTTGGAAGAGTATCCCCTTTGAGCTTAGCAATCAAACAAGATGACCAATAATGAAAGAATAATGAGTAACCTATCAACACCTATCACTAATCCTGCAAGATGGTCTAGTCTATCACGAATAAACTGTGACCAAGTCCAAGTAAATGGAGATAAGCAATGATCCAAAGCTATCACACAAGCATAAAGTATCTACTAGAGTACTCTTCCATCATAAAGGCTGATAAAATATTGTCAGCATCTCCTCTGTAAAATGGACTCTGAACCAAAATAACCATGTGGGAATCACCATTCACATATGTCAAAAAACACACTAGCAAATAGATATTAAATCAATGATCATATGCTAAAATAATAGCCAATTAAGATGACAAATGGATGTGCAATTGAGGCTCCAATCTAGATCATGTACCTGCATAAAAAACAAGAATCAACTCTCATAAAATTTATGCAATCAAAAAGCTAAGTTGTATCCAAGTGGCATAAATGAGATAGAGACCACAATGCCACTGCACATCCACTGACAATGCTATGATCAAACTCATGATGACATAAACCTCAAAAAAGGTATACCACAATGTCATGTCACATGCCAAACATGTGACAAGATCATGCTCTACTCATATCGAGGAGCTACCATAGTGATCATACATGGATAATGCCTTCAAGATCTAAAAATAAAAGCTCGCACACCAAAAAATCTCTCTTGAAGAAGTTCCCCAACAAAATGAACCTCCAAAAGCAATTAGGATTCTTACAGTGAAAATATGTTGCTCTATGTTTTGTTGTTTCAGAGATGATAACCTCTGAATTTGAACTTTTTCTCTTCAGCAAACTTCAAGAACTATTTCTTGGCTACATAACAATATATAGAACACCTCAATCGGAGGTGTGTAGCTCAAGATATACATAAACAACTATTGAGAGGTTCCGATTTGCACATTCAACCCTTGTGACCTAAGCTTCCATTGAAGCTTCTTGCACACTAGCCTTCAACAAGCTCTGATAACAATGAAAGGCTTTGGTATGCAAAACAAGAGGAGCAAAGAAGAGAAGGAGGAAGAGACAAGAGAAGAGAGACACACACATGTGTGGGAACCTCGAAACCCACATAATGATCTTCATTGAGGCAATGCTCTATATATAATGTATATATATATGAATATAGGGGTAAGGTCACATGATCCTTACATCCCCAACACTCCTTGCTCCTCTTGTTCAACCCACCAAAGCCCTTTAAAGTTGAGAAGCATGATTGGGTGCAACTTTTTGATATCATTCAATTTCCCTCCCTCTTAGGGATGAGGAAGATCATATCCTCAGTGAGGAACTGGGAAAGGTGATCCCCCTTCATGAACTCCTTGAAGGCAAGATGGATCCCATCACCAAGGACCCCCCAATACCTGATAAAAAATCTAAAGGAAAGACCATCATCACTAGGGCAATTGTCCCTAGCCAAGCCATGCAATGCATCAAAAATCTCACTATCAGTAAAGGATGCCAAAAGCATAGTCTTCATCTCATCACTCATCAGTCACAAAGTGCCACACATGTTGCAAGACACATTGCCTACTCTCTTGCAAATTTTTAGAAGTTGTCTCCTCAGAAAAACAAAGTATGGTAAAATTGTGTGGAAATCTCTCTCAGCTCCCCATGCTCTATAGCACAAGAATCATCCATCTGGCAAATCCATTTGATCCCACCACACGAATGACGTGATTGGGCCACTAAGAAGAACTCTCTTCAGATAGGATCACCAAGTGAGTCCAATGAGTGACATGTTTGTGACATAAAAAGGTATACTATCTATCCTCGATCTCCCACAGCTCCTACTGTGCCTGGGCAAGTTGTAAGCGAATCCTCTCATACTCTTGAAGGCACTCCAAGAGCCATTGAATGGAGGTAGTATCCCTATGTAGGTAGCGCTCACTCTCGTGGAGCTAAGCCATTAATTTTTTGCTCTCCTCATGTAAAAGTGGGTTGATCAATTGCAAGAAAGTAACAAGAGAATGAGCCCAATATGCCTCCTTCCATCAAGCTAAACTTGCTCACAAATCTACAACACCATGGAGCCTCCTGTGTCCCCCTCCGCAAAGGAGATAACTATAGGGGCATGATAAAAAAAGTAAGAGCTTGCTACAATGTAGGTCCTACCACCACAATTAGCTAATTCGTCACTCACATATATGTGATCACTCTTGGAGAGATTCATCCCTCCAATCCATCTGTCGAAATGTGAGAAATGGAGGTTGCCTCTCTCTCTAAAAAAGCCATCCATGTGCCATACATCACACAACCTCAAGGTTAAACTAAGTATCTCCCAAGATACAAGCTCAAGACTATGCACAATGGTCTGAGTACTCTCGAGCAATCCTCAAGTGCCTCAATCATGCTAAAGTCACTTGCAACATACCAAGCATCAACAAATGGAACAACATCAGCAATCGAGGACCAACAAGTGGCATGAGAACTCTCATGGTTTGGGGCATACAAAGTCAAAAACCCATATCTCCCACCCCCATGCATTAAGATCATCCAGATGGCCCTGCTAGGGATAACCTTCCCTCTATCCACAATTTCCAACTGCAAGGATTCCCCAATAGAGATACATGCACCATCTTGAGAGCCATTGGGTTCATACCCAGCTGACCAGAACACCTACCCATGTCTCTCGAAAAGCTATCTACATTGTTGCTTACCGCTCAAGGAAAGATGATGTTCATGATGCATTAGAATATCAATGGATCCATCAACCAAACATTGGTGAAGCTCCTATCAAAGGTGAGCCTTATAACACAAAAACTAGGGTGCATCCAGTCCCTGAACATTCCATGAGATAACCTTCATGGAGACGAGGCAAACCAGGATGTTGTTGTAGCTATGAAGCAAGTAATCTTTGAGATTAGTCTGGATGGGGAATAATCCAAGTCTAAACGTCCCCAATATGAAGCTAGCTTCTCTCGCAAAACCCTGCACAGACTAAGCCAAGTGGACTCACCAGATGCCCCTTCCTGCTCTTGCTCGAAAAACCTCCTACCCACCAAAAAACCTTGCAAATTCATAATCAAAACTCTCCCACCCATAAATGTTAATCGAAACTCACTAGCTCCGATGGAATAACAGTTAGGGGTGATGTATCCAACAAGAAGGGGGGCACGATGTCGAGGGGTGTGAAAGGAGGCAGCCGCTCATCATAATAGACTCGCGCTAACCTCACTGTGTGACTACACGCTGGGTGTTTCTTAGTGTGCTTTTGGAAGTAGGATGTGTTTTCAAAGTGTAGGGAAGTATTAGCTATAAGGTAAAGTACTATTAAGTTTAGTCTTAAAAACTAAGGTCCATATGGAAGTGGGTCTCTATATCTAGAACTAGCATTTTGATATGCTGTTAAGATAATTTCTTCTTCAGGATTAGAAACTTCCTCAATAATACGATTTTTAATAATGTCCACCTCATCATTTTCGAATTGAGTATTTCTTTTAGGAGAAGGTGGAAATAGAATTTCTCTTTCCTCAGAATCTGGGAAAGCAATTGAATAGAAGATTACAAATCTAGATAATCTGGAAGCGTATGATGAAGAGTATAAGGTTTTAGCTACAATTCGATTTTTAACTATTTCATTTACTTCTAATTCTACACTATCCTCGTCTTCGTTGATTTGAGTAGTACTATCCTCCAACGGAGCAAGTAAAAGCATATCTAGAATAAAAGAACTATCTATTTCTTTATTTTTAGTTGAAGACTTACTTGTAGATGCAATATTTTTAGACGTAAGAAAGTGCAATATAAGAAATTGTTTATTAATTAAATTGTATAGTGAAAATGCTTAAAACTTTAGAACCAAAACTAGTCCTATACAAGTGCTTGTAAAAAGTTCTAATACAGATTTTAGAAGATATTCCTATACAAAAGCTTAATATAGGATTTTATAATTCAAAGATCATATAATGAAACTATGATGAGCGGCATAAAGCAACTCCTATCTCGTAAATCTTGTGAAGTCCTCTTCAGTGCTCATCAATTCTTCTTCAAGATGATCTGCATAACAACAATAGAAAAACACATAAGTATCTCATTATCAATATAAAACACTCATTCATTCTTATACATTCTTTTATGCATACACACTTTATTCATAATTACCATTCACTTATGTACTAAAATCATATGCACATGCATCTTACTCTAATATGCACATGCATCCATCCTACATATAGTCATACACTCATGCATACATACACATGCACTCACATGCACTCATGCATGCAACTCATATGCACATGCACTCATTCACATGCACTCATTCACATGCACATACATTCTATCATATGCATGCACTTGATATAACTTTAATATGCACACGCATTGATGCATACATACACATGTACTTATGCATACATACACATACATTTATCACAATTCACATGCATACATTACTTCATACATTTACATGCATACATGCAAACACATACATGCATACATTCATAATATACATGCATACATGCATCACACACATACACATGCATACACATATCACACATATACATACATACATCTTACACACTCATCACACATACACATGCATACATGCATACACATCACACATATACATGCATACATTCTTATCATACTTACACATATGTTCACACACAACTCATGCATACAACTCATATGCATATGCATGCTTTCATATGCACATGCATTTCGCATACACATGCTCTTACCTATTTACATATATGCATGTAAGTATTGCATTCAAAACTTTCGAATCAATCATTCCCCTCGATTCAGAGAAGCCGTGGGCCTTAAGCTCCAAGATGATAACTCAATCTCTAATTGTCTTCCCATACTTTCGAGAAAGGAATGAAAAGTCATATGTCTAAGTCTGTCTAAACAATCGTTAAACCTAATTCAAGAATGACTACAGCTAAAGATTTGTTGCCAGTTTGCACCACTCAATTGGTTTAATATTTGTGTTCTATTTGGCACAATATACATTTCTATGAGCTGTGATTCTTCTATGAGTGAATAAAACAAGCCTGTGCAAATGCGTATGCTATTTGCCTAAGATAATGAATCGGGAAACTCTGGTGTAATTTCTCTCTCTCTCTCTCTCTCTCTCTCTCTCTCTCTCTCTCTCTCTCTCTCTCTCTCTCTCTCCTCGGTTTTTGCCATCTACGCAACTGCCGAAAGAATGGGGAGGGAGACTCTCTCTCTCTCTCTCTCTCTCTCTCTCTCTCCACGGTTTTGCTTGTGTGCCACCAAAATCTGTTGCTCTTCCTCTCTCTCTCTCTCTCTCTCTCTCTCTCTCTCTCTCTCTCTCTCTCTCTCTTTGATAGATCACGGAATGCTCTCTCGCTGACTGAAGGAGTGGGGAGAAGAGCACACCAATCTCTCTCTCTCTTTGGAGTTAACGTGGAATTCTCCATGAAATGTGGAGCAGATCCGATGGTTGTGCTCCAGACATCGTGACGTGCATGCACATAACATCTATGCAGAAATGTCCCTTTTTTTATCACTCAGATGAAGCAGTATCATCTGCACAGTTCATTTGGTCGATCGAACACAGAAAGGTTGGGTTTAAGAGCCTCTGCACTCTATTGACATGGATGCAAAGCTACTAAGGCAATCGCTCTAAGACTATCTCCAGACACATTTGATGTAATCTGTATCAACGAGTAATGAGAAAGCGGGCCGGAGAAAGGAGCGAAAAGGTTCAAGGGGGCAAGGCTGGTTGCAACACAGCCTGGCAAGAATCGATGCAAAATGTCATATTGATTGCATAGATGATTATTCATTCGCATGTAGAAAGCCTAATCCAGGAGAGGAAACATCTCTATCTCTCTCTCTATGCAGATGAGAGGTCTTCAATCTCTGTGCCATCAAAGCTCTGTAGCATTCGGACCAACAGGAGGGGGGAAGAAGCAAGAAATCTCTCTCTCTCTCTCTCTCTCTCTCGGGGATGCACCTGCATAACACCAATAGAAAAACTAGGTACATTCAATTCAAATATATATACACACAGACATGCATGCATGTTCATGCATACACTTAGTTAAGACACACTCTAAATCATGCACACCACTATCTAGGACAACTCACACATGCACACGCATTAGTTAACTAATACACATTTCTAGTTTATTAATACACCTTATTCCACTTATGCACACGTAAAATTTAGTTAGCAATATTTTCATTTAAATAATTAATAATTATTTTATTTATCATTGATAATTATTTAATTAACCATTTAATTATTCATCATAGTTTTTTAAATAGTTATCTTTAATAATTAAATGGTAACGTTTATAAGCACAAACTTATAAAGTAACAAAGGTTTATTTAAAGTAACAAAGGTTTATAAGAGCTTAGGATAAATTAATTCTTCTTAAAATGATATTCTAAGGTAAATAATTACATAGGTTAATAATAGGGTAGAATGAATTTAATGTGAAATATATACATGTATACTCATAAAAGAAGGTGCTCATAGGGTTTTTGCACTTACATAAAAGCAAACTCATAAGATTTCTACAATTATATGAAGGCAAAATTGAAGTACACAAATATAGGTATACAAGAGTAGGAATTTAATTGGACACAAATAGTTATATTTATATCTTCACATCTACATAAAATCACTCATACAAAAACATAAAGATCCATGATCATTTCAATACATTCTCACCCTTGTAAACAACATTAATGCTCATGCATTCACATGGCACAAACCCATGCATATACACACATGGTAATGAATAATATAAAGATACTCATAAGAGTTTGTTCACATGCAACTACTTAAACATAAGCTCTTCGATCGGCATTCTCACGCATCTTATCGAAGAGCTCTCCAACGTTCGCAATTGCGCTGTGCTTACGAGCTAAAGCAAGTATATGCAGGTCTCTGTTCCTCTCTTTCTACATCTTTTTCGCTTTGAATTCTCTCTCTCTCTCTCTGTCTCTCTCTCGCTTTGTTGACTCTCTCTCTTGTTCTCCTAATTGTTGACTCTTGTTCTTGAAATGTTATAGAAGTTCAAGTTTGCCAACATCTATATATCTACATCTTAAGAATACAACATGAATGAAAGAAAGGAGAAAATAACACTACATACATGCAACTTTGCATCGGTATATTTATTGTGATATTATTGGTTAAGATTTCAATCATCCACAATTTACTAGAGTGGTTCATAATTCATGAGTAGTTGTTTACATGGATATAAGTGACATGATATTTGGAGAACTCCAAAGAGAATTTTAAAAAATATTGAAATTAAAAAAAAAAACATATTGGGTGTCATTAGCTAGTATGAATATGATGTTTGATATTCAAGAACTGTGGTGATAGGGTTCTTCCATATGCAAATATAAAAAAACCACCTCCCAACAGCGATCATACCCGACAGAACACCCAAGATCCTGAACCACTTAGCCTTGCTCTTGTGCATGCTCCAAAGATTGCTATCCACATCATTGTCAACTAGATCCTTGACAGTGAACTCGTGAATGCTGGTGTCAATATCTTTCATATCTTCACCCATTGGTGTCAATATTCTATCCATAGAATGCCTTCATTCATAAAAAATATTATTATGAAAGTATTATTGTAATTAATACACACGTAGCATATGATCTCAGTACATAAATTTGTAATTAACGTTTTCCAACAAACTCTAAAATTACTCTTACAAGTCTCATCGCCAGCAAAGTGCTTCTGTCATGGGAGCTGGACGTAAGACCGAAACATACAAAGGCCTTCATTCTCCTTCCTCTTGGGCTAGCCATTCTCCTTCATCACCGCTCCCGTTCTTGAACCTTCCGGCGGAGGAGCTTGCTGCTGTGATTTTTGGCTGTGACCATGTGACTTACAATGAATGCGTCACAGAACTTCTGTTTGGTATACTTTATCTATCCTCTTACTTTCTATCACAGATATACGTCTCTCCCTTTAAACCATATGCATGAACAATAGCTTGATCATCAGCTTTTCTGCATGTCCAGGCCTTCGAGCTTCTCATATCATCTATGTAAAGAATGTCCGACCAGGGATGCCACTATTTTTGTTTAATTACATTGATAAAAAGTTGCATGGTATTTCTGAGGCAGATAGCTATGGAGAGATGAACATCAATCCATATGCCTGGACTGATGGGAAGCAGAAGACACGTTTTTCAGCTTAGGTTCTTTGCTTAGATTTAATAATCTCTGATATTACATTAGATCACTGTTTGAGGTGTAATGAGGTTTTGTTTACATGTAGGCACGCATACGGGTGAGATGTCAGTGTGCACCATTGACAGAAAGCATATACAAGGGGCCATTAGCAACGGAAAGGAAATGGACGAGAACTGTGGTGATAGGGTTCTTCCATCTGCAAATATTAGAAAACCACCTCCCAACAGCGATCATACCCGACAGAACACCCAAGATCCTGAACCACTTAGCCTTGCTCTTGTGCATGCTCCACAGATTGCTATCCACATCATTGTCAACTAGATCCTTGACAGTGAACTCGTGAATGCTGGTGTCAATATCTTTCATATCTTCACCCATTGGTGTCAAAATTCTATCCACAGAATGCCTTCATTCATAAAAAATATTATTATGAAAGTATTATTGTAATTAATACACATGTAGCATATGATCTCATTACATAAATTTGTAATTAACGTTTTCCAACAAACTCTAAAATTACTCTTACAAGTCTCATCGCCAGCAAAGTGCTTCTGTCATGGGAGCTGGACGTAAGGCCTCCTTCCTCTTGGGCTAGCCATTCTCCTTCATCACCGCTCCTGTTCTTGAACCTTCCGGCAGAGGAGCTTGCTGCTGTGATTTTTGGCTGTGACCATGCGACTTACAATGAATGCGTCACACAACTTCTGTTTGGTATACTTTATCTATCCTCTTACTTTCTATCAAAGATATACGTCTCTCCCTTTAAACCATATGCATGAACAATAGCTTGATCATCAGCTTTTCTGCATGTCCAGGCCTTCGAGCTTCTCATATCATCTATGTAAAGAATGTTCGACCAGGGATGCCACTATTTTTGTTTAATTACATTGATAAAAAGTTGCATGGTATTTCTGAGGCAGATAGCTATGGAGAGATGAACATCAATCCATATGCATGGACTGATGGGAAGCAGAAGACACGTTTTTCAGCTCAGGTTCTTTGCTTAGATTTAATAATCTCTGATATTACATTAGATCACTGTTTGAGGTGTAATGAGGTTTTGTTTACATGTAGGCACGCATACGAGTGAGATGTCAGTGTGCACCATTGATAGAAAGCATATACAAGGGGGCATTAGCAGCGAAGAGGAAATGGACAAGAACTGTGGTGATAGGGTTCTTCCATCTGTAAATATCAGAAAACCACCTCCCAACGGTGATCATACCCGACAGAACACCCAAGATCCTGAACCACTTAGCCTTGCTCTTGTGCATACTCCACAGATTGCTATCCACATCATTGTCAACTAGATCCTTGACAGTGAACTCGTGAATGCTGGTGTCAATATCTTTCATATCGTTAATTCATGTGCGACAGATAAGCTTATATCTCTTTTCATGAGAAACTCGTTGAGTGTCAGTAGACAGGTTGTGGGTTTACAACGTGGGTCCATCAACAAAGGAGAAGAATATACAAGGGAGCATTAGCAGCGAATTATGTGAATTATTCACAGGAGAAAAACCTATTTGAGTTAATTAATGTGCAGACAGATAAGCTTATATCTCTTTTCATGAGAAACTTGTTGAGTGTCAGTAGACAGGTTGTGGATTTACAACGTGGGCCCATCAATAAAGGAGAAGCATATACAAGGGAGCATTAGCAGCGAATTATGTGAATTATTCATAGGAGAAAAACCTATTTGAGTTAATTCATGTGCAGACAGATAAGCTTATATCTCTTTTCATGAGAAACTCATTGAGTGTCAGTAGACAGGTTGTGGGTTTACAACGTGGGCCCATCAATAAAGGAGAAGCATATACAAGGGAGCATTAGCAGTGAATTATGTGAATTATTCACAGGAGAAAAACCTATTTGATCAGTTAATTCATGTGCGGACAGATAAGCTTATATCTCTTTTCATGAGAAACTCGTTGAGTGTCAGTAGACAGGTTGTGGGTTTACAACGTGGGCCCATCAACAAAGGAGAAGCATATACAAGGGAGCATTAGCAGCGAATTATGTGAATTATTCACAGGAGAAAACCTATTTGAGTTAATTCATGTGCAGACAGATAAGCTTATATCTCTTTTCATGAGAAACTCGTTGAGTGTCAGTAGACAGGTTGTGGGTTTACAACGTGGGCCCATCAACAAAGGAGAACCATATACAAGGGAGCATTAGCAGCGAGTTATGTGAATTATTCACAGGAGAAAAACCTATTTGAGTTAATTCATGTGCGGACAGATAAGCTTATATCTCTTTTCATGAGAAACTCGTTGAGTGTCAGTAGACAGGTTGTGGGTTTACAACGTGGGCCCATCAACAAAGGAGAAGAATATACAAGGGAGCATTAGCAGCGAATTATGTGAATTATTCACAGGAGAAAAACCTATTTGAGTTAATTCATGTGCAGACAGATAAGCGTATATCTCTTTTCATGAGAAACTCGTTGAGTGTCAGTAGACAGGTTGTGGGTTTACAACGTGGGTCCATCAACAAAGGACAAGCATATACAAGGGAGCATTAGCAGTGAATTATGTGAATTATTCACAGGAGAAAATTCTATTTGAGTTAAATCATGTGCAGACAGATAAGTTTATATCTCTTTTCATGAGAAACTCGTTGAGTGTCAGTAGATAGGTTGTGTGTATGTATGTATGCATATGTGTGTGTATATGTGTGTATGCTTTATGTATATGTATGTGTGTGTATGCATTATGTATGTGTATGTATGCATGTGCATTATGTATGCATGTGCATTATGTATGCATATGCATTATGTATGTGTATTTATGCATGTGCATTATGTATGCATATGCATTATGTATGTGTATGTATGCATGTGCATTATGTATGCATATGTGTGTGTATGCATGTAAGTATGTATGTATATATGCATATGCATATGCATATGTATGCATGTATGTGTATGTGTGTGCATGTCTCTCTATGTGTGTGTGTATGCATATATGTGTGTGTATGTGTATGTATGTGTGTGTATGCATATATGTGTGTGTATGTGTGTGTGTATGTGTCTGTATGTGTGTATGTGTGTGTATGCGTGTGTGTATGTGTGTGTATTGTGTATATGTGTGTATGTGTGTGTATGTGTGTGTATGTGTATGTGTATATGTGTGTGCATGTGTATGCATGATGTATGCATATGCATTATGTATGTGTATGTATGCATGTGCATTGTGTATGCATATGTGTGTGTATGCATGTAAGTATGTATGTATGTATGCATATGCATATGCATATGTATGCATGTATGTGTATGTGTGTGCATGTCTATCTATGTGTGTGTGTATGCATATATGTGTGTGTATGCATATATGTGTGTGTATGTGTGTGTACGTGTGTATGTGTGTGTGTATGTGTGTGTATGCATGTGTATATGTGTGTATGTGTGTATGTGTGTATGTGTGTGTATGTGTGTGTATGTGTATATGCGTGTGCATGTGTATGCATTATGTATGTGTATGTTTGCATGTGCATTATGTATGCATATGTGTGTGTGCATGTATATGTGTGAGTGTATGTATGTATATGTGTGTGTGTGTATATGTGTGTGTATTTGTGTGTGTGTGTATATGTGTGTGTATTTGTGTGTGTATGTGTGTGTGTATATGTGTATGCATGTATGTATGCATATGTGTGTGTATGTGTGTGTATGCTTTATGTATGCATATGTGTGTGTATGCATTATGTATGTGTATGTATGCATTTGCATTATGTATGCATATGCATTATGTATGTGTATATATGTATGCATGTGCATTATGTATGCATATGCATTATGTATGTGTATGTATGCATGTGCATTGTGTATGCATATGTGTGTGTACGCATGTAAGTATGTATGTATGTATGCATATGCATATGCATATGTATGCATATGCATATGCATATGTATGCATGTATGTGTATGTGTGTGCATGTCTCTCTATGTGTGTGTATGCATATATGTGTGTGTATGTGTGTATGTGTGTGTATGTGTGTGTACGTGTGTGTGTGTATGTGTATGCATGTGTATATGTGTGTATGTGTGTATGTGTGTGTATGTGTATGTGTATGTGTATGTGTATATGCGTGTGCATGTGTATGCATTATGTATGTGTGTGTTTGCATGTGCATTATGTATGCATATGTGTGTGTATGTATATATGTGTGTGTGCATGTATATGTGTGAGTGTATGTATGTATATGTGTGTGTATGCAACATTATGTGTGTATGTGTGTATATGTGTGTGTATTTGTGTGTGTATGTGTGTGTGTATATGTGTATGTGTGTGTGTGTGTCTATGTGTGTGTGTATGCATATGTATGTGTGTGTAAGTGTGTGTGTGCATACCTGGTCTCTCTCTCTCTCGCTCTCTCTCTCTCTCTCTCTCTCTCTCTCTCTCTCTCTCTCTCTCTCTCTCTCTCTCTCTCTCTCTCTCGTTCTCTTGCTTTTGTCCATATCTCGGCACAAATGTGCCAGGAGAAATCGAAATTTTTTTTGAACATTCTAGAGCGTCGCTTACGCGACACTCTCAAAAGGACGATGCATATGCGACGCTCTCCAGTTTGCCCACGTCGCTCATACCGTCGCTAGCAAGCAACTCTATTTGCGGCGCAAAGCTTAGCGTCGCATAAGCGACGCAAGCTTTAGTCTGTGACGTACCCTGCCTAAAAATCAAAATTTCAAAAACAGGACCGTCGCTTATGCGACGTTAGCGTCGCATAAGCGACGGTCCCCGTTTTTTTCCGGTTTCGCGGCGTCGCTATGCCCCCCTATTTCTTGTAGTGTTTCCCTTGATAGTAAAGCTCTAATTTTTCCATGATAAAGATCTTGCAAAACCATTGATACTGGGCCAAGATTGGATATATGATCACTCAGTCGACTTAAATTTTAGAAAAATCCTTTTCCAATTTCGGGTGAACAAACAACACATTATTGTAGAATTAGAGACCCAGATAACGAGTGACCATGAGCTAACTATTGGGATTCCCAGTCCTCACATTGGAGGAAATGGCATTGGAGGATCAACTCATGCGTTTTCTAGCTCTTCCATTCGAGGAAATGGCACCACAAGATCAAGATTTGCCTAGCTAGGAACTAGCATTGGCACAAAAAAATCAACATTCATCTCGCCAAATACTAGTAACGCCACCACATGATTAACATATAAAAAACAAGCAAGTGTTAATGGCATCGAAAGATCAACATCTATCTTATCGGCGACTCTTAAGTTCTCTGGTCCCCCATCCACACTTCAGGCATGCACACCTAGATCTGTTGTACAAAATGCCTCACTTCTTGATGGGAAAGTCATGCAAGTGTTGGATCTCCCTTAAGATCAACCCACACTAAGCAACCAAAACAATGTGGATATCCATCCACTCGAGGCATAAATTAGATATGGGCATAGAAAAGTGATCAATCAACTACTCAACCACAACCTTAGTCACTACCAAAGAAGCAACATCAAACACGAAAGCAAGTATGAGATAGAAAACAAAAGGTTTGATAAGTTTGTGTACCTAAGCGGTGTATGATGGATCATCCTGACACGTAGAGCATATGAGTGCCTAAGACCTGCTCATGTACTCTCATCTCATAGGAAGAATCAATTTCCCACTCGATCTCCACCTAAGAAAATAGCTTTTGTATCTAAATACCCTTGCAAAATGGCCTCTCAAACATCGTGGAAATGGTTGCTGTCGAGCATAACAACTCGTACATCAAACTCCCGAATGCTAATGAAACCTGTGCTATCCTGGCTAACCTAAACGTGTCAGTCATGCCTATATCCAAGGCATCCAAAGCACCATCGTCAAGACCATCATGTCCTGACATATCTGTGTCAACATCTGGCATGAGCGAATTCAAGAATGACTGCATGATCGTTGACTCATCAACATCTAAATCAGTCATCCTCCCAACCAAGGATGTGTCTAACTGTGCACCCTGAGAGCTAGTATGCTCTGGCATACACTGTGTATCATAAGAGCTATCCTACTCTACCATACCAAGCGTACCATCATGCTCCACATGAGCTAACTGCACAACATCAACACCAAGATCAAATTGATGATCAAACTCTAACTAAGTATCATCACAATACTCTACATGAGCATCAACATCATGCTCTAAAGCATCCAAATGATCATCCAAAGTTTGCTCCATATGAGCATCTATATGATCAACAAAAGCATGCTCTATATAAGCATCATGAGCATCCAAAACATGCTCTACATGTGCATCCATCTAAGCATCTGAATCCTGCCATACATGTGCATCATGAATGTCAATAGAACTATGTATAGGTAGACAAAATGAGACATGAGGAGTCTCACACCATACATAAGGCTGAACTCCCACTAAGCTGAGATTGTCTCTCACATGAAGTACCTACAGTGGATACTTGTGCCCAATCTTGGCACCTCTGACAAGCATAGGTTGTCCCAACTGCAATTGAAAATGATGCTCACCAAGGAATGCATAAGATTTTCTCTCCTGTAACTAGCTAATTGAAATCAAGCTCATAGGGAATGAAGGCACATAGCGTACATTTCTAAGTATAAGTGATGCTCCACAAGATAGCATAAGGCGTGATTGGGCCACTGAGAAGAACTCTCTTCAGATAGGATCACGAAGTGAGTCCAATGAGTGACATATCTCTGACATAAAAAGGTATACTGCCTATCCTCGATCTCCCATAGCTCCTACTGTGCCTGGAAAAGCTGTAAGCCAATCCACTCATACTCCCAAAGGCACTCCAAGATCCATTGAATGGAGGCAGTACCCCTATGTAGATAGCACTCACTCTCATGGAGCTAAGCCATCAATTTTTTGCTCTCCTCATGTAAAAGTGGGTTGATCAATTGCAAGAAAGTCACAAGAGAATGAGCCCAATATGCGTCATCATAAGACAACTAGGAACAAATAATCTCAATCTGATTCCTCAGGCTTCCATCAACCTAAACTTGCTCACAAATCTACAACACCATGGAACCTACGGTGGCCCCCTCTGCAAAGGAGACAACCATAGGGGCATGATCAAAAAAGTAAGAGCTTGCCACAATGCAGGTCCTACCACCACAATTAGCCAGTTCGTCACTCACATATATGTGATCACTCTTGGAGAGGTTCATCCCTCCAATCCATCTCTCGATATGTGAGAAATGGAGGTTGCCTCTCTCTCTAAAAAAGCCATCCATGTATCATACATCACACAACCTCAAGGTTAAACATAGTATCTCCCAAGATACAAGATCAAGACCATGCACAATGGTTAGAGTACTCCCGAGCAATTTTCAAGTGCCTGAATCATGTTAAAGTCACTTGCAACATACCAAGCATCAACAAATGGAACAACACCAGCGATCGAGGATCAACAAGTGGCATGAGAACTCTCATGGTTTGGGGCATACAAAGTCAAAAACCCATATCTCCCACCCCCATGCAATAAGATCATCCAAATGGCCCTGCTAGGGATAACCTTCCCTCTATCCACAATTTCCAACTGCAAGGATTCCCCAATAGAGATACATGCACCATCGAGCCATTGGGTCCATACCCAGCTGACCAGAACACCTACCCATGTCTCTAGAAAAGCTATCTACATTGCTGCTTACCACTCAAGGAAAGATGATCTTCGTGATGCATTAGAATATCAATGGACCCACCAACCAAACATTGGTGAAGCTCCTATCAAAGGTGAGCCTTATAACACAAAAACTAGGGTGCATCCAGTCCCTGAACATTCCATGAGATAACCTTCATGGAGACCAGGATGTTGTTGTAGCTATGAAGCAAGTAATCTTTGAGGTTAGTCTAGATGGGGAATAATCCAAGTCTAAACATCCCCAATATGAAGCTAGCTTCTCTGGCAAAACCCTACACAGACTGAGCCAAGTGGACTCACCAGATGCCCCTTCCTGCTCTTGCTCGAAAAACCTCCTACCCACCAAAAAACCTTGCAAATTCGTAACCAAAACTCCCCCCCATAAATGTTAATCGAAACTCACTAGCTCCGATGGAATAGAAGTTAGGGGTGATGTATCCAACAAGAAGGGGGGCACGATATCGAGGGGTGTGAAAGGAGGCAGCCACTCATCAAAACAGACTTGTGCTAACCTCACTGTGTGACTACACGTTGGGTGTTTCTTAGTGTGCTTTTGGAAGTAGGATGTGTTTTCAAAGTGTGGGGAAGTATTAGCTATAAGGTATAGTACTATTTAAGTTTAGTCTATAAAACTAAGTTCCATATGGAAGTGTGTCTCTATATCTAGAACTAGCATTTTGATATGTTGTTAAGATAATTTCTTATTCAGTAATACGATTAGAAACTTCCTCAATAATACGATTTTTAATAATGTCCACCTCGTCATTTTCGAATTGAGTATTTCTTTTAGGAGAAGGTGGAAATAGAATTTCTCTTTCCTCAGAATCTGGGAAAGCAATTGAGTAGAAGGTTACAAATCTAGATAATTTGGAAGCGTATGATGAAGAGTATAAGGTTTTAGCGACAATTCGATCTTTAACTATTTCATTTACTTCTAATTCTACACTATCCTCGTCTTCATTGATTTGAGTAGTACTATCCTCTAACGGAGCAGGTAAAAGCGTATCTAGAATAAAAGAACTATCTATTTCTTTATTTTTAGTTGAAGACTTACTTGTAGATGCAATATTTCAGACATAAGAAAGTGCAATATAAGAAATTTTTTATTAATTAAACTGTATAGTGAAAATGCTTAAAACTTTAGAACCAAAATTAGTACTATACAATGGTTGTAAAAGTTCTAATATAGATTTTAGAAGATATTCCTATACAAAAGCTTAATACAGGATTTTATAATTCAAGGATCATATAATGAAACTAGGATAAGTGGCATAAAGCACCTCCTATCTCGTAAATCTTGTCAAGTCCTCTTCAATGCTCATAAATTCTTCTTCAGAATGATCTGCATAACAACAATAGAAAAAAACATAAGTATCTCATTATCAATATAAAATACTCATTCATTCTTATACATTCTATTATGCATACACACTTTATTCATAATTACCATTCACTTATGTACTAAAATCTAAATCACTTTCATAGGCATAGATTAACATACATTAATATGAAAATCTACATGCAAACACATATGTTCATGTTTACTAACACATAGATGCATTCATGCACTTGCATTCACAACATTATTCATACACATATTCATAACTTCCTATATGCACATACACTAACACATGCATCTACATTCTTAATGCATTTGCTCATGCATACATTAAAGTACTTATATGCACTTAAATGTTTACATCTATCGCATAGTTTCTTAATTATACCTACATACATGCTCATATATGCATGTCAATACTCAATGTTAACTTACATTTACAAATCTAACACTCAAAATTTAACATAATTTAAATCTATGCTAATTCATACTAATTAACTTTCTTATGTTTAACATGCTAATACACTTCTATATATATATTAGTGCAGTTTACATGCATGCTCTCATCATATCATTCATGCCCATGCATACTAATCATGCACACACATGTTTATAAATGATAATATGCATCTTTTCTAATATGCACATACATTCATTCATATGCACATGCATCTTACTCTAATATGCACATGCATTCATCCTATATATACTCATACACTCATGCATACATACACATGCACTCACATGCACTCATGCATACAACTCATATGCACATGCACATACATTCCATCATACGCATGCACTTCATATAACTTTAATATGCACATGCATCCATGCATACATACACATGTACTTATGCATACATACACATATATTTATCACAATTCACATGCATACATTACTTCATACATTTACATGCATACATGCAAACACATACATGCATACATTCATAATATACATGCATACATGCATCACACACATACACATGCATACACATATCACACATATACATACATACATCTTACACACTCATCACACATACACATGCATACATGCATACACATCACACATATACATGCATACATGCATACATATCATCATACTTACACATATGTTCACACACAACTCATGCATACAACTCATATGCATATGCATTCTTTCATATGCACATGCATTTCGCATACACATGCTCTTACATATTTACATATATGCATATAAGTATTGCATTCGAAACTTTCGAATCAATCATTCCCCTCAATTCAGAGAAGCCGCGGGCCTTAAGCTCCAAGATGATAACCCAATCTCTAATTGTCTTCCCATACTTCCAAGAAAGGAATGAAAAGTCATATGTCTAAGTCTGTCTAAGCAATCGTTAAACCTAATTCAAGAACGACTATAGCTAAAGATTTGTTGCCAGTTCGCACCACTCAATTGGGGTAATATTTGTGTGTGCTTTGGCACAATATATATTTCTATGAACTGTGATTCTTCTATGAGTGAGTAAAACAAGCCTGTGCAAATGCATATGCTATTTGCCTAAGATAATGAATCGGGAAACTTTGGTGTACTCTCTCTCTCTCTCTCCACGATTTTGCCTATGTGCCATTGAAATCTCTCTCTCTCTCTCTCTCTCTCTCTCTCTCTCTCTCTCTCTCTCTCTCTCTCTCTCTCTCCCCTCCGTCTTCTCGGTTTTTGCCATCTGCACAACTACCGAAAGAATGGGGAGGGAGACTCTCTCTCTCTCTCCATGGTTTTGCCTGTGTGCCACCAAAATCTATTGCTCTTCCTCTCTCTCTCTCTCTATCACTCTCTCTCTCTTTGACAGATCGATGTTGCATATATAATAGCCTCAAGCTAGAAACTATGTGGTAAAGCCTAACTCTTGACCATAGACCTCGCCATCTCCATGAGTGATCTGTTCTTGTGTTAAACAACTCCATTCTGTTGAGGTGTATACGACACTATACACTAATATTTTATCCCACGTTTAGCCAGAAATGCATTAAAGTCAGAAGACATATATTCCACCCCTCGATTAGAACAAAGGGTGCCCATTTTACATGCTGACAGATTTTTAGCCAAAAGTAAAAACTATTTGAAGCACATAAACACTCCGGACTTTGCTTTGAGTGGATATACCCATGCATGCTTGGAAAAATCATCAATAAAAGTCATGAAGTAAAGATAGTTCCCAAAAGAGGGTGTCTACATAGGACCATAGTCATCACGATGAACAAGCTGCAATCTCTGAGTAGCTCGAATGGAACCATCTTTTGGGAACGAGGAATGCTTCATTTACCCCAAAATACAGCTTCACACACATGTTTGCCATGTGCCTCAAGTTTGGGCAAAGAGGACACCGTTTCAGATTTTTGCAGGCATAACAGACTAGCAAAATTCAGATGACCAAAGCATGCATGCCAAAGCTTTGCATATGAAATAGCCTAATCATGTATTGTACATGCCAAATCATTCACATATTTTTCATATTCTATAAGCTTATACAGCCCACGACATAAAAGGCTTGAAGCAATAACCACGTCACCATTTCACAAGTCATGAATTGTACATCTGTCATCAATAAATTTCACAACCAAGCCAATCTTGGCTAATGCAAAAACTCATAATAGATTTTTCTTGATCCCTGGCACAAATAAAGCATCCGACAAAGAGAAAGAACTACCATGAATAGTAGTGAGAATGACCTTACCAACTCCCATGAGAGGATAAGAGGAGTTGTTGGCACATGTGACATTATTCCCTAAAGGGGCAGGCTCAAGTGAAGTGAAGAAACTATGCTACAAGGTAATATGTTTGGTTGTCCCACTATCAAAATACCAAACATCTGAGTCTACTGCAGACATACACTGCTCATGAGAAGATGGGTTGAAACTACAAACAATGGTAAATGCCCATTCCATTCTGCACAAGATTAGTAGACTCTATTTTCGATGTAGAGCCCTCTGTAACAACCATTATGGCATGTTTCTTCTTTGCCTCTTTAGCAGCCAATTTTGGACAGCTCTTAATGACATGATCATTTGCTTTACAGTATTTGCAAAACAATTTCTGTTCTTTTAATTTCTTCTCATCTTTATCTTCCTTCTTCAAATGTGCAACATTTATAAATTTTTGCTTACTAATAGATGAGCTCCATGTACCTTTGCCCTTCTGACTAGCCAGGAAAGCTTGATCTGCAATACACATAATGGACTTGTTCTGCCTAGACTGATCTTTCTGCAACAGAACAGAAACTAACTCTTCAAATGACAAGGCATTTGGATTGCTTTTCATCATCAAATGAAGAGTAGAAGCAAAACTCTGATATAAATCAAGAAGACCATTCAAAACGGTCTGCACAAGTGAGCTATCTGGTATAACTTCATCAACAAAAATCAATTGTTCCTTCAAATCTTTGATCTTTGTTAGAAAATTGTCCATAGAATCACCTTCATTCATATGCTCACTCTCCAACTATTTTTGGAGGTAAGCAACACGAGCCTCGTTTCTAGCCTGGTACAACATGGTAAGTGTATCCCAAGCATCCTTAGTTGTTTTACAAGAGAGAATGTGAGAAATAATGGCATGTTTGATAGACAAAGCTATCAATGGATGTGTCTGATAATCTCTGCCATCCCAACAAATTTTCTCTGCAGTAGGTGTAGGAGAAATCATAGCACGAACAGGAATCTGAAGAATATCAACATCTTCAACGCCATCTGCATCAGCTTCAATACCTATATATGTAGGTGTAATAGGATATTTTTCAACACCCTACACAATGTTCCATGGTCCTTTTGCAACCAATACATGTCACATCATATAAGCCCACAATGGGTAGTTGGTACCATCCAACTTATCCTCAACAACCAATATACGAAATACATCACTGCTTTCAACCATGCCATTGACTAAAATACCCTGGCGCAGAAAAATGATTGTATTTGATATAGTTGAACATAACTACCTTGACAAGTTCTCCTAGACCTATAGTAGACTTCGAGATGCTTATACTGGCGAACCGAAACATGTATATATCTTTGGTACAAAAAGATAAAAAATAGTCTGCATAAGCATTGTGATAGTGCATTCGGAGGTCAAAACAAGCTCATATCATGATTTTGACATGAAAGAGCGAAGTAGTTTTTATTTGTTAATCACCATGAGTATGTCCAACAAATTTTGTGCGATTCTAATATTGTGATCGGAGGGGTGTCAGTGACGCCCTAGATGAAGCAATGTTGGGATGAAATCCCTCAGGGACATGTGTAATATTTTTTTTAAAAAAGTTCATTGATTTCTGCTTATGGAGTGTTGTTTTGACTAAGAAAGGAGTATAATTTGTGCATGATTTGGCCGATTTGATTGATTGTGCGATGCAAAATCATGTTAAATATGTACATTAGACATGTGTGTGTAAATAGCTAACTTTTGACCCATAAACCCCTAGGATTGACCCTTGAAAACCCTTGAAAATGTGACTTTATCCCATGGAAACCGAGCTTGAACCCTTAGAAAACCCTAGGATTTTTGTCCGTAACTGTAAATAAAACATTTATTTGACATGCTTGACTTAATTGTGGGCAAACCCTAATTTCCCCGATCAAGAATCCTAAAGTGGACCCTTGGAATTGATGTTTATCCTAAGTCGAAACCCTTAGATTAATTAATCTTGTATATATAGTGTGAAACCAAAACCTTAGTCTAGGAAAAATAAAAAGGAGAAAAATAAAAAATAGAAACAAGGGAATCACTCCAAAAATAGCAAATGAACATGCAAGGTGATCTAGAATTAGAAAGTTGAGTAAGGAGATTAGAAGTTTCTAGAAGAAACTCCAAGGAGGGCCTATAAATAGGTTCCTAAATTCATTTGATCCTCCTCGTGGATCTTGCTTGTGGAACTTCTTTCTAGGTATGCTCCTTGTCCTTACATGTTCATTCCTTTGTTACTTTCTTGTTCATATTTCCACGGTGCTCTGAAATGGAGATGGACTTTGGGTTAGTCATGTGTAAGTTTTGTGGTTATGAGGAGAATGTATCCGCTCTATTGGGTTGCGAATTATCCTATCATTAGAGTTCCTTCACCATAAGGAAGGTTTAGATTTAGAGACAGCACCATGGTAGATTAGCATGAGGTTGGCTCTTGTATCTGCTCTTTGCTTCATTGGCTATCATCGACAGTAGTGCTAGAAGGAGTTTATTGTGAGTATGGCAGAAAGAAGGCATGTGATGCATGCGACACATAGCGATTCATGGCAGCATAGATGCTGGAGAGAGAGAATCGTTGGTACTATTGTGCAAGTGATACAGAGAGATTGAGAGCGAGATGCAGAGATGTGCTGAGTGATGATTGGCTGCCATCATGGTTGTTTACGCACCAAAATGGATGTTAGGAGCAGATTGGCGACGCTGTTAGAACTCGGAGAGTCGGAGCCAAAGATCTGTGTGGCAGAGAGTAT
Source organism: Ceratopteris richardii (assembly GCA_020310875.1). NCBI lineage: Eukaryota > Viridiplantae > Streptophyta > Polypodiopsida > Polypodiales > Pteridaceae > Ceratopteris > Ceratopteris richardii. The sequence goes on from CM035438.1 coordinate 51,117,091, forward strand.
GGCGCTGTGGAGAAAGAGACAGAGAGCCTCGTGGAAACAGACCTGTCGGCGCTGCGTATGATAGGGGAATCGAGGATTGAGGTGATATGGGCGGCTGCTGCATATCACAGTCGAGAGGCAGTGGCGGCGCCAAAATTGGGAGAGAGAGGCCACTTGCTAGCCTTGAGACACCGAACGTAGCGCACCTGATGCGGCAACTAGTCTGCGGAAGAGAGAGAAATAGAGAAAGGGAGACTGGCAAGGATATATTTAGGCAGAGAAAATGGAGGAAGCCAATGGCTTGAGGCAGCGTTGCGTGTTCGGAGGAGATAGTGCTCGACGGCTGTAGGCGCAGCAGTGTAGAGGTTCACGGAGAGAGAGCGCAAATGAAGAGAGAGAGATTGGTCGGGAGAGAGTCCGTCAGAGCTTGACAATGGTGCACAGATAAAATTGGAGAGAGAGAGGGGGAGGAGACATGCTAGATGGCGATGGCACATTGACGCGCGTAGAGTAGAGAGAGACAGATGAGCAGGCTCGCAAAGACAGATAGGAGCGTTGTGGTGAAAACGGAAGGAGAGAGAGAGAGAGAGAGAGAGAGATTTTCATGGGCATAGATATCGTGTTGCGAGAGAGAACGGCTATGGCAGAGCCATGTGGAGAAAGGTGTGTGGCTGACGACACACCTGCTGATGAGAGAGAGAGACCCAAAGGGCGGTGCACACATGGCTAATCGCAGGTCGACGCATCAACAAAAATTCAACAGCAAACGATCCCTAGAGAGAGAGATGTGTAAACTTGTAGAAGCATTGACGGTTATTGCACATCTCCCTTGAGAGAGAGAATAACAATAATGCTATGCATTTGAAGCTTATTAGCATGAAGTTCTTAGAAAGTCTGAAAGACTTAGCAGGATCACACGAAAGGAACCTTTTTCATCTACATTGTGGAGGTGTACATGGGATGGCCTCAAGCACCTAAATTCTGGGATTGGATTAAGTTTTGAGTCAATAAAGGCATTAGAAATATGCGCATCATCATGGCATGAAGAGTTTGGGGAGGACAATATTAAAAAAAAGAGTTGATTTAGGACCAAACTTGGTTGGAAGGAGTAGCTGGTTTTGTCATAATCATTTGCAATATGGAAACATGATAATGAACGAGATAACTGGAGATGTAACCATCACAAACTATGCCTGTGTTAGTTAAAACCTTATAGCTCTCGATATAGCGAACCATTGCTATGAGATGACTGTAGATTATCATTCAAAAATACCCCATAAAGCTTGATTATTTATATGATACCTTCATTTGTTATCACCAAGGGTTGGAATATGTGCAAAGTGAAGGATTATTTGTAAATGGATTTTATTTATTTGCTTTTGAAATGTACTAATGATTTTTTGCACCCACCTCGTGGATCTTGCTTGTGGAACTTCTTTCCAGGTTACTACGTGATTGGAAGTAAAGTGAAGAAAAGATCTTGCCGTGAAGATTGGAAGTAAAGTTTGGACCGCGAAGACCGAAGCCGAGACTCGAGGGAGACTTCTTGCACTGTAGCAGGAGGTCTACGTTATATTTGGTCGATCCGCACTGTAGCGGTGGCATATTTGTATTCGTCCATCCACACTGTAGCGGATTTCTGTATCAGTGACCCACACTGTAGTGGGCATCATTGTATCACTCAGATTTTATTGAACGACTTCGGTTACATTTACATTGTATCATTAAGCTTTGTCTTCACATCGCTCCGGCAACTTCCGTGTTTTACTCCTGTATCTGGATTTTTTCGTTCCCGATGCCTGCGGTCTTACACATATGCATATTCGCTCGTCTCCTCCGAGGGGCAGGGGCCTATGACGATCGCCATACCAGAGAGAGGACGAGGCGCCTAGCGTGCAGACGCCGCTCGTCGGACGTGGGAACGGTGCACACCCGGGACCTGATCCAATCCTGCGCCGGCTCTTTCCATCACCTAACTCCTTCCTGACACCTGAACTCGACATGAAGCGAGGTGGTTGCCCGGTGATCCTTGACACGTCATCCACTCCTTGAGAAGAGAAACAGGAACCTCGGCGTCGAATCAGATGTTCTAGGTACTAGCATTTTAAGTTCTTTGAATTTTGCATCATTTCATGCACTTAAAATAGAAAGAGTGCTTTTGATTGCTTGACTTTGATCATCCACTTTTTGCATCAATTTTGATCATACGAGTGTGCACTTTTCCATTGACGCTGTCGTCAAGATTTTCTCTCCTCTCTCACTTGTGAAGGCCTACAAAAAACATATTTGGTGAAGGTAGCCAAAATTCCCCGAGAAGTCCAGGATGTCAAAGGAAGGTCACATACAAAGTTTCAAAGAAATCAAGAAAGTCCATGGTAGCGTTCAAAGCTGGTCAAAGCTGGTCAAAGTTGGGAAATTAGGGCAAAAATTTCATTGTCACCAAATTAGATGAAAATCCATATACTTGTAAAGATTGTCAAAGGCAGTCTATAGCCCAAATTTCAGCAAAAAATGGATTTTCTAGCACATTGATATGCTATGTTCATTTTGTAAAAATGTAATTTTTCTAGTTTGACCCTACAAATTCTTGTATAGAAATTTATGTTAGCCATATGGTTTGGCATGTATAAAGATCATATGTGGCTACATATTTGTACAAATTTTCAAGGCCATCAGAGCTTCCTAGAGACCTTAATGCCACCTTGCAAGCTTCCAAATGTAGTCAAACTTGTACAAGGGAGATTCAGATGGGAGTTATTTCTGCATATTCCTGAAGGAGATCTTTGGAAACATAGTCCTACAAAGTTTCATCTTCATCAAAGCCTATTTGGAGGGTCAAAGAGCACAAAGTCCAGTTTTCAAGATCACCGCAGTTTTCTAGTTTAAGCAAATTGAAGGGTTGAAGGACCACCACATGGCGAAAGCTGATTGAGCCATGTTGTACGATCAAGATGAGCTCATATTCAAGGGTGGAGATGCACTTATGCTTAAAGCAAGGAGGATCCACGAGTTTTTCCATAAAAGAAGATAATTTTTGACAATCAAAGATTAATAATGCAACTTTTCTCCAAAAATAGTGGCTTATCTTATCCGAGTTGATGTCAGCACTGATCCGACGGTCCAGATCATCCCCAGATACAATGGTGGAGAATGAGGGCGCCTAAATTTCACTCCTTTACACTAGATTTGATAGAAAGAACAATTCCAAGCCATTGATTTGATTAATCAAATGGTTGTAATCGAAAGTAGTGATCCTAGAGTTGAGAGTTGATTTCTCTAGATCCAAGGGCCCAAATTCATTCAAAAAACTATATAAACCCCCCTCCAAACTCCTAGAGCATCATTGTTAGGCATCCATAGGGCTCATGTTAGCTTACGGTTTCCTTGAGACGATCACCCTCGGTTGAGCGAGTGAGGATCCAAGGTGAGCTAGTATGAGTATAGAACCTAGTTTCAAATTTAAGTTAGAACTCCAATCTAGGATAGGCTCTTGAAACCAGCATCTCTATCTTGACTCACCCTCGGTGGAGCGTGTGAGTGAGTTAGAGCTGATTTTAATGAGTCTTAGACTTCTTTAGTTAGACGTTACAAGCCTAAACATACATAGGGTCACTGAAGTGGAACTCACCTTCTTACGTGTGACATTCGGTTGAACTGTCATGGTTTGAGGGTCGGAACCACCTTTGATCAGTAGACTGCCTAGCTTGACGTACCACGACGATCTTATACATGTATCTTAATTCAAATCCTTTTAATTCATGTCACTTGTCACTTGTCTCTTGTCTCTTCTCTCAGTCTCTTAAGTATTTTTACATGTCTTCTATTTCTTCTATGTGTGAGAAGGCTCCGCAGTATTGCGTTGAACCAGTGAGGATGTTTCATTGAGCTTGTGAGTAAACTCTATCATCATAATTCACTTGCATGCATATAATCCATACATACCCATACATATTGATTAGTTTTTGAAAGTGTATAAGAAGCTCCAATATTGGACCATTCTTCCTTTCAAAACTGATTTATGTGTTGGGGTTCCATCTATTCTCGTCATGCATACATATCATCCAAAGAAGACTATGCATATGGATTGGAATTAGGAAGTGTTTAAGAAGCTCCTTCAATGGACCATTCTTCCTTCCAAATTTCATTCGTATGTATGGTTCTCTTTCGTTCTTATCATTCATGTTCATAAATCTAACTTGCACTCCTACATTCCCATTCTCATAATCATTTCAACATCTCTCTCTTCTCCGTACTCAACATTAATTTCACTTTCATGTCCTTAAACCATCCAACATTCATTAGCTTCATACATCCTGTGTGTGCCACGACCGGACCCGATCCACCCGGATTGCGATCACCTCCACATTTGAACCTGACGTGAAATGCTTCGTGGCATTTGCTTCTGATCTTGTTGGGAGGTTGTGATCCATATCCTTTGTTTCATATTTTTCATCCTCATCATATCATCATCATCAGTTTTGAGTGTTGCACTGGATTTCTCACAGTATCGTGCACATCTTCGTCGTGAAGTAAACGCATTTGTGAGAGATCTAGAGCATCGTGCATCACTTGCTTATTCACATAAGATGGAGGAAGGATTCAAATCCCTTATTGTTGAGAAACAAGGCCAAAGAATAGTCTCTTCTATGTTGAGAGAGAAGGAAAAATTCAATGGCATCAACATCACAAGCTACTTAGATTTGTTTGAAGAGCAAGCTATGATTTTTGGTCTTCCCGAAGATCTTTTGATATCATTCTTTGAACGAATTGTTGATAGCTCTATCATAAACTGTGTCACTCAATATGATAGTCTTCCTTGGAGTGATTTTAGAAAGGAGATGCTCAAAGAATTCTATCTTGAAGATTATAGCCAACATAATTGGGATGGAATCTTACGATGGGTCAATTCTCCAAAGCCTAGTAGCTCTATTACTCACTTACAAAATGAGTATATTAGACGCTATGAACAACTTCCTGATGAGGATAAGATAACTTTGGAACCTGATCTTGTGATCAATTTTCTTAAGCTTCTTCATCCTGAAACTCGTAGGGAAGTTGAACGGCGATTAGAAGAACCAGATAAGCGCTATGGTCTTACTGACAATTGGCAAAAAGTGCGTAAAGTAGTAGAGGCTATAGCCCATAGACATCAAAGACAATCCATGCTTTATGAGCAAACTAGTCTTCCTCAAGCTAGCCTTCCACAAACTAAGGAGCAAGTTAGAGAACAATCCCATGCTATGCTTTTTGACTCTACTCCTATTCCTCAAATGATGGAGCCTACTCAAGGTTTTAAAGTAGAGCCAAATAAAAGTGTAGTTGAACAATCTCAAGTGGATATTCTCACTAAGCAAATGGAAAGTCTTATTGCTACACAATCCAATTTTGCCAAGACTATAGATGCTTTACAATCTAGTTACACCAAAACTTTCCAAAATCAAATGAACCCAATGACTTTTCAAGAGCCTAATCAACATGTTATAGCTACCAATCAAAATCCACAAGTAGCTCCTACTAAAGCATATCAAGTTCCTCCAATGCATAATCCTTCAATGCACAATCCTCATCCTCATGTGCAAAATCCTCAAATGTATCAAAACATGTATCCTCAAGCTTCTCAAATAGCTTTTCAAAATCCTCAAAATCAAAATTTTCAAAATCATCAATCGTATAATATGGAAGCTCCTCTTGCACCTCAAGTACCACATGTTGCTCCCCAAGCTCCTCAAATACATCAATTGCATTTTCAAAATCCTAATTATCCTGTTCAAGCAATACCTTATCAACAAAATCCTCAATTTCAAAATTTCCCACCACAAGTTAATCAAAATCCTCAAAATCAAAATGGTTTTGTGCGTGGCCCTCGTAGGTGTCCTTGGTGTGATTCATTAGAGCACTTTTTGAGAGATTGTGAATTATTGAAGGCTGCTAAGGAGCAACGACTAGTAATAGACATAGACAAGAAAATCTGTGACTATCGATCTAGGCTACCTTTGCAAGGAAATTATGGTAAGGGAGTAATGAAAAAACATTATGAAAATATAACCATAATGGACGTAGGAACTAGAGGAGTGAAACTAGAAGCTCTTGATGAACAACAAGTAGAATCAAGTAAACCCACAAAGGAAGGTGATTTTTCCATAGAGGCTTTAGTAAGAGCACGGGATGAGATTAGGAGAATAACGGCTTGGGAGTCACCGATAGAAGATCAATCTCTTATTTCTCACATATCCAATGTAGAAGAAAAACGAAAAAGAGATGAAGTTGAGCCTAGTGAAAGAAGAGTGACTCGAAAACAAACCTCAGAGGGAATAGAAACAATCATAGAGCAAGGAGAAACATCACAATCTAAAGATTAAAAACAAGAATCAGAACCCAATGAACAAAAACAAGAGGAGAAACAAAAAGGGAAGAAGACAAAGCAAAGAAAAACAGAACCAAAGCCTTTAGATAAACCAGAACAATCAAAACAAACTGAAGACCAAACACGAGAACATGAACAAAAACAAGATCCTAAGCAAAAACAAAAGAAACCAAAGAAAAAACCTAAAGCCATCTTGATTTCAGAAATTGAGAGAAAAATAGATCCTATGGAGATTTTAGATGACATTTTGCTTAAGAGTCAAGTGACTATGTCTTTAGAACAAGTTTTCTCTATTGCAAAGCTTGTTTTTAAAGATAACTTTATCAGCATAATTAAAAGGAAGAGGTTTTCGCTTAATCTAGATACTGAGATGCAAGATTCTCTAGATCAAGATCAAGCTATGAATGAAGCCTTAAACTTTGATGAATCTGATGAAGAGGGCTTTGATGATGATGAAGTAAATGTTAATAAAAATTTCTTAGGACCTATTCAACCTGACCATGAAAATCATGAAAACAATCCTGAAAGTCACTTTAAAAGAACATTTTGGTCTAGAGGTACATCAGAGATGCATGCTAAAATAGGAAATGATAAGAACACTATCACTGTAAATGCATTAGTAGATTCCGGCTCTGAAATCAATGTGATTTCAAGAGAAGTCTATGATAAGTTTCGATGGCCCATAGATAAAGATTGTGGATGGCGTATGAGAACTGCAGATAATGGTGTAGGTACCCTGTATGGAGCTTGTGCTAGTGTGCCCATATCCATAGGAGGAATCACAGAAGAGTTTCACTTTTTTATTCAAGATAATTGCTCCTATGAAGTTCTCTTAGGTCAACCCTTTATTTGTGAGAGTCGTATGGAAACTAAAGCCATGGATGATGGGTCTACCTATGCTAGATTTAAGTCTAAGGATGGAATGCAATCACTTCAAGTCATGACAGTAGGAGTGAATCATCTTAGGAATCGATTGTCAATTAGAAAGAAACCTATTGTTACTCAGGGTCATGAGCATGCTTGTAGTGATTGTGCATCTCGATTCATGTTTGGAGCTACATATGATCAAAATTTCGGATAGAATCCATTGTTGAGCGGGACAACAGTGGATATTGATTTGACATCTCGCATCCAACCAACATGTACAATAGTTTGTCACTTTGTTTTCCACATTCTAGATTAGATTTTCTTCATAAGAGTCAATTGTCCAAGTCTTTTATCCAAAAAATCCAAAAAAATTATAAAAACAACAAAATCATGGAATATGATGAGAACATTGAGCATGTGATTGAGACATCTCATTGTTTCTCTACTCTTGAGGAGTTAGAGTTATATCTTCAACAAAATTCTAATTCCCATATTATTCTGATTTCTTCCCTTGATGAGTATGCTCTAATCCAAGAGTATGCTCTCAATGTTGACAAGTGCTCAAAATTTAACCAAACACATGATGCCTTAGTTGAAACAAAGTACAAAACTGCAGACAAAAAAATCAAACCCATAGCTCAACCATTATCTCAAGGAAGTAATGAAAAAATTATTAATGTGAAAAATGATCCAATTCTTTGGGATAAGAAAAACATAGGACATACATTCACGGATGAGACAATCAAACAGGTGAAAATTGGTAGAGATGATGACTTTCTTTTGCCAGCAGAGAGAGATAAATTTGAGAGAGTCATACGTAGCCATAGAAAAGCCTTTACTATGTATCCTCATGAGATTGGTTGTGTAGATCCTAAGCTAGTTGCACCCATGATAATATTTACTATTCCACATATTCCATGGAATCTTCGTCCTATACCTGTTCCAAAGGCTCACTTACCTGAGCTAATGAAACTACTTAAGGAGAAGATAAACATGAGAATTTTAGAGCCATCTTTTGCACCTTACTCAAACAGATGGTTCACTGTGCCTAAAAAGAATGGGAAACTACGTTTTATTCAAGATCTCCAACCCGTCAATAAAGTCACCATAAGGAATGTAGGAACAGGACCCATTGTAGATGAGTTTGCTGAATCATTTTCAGGACATTCTATCTATTCAATGGGTGATTTATATTCTGGATATGACCAATTCTAGTTAGCAATTGACAGTCGTGACATAACCATAATGAAAACTCCTTTAGGCTTAGTGCGAATGTGTACTTTACCTCAAGGAGCAACTAATTCTCTGGCTCATATGATGAGTGCTATGAATATGGTCTTACATGATTTTATCCCTCACATAACTATGCTATTCATTGATGATATTCCAATTAAAGGGAGTGAGGAACGTGTAAAGGACATTACTGTAGATTCATCTGGATGTCGTAAATTTGTTCTTGACCATATCTCTGATTGTGAAAGAATATTTCAACGATTTGAAGAGGTAGGTCTCACATTTTCCATAGAGAAATCTGTTTTTGGTGTCAACGAGGTGCTTATTGTTGGACATTTATGTGGCCATTATGGTCGAAAGCCATACCCACAAAAAGTTGATGCCATTAGCAAGATTTATGAAACATGTAACAATGTGAGTGAGGTACGTAGATTTCTTGGTGCTTGCATCTTTTATGTTATTTGGATCCCACACTTTGCTCATGTTGCTGATTGTCTTTATGACTTGTTGAGGAAGAAACGAAAATTTATTTGGACTGACAAACACACTCAAGCTATGCGTAAATTGAAGAAATTATTGCTTGAAGCTCCCATCCTTAAGCGTGTAGACTATTCTGCTAACAAACCTATTATATTGACTGTTGATACTAGTCCTATTGGTATAGGTTGGGTCATAAGTCAAGACGATAGTGAAGGGAATAGATATGCAATTAGGTTTGGTGCCAAAATTCTACATGAAACACAACGAAAATATCCACAGATCAAACGAGAACTATGGGGTATGGTAACAACTTTGAAAATAGACAAAGAATATTTCATTGGTGCAAATGTCAAAGTTGAGACTGATTGTTTGCCTCTCATTGGAATGATAGCCAATTGCTCATCTCCTGATATAGCCATGCTTAGATGGATCTCATATATTAAGTTCATAAATCCTGAGTTAGTTCATATTTCAGGTAAGTCAAACTCAGTTGCTGATATGTTATCGAGAGCTAGATTTGATGATGATCTTGAAAGTGATCTAATAAAGAATGTGAACTTAATTGACTATGTTCCACATATATATGAGTATGAGCAATTTCATGAGTCTGAGTACGAAAATGAATGTAGAGACATAGGAAAGTATCTGAGTACACTACAACCATTACCTAACTGGACTACGAATAGATTCTGTAACATTAGGAAACGAACTTATAACTTTTTCCTATGTAATGGTTATCTTTGGAGACATGCTAAGGGTAAGGTTACGAATCCACAACGAGTCCTAGGAATACGAGGGCTTCAATTGCAAGTAATGAAGGAAATGCATGAGACATTATGGGCAGGTCATAAAGGATTTTTTGGAACATATGAAAAAATAAGAAGTACCTATTATTGGCCTAGGATGTATGTTGACATTAGTAGCTATGTTTCTACATGTTCTACTTGTCAACTTCATTCATCAGTCAAACATAGAGATCCGTTGCATCCTACTTATCCACCTTGTATTCACTACAAGTGGGTAGTAGATCTTGCAACTATGCCTAAAGGTATTGACAAAATGCGTTACATTGTACTTGCAAGAGAAGACTTAACTAATCATGTAGAGGGACGTGCACTACGATCTAAGACCACTTACGATGTTTGCAAATTCTTGCTTGAAGATGTCATAAGTCGCTTTGGGTACATAGAGAAAGTAGTTGCTGATCGTGGAGAGTTAAATGCGAGAGAAGCTAAAGAGTTATTTGAGCGTCACGGTATTCGTTTGTCTCTCACTACTGCATATAACCCAGAGGCCAATGGTAAAATAGAGAGAGGGCATCCACCTATTGTGAAAGCCATATCTAAAGCATGTAATGGTGACATCAAACAATGGCCTAAATTCTTACCTTTTGCACTTTGGGCAGATAGAATGACATGCACACGTACTACTGGATATATGCCTGCTGAACTCATGTACTGTCAAAAACCATTGTTTCCAATTCAGTCTCATATTTCTGCATGGTCAAATTTGCCTTGGTCTGAAAACATGTCTACTGATGATTTTTTGAGTTTGCGTATTAAACAGTTAGAACAAGGTAAATTAAGACTTGATGATGCTGTTGAAAAATTAAGAGAATCTAGAATGAAGAACAAGCATTATTTTGATAAAACTCATCGATTGCGTCCTAAGCCAATTGAAGTAGGAGATTGGGTGCTCATTTATGATAGTACATTCGACTCTCAATATGATGCACGCAAAAAGCTCACTCAACGGTGGTTTGGGCCATACATAGTATCAAAAGTCAACAACAATGGTACGTATGCTCTTTGTGAATTAAATGGTGTTGCGCTAAAAACTTTGATTGCAGGTAAAAGGATAAAGCTATTCAAGAAACGTGATAATGATGAGTACATTTTGGATGAGGACATTGAAGAAGATGACAACAATGAGGCCGATTCATAAACAGGAGTATCCATGTTATAAAAATAAAAATTAAAAAAAAATTAAAAAAAAGGAAGAAAATATATATATATATATATAAAAACATATAAAAATATCATTTCAAGCTCATGTTGCTTTGTTTTTTTTCAAGTTCATTCTACTTTTTTCCCATTCTTGTTTCATGCATGTTTGTTTTCAGTCTTTGCATTGCATTGCATATCCACATTACTTGAGTCAAAAAAAAAAAAGGGGTAAATGATGATTTCTCTACTTGTGTAAAATTTTATCTTAAGTAGTAACTTATCTACCAAGAAATTGTTTATAATCTAGGATTGTGGAAAGATAGGGCATGTAGATTTGGAGGTTTATTTTGGTGACAAGACTTTCATATATAAACATGCATATGTATCCTGTATCGAAAGCATAATTGTTGAAATCCTAGCTCCTGCTATTGCATGTTTCTACATCTTTAGTCCACCTCACAGCACTTGTATCAGAGTTTAAATGACTGTTCTCCGTCATCAAAAATGGTTGTACCTTGTATCGGGGTTTAATTTTTCCCCGTCATTAAAAAAAAAAAAAAAGTTGCTACATGTTACCAAGAAGTTTACACTTTCTTCCACCCCAAAAAAGTGATCGTAACCATAAAGTTGCCGAATCATCATCATCATCATCATCATCATCAAAAAAAAAAAAGAGCAAGCCAACGGAGGATAAAGAGGCATAGTAGAATAAATCACGGGCTATATAGGCAGATTTATGCATTAGTGGAGTTTAGTTAGATTTCCTTGCATGTTATTAGAGAAAGAGCATATTCATATTTATGTAGGAAAGGAGTTGATCTAAAATAAGCTAAAGATGAAAGATGTCTCTTGAAAATCCTAAATGTTTGTTTATAATCATATTTAAGGTAGATTGCTTTATGAAAAAGGTACAAAATTTTCTTCAAGATGAGAGGAACTGATGCTTAAAACGACTCAATACATCCACTTCCACTTCATATTGATGCTTGTTTTTTTTTTTCTTTCTTGTTGCCAATGTTGCTTGTTCATTTGCATATATGTTGCCTATTTGTTCATGCATATTCATGTTGCCTGTTTCAATTCTTTCTTTCATGCAAATTTTGCTTCATGTCAGGTTACCTACTTATTAATGCATATAATCAATTTTCCTTCCATGTTTCTTATGTTGCCTATAAAAGAATTTGATGCCTGGAACATTTTGTTTTTCACAGATGCTAGAGTGGTGCTTCCGGAGGAATCGCAGGTTTAGTGGGGGCGAATGTCGTCGAGATTTTCTCTCCTCTCTCACTTGTGAAGGCCTACAAAAAACATATTTGGTGAAGGTAGCCAGAATTCCCCGAGAAGTCCAGGATGTCAAAGGAAGGTCACATACAAAGTTTCAAAGAAATCAAGAAAGTCCATGGTAGCGTTCAAAGCTGGTCAAAGCTAGTCAAAGTTGGGAAATTAGGGCAAAAATTTCATTGTCACCAAATTAGATGAAAATCCATATACTTGTAAAGATTGTCAAAGGCAGTCTATAGCCCAAATTTCAGCAAAAAATGGATTTTCTAGCACATTGATATGCTATGTTCATTTTGTAAAAATATAATTTTTCTAGTTTGACCCTACAAATTCTTGTCTAGAAATTTATGTTAGCCATATGGTTTGGCATGTATAAAGATCATATGTGGCTACATATTTGTACAAATTTTCAAGGCCATCAGAGCTTCCTAGAGACCTTAATGCCACCTTGCAAGCTTCCAAATGTAGTCAAACTTGTACAAGGGAGATTCAGATGGGAGTTATTTCTGTATATTCCTGAAGGAGATCTTTGGAAACATAGTCCTACAAAGTTTCATCTTCATCAAAGCCTATTTGGAGGGTCAAAGAGCACAAAGTCCAGTTTTCAAGATCACCGAAGTTTTCTAGTTTAAGCAAATTGAAGGGTTGAAGGGCCACCACATGGCGAAAGCTGATTGAGCCATGTTGTACGATCAAGATGAGCTCATATTCAAGGGTGGAGATGCACTTATGCTTAAAGCAAGGAGGATCCACGAGTTTTTCCATAAAAGAAGATAATTTTTGACAATCAAAGATCAATAATGCAGCTTTTCTCCAAAAATAGTGGCTTATCTTATCCGAGTTGATGTCAGCACTGATCCGACGGTCCAGATCATCCCCAGATCCAATAGTGGAGAATGAGGGCGCCTAAATTTCACTCCTTTACACTAGATTTGATAGAAAGAACAATTCCAAGCCATTGATTTGATTAATCAAATGGTTGTAATCGAAAGTAGTGATCCTAGAGTTGAGAGTTGATTTCTCTAGATCCAAGGGCCCAAATTCATTCAAAAAACTATATAAACCCCCCTCCAAACTCCTAGAGCATCATTGTTAGGCATCCATAGGGCTCATGCTAGCTTACGGTTTCCTTGAGACGATCATCCTCGGTTGAGCGAGTGAGGATCCAAGGTGAGCTAGTATGAGTATAGAACCTAGTTTCAAATTTAAGTTAGAACTCCAATCTAGGATAGGCTCTTGAAACCAGCATCTCTATCTTGACTCACCCTCGGTGGAGCGTGTGAGTGAGTTAGAGCTGATTTTAATGAGTCTTAGACTTCTTTAGTTAGACGTTACGAGCCTAGACATACATAGGGTCACTGAAGTGGAACTCACCTTCTTACGTGTGATATTCGGTTGAACTGTCATGGTTTGAGGGTCGGAACCACCTTTGATCAGTAGACTGCCTAGCTTGACGTACCACGACGATCTTATACATGTATCTTAATTCAAATCCTTTTAATTCATGTCACTTGTCACTTGTCTCTTGTCTCCTCTCTCAGTCTCTTAAGTATTTTTACATGTCTTCTATTTCTTCTATGTGTGAGAAGGCTCCGCAGTATTGCGTTGAACCAGTGAGGATGTTTCATTGAGCTTGTGAGTAAACTCTATCATCATAATTCACTTGCATGCATATAATCCATACATACCCATACATATTGATTAGTTTTTGAAAGTGTATAAGAAGCTCCAATATTGGACCATTCTTCCTTTCGAAACTGATTTATGTGTAAGGGTTCCATCTATTCTCGTCATGCATACATATCATCCAAAGAAGACTATGCATATGGATTGGAATTAGGAAGTGTTTAAGAAGCTCCTTCAATGGACCATTCTTCCTTCCAAATTTCATTCGTATGTATGGTTCTCTTTCATTCTTATCATTCATGTTCATAAATCTAACTTGCACTCCTACATTCCCATTCTCATAATCATTTCAACATCTCTCTCTTCTCCGTACTCAACATTAATTTCACTTTCATGTCCTTAAACCATCCAACATTCATTAGCTTCATACACCCTGTGTGTGCCACGACCGGACCCGATCCACCCGGATTGCGATCACCTCCACAACGCATAGATTAAGAATCCACTTCTCAGCTTAGATCATATAGAGAAAAAATTAAAAATGAACAAAATGATTGAAGAACAGTTTAGGAAATACAAAGAGTGATTTAGGGAAATGGAAATTAATGCGAGTGAATCTATAAAATCAAAATTTAGTATTGTGATGATCCTAATGCAAACAATAAATGCAATATCTGACACTATCTAGTTAATGGGTATAAGTATTAAAGATGTAAAATTTCTGAATTGAAACATAAGGTTGACATGTTGTCTAACCAAGTTAAAGACCTACAAACATTGAAATGTGACCATGAACATGTGGTAAAGGTCCAAGGAATATCTGCACAAAAAGAGTCATTAGGTCTTAGAAGAACCATGCCTAGAGTGATACCTAGGAAATCAAGTTGGGCTAAGAAGAGACCTATATGTTGCTTTTGGTGCGATCAATATGGACATATGTTTTGGGATTGCATAGCTTATGAAAGTGCATGCAGACAAAGACTAGTCAGTGAACATGAAAATAAAATTTGTAAATTTCAAGATTGATTCCTTTTACATTTGAATGTAGGAAGAGGTAGGATGAAGAAATATTTTTAAGAGACCAAACCTAGATCAAAGTCAACTCAAAAGATGTGGAAACCAAAAAGACTTAAGAACAATAGATCTTATGAACAAACAAGTATGCTATCTATTGAGAGTCAAGAGAAACCTATTGAAGAGACTAAAAGTAGAAAAATAAAGGTTGAGAAACAAAACATTGAGCAGATATTGAGAGAACAAATGAAAATAGAAAATAAAAGAGAATCTGATAGAGAAAATCAAGAGAAATCAAAGAAAGACCAAGATGTATATGTGTCATTTGATCCAAAACTTTTGGCTAATGAGAATCTATTTGATCAAGAGAAAGTTGTGAAATTACAATCCCAATTAAACCTTGATATTGAAACTCAAGAAAATATAAAATCTGGCAAGCGAGTTAACGAAGTAGAGAAACAATTGCTTGATGATATTATTGCGCAAATTGAGGGGAATGTAAAGACGACTGCAAAGTCTTCTAAGAATTTGAAAAAGAACAAGAGAAGTAAAAACCTAACTTTTCAAGATATATTTGCAAATCTTGAATGTTGACTCAAGAAGAATGAAAACATATGAGAATGATCAAGAGCTATTGAATGATAAAGATTGATGATAATACATGATGATGATTGATAAAAATGCATAATGATGATTGATGATTAGTGAATGATGATGATTGATGAATAATGATTGATGAATGAATGATGAAGATTGATGAATGATTATGATTGATGGATGACGATGAAAATGATCATGATTGATAGTTTATGATGAATGATGATGATTGATGATTGATGAAGGATTGATGAAAATGGCTAATGATTGATGATGATTGATGATGATAGTGAAGGATGCGGATGACACAGGCTGATGCTGATGAAGAATGATAGATCATGAAATTGAAGAAAAGCTGGATCAATTAATGATGAAGATGGAGCAAAGTGATCAGGTGAAATGTTTCCAACTTCAAATCTGTTTTCTTTTTGAAAAAGAGCATATGCATTGCATTGTTGTGTGTGATAAAGATATGTATGAATTTAAGAAAATCATGTAGAATGAAGATAGCAAATATCTATTATGGGTTTGCATGAAGCATGAATGACTAGGAATGATATGAATGAAATCAATTAGCAGACTAGAGACTTTTGGGAGTGAAAGGTTGGGAATTTGATGGCATGCTTAGATCGAGTGCATGTATATGCTGATTGTCTTGAACGCTTAGTGAGTGGGATCCTTTGGGTCCTACTATTTGTTTCTTACAAGATCTTACCTCCATATGGATCATGATTTATGAAAAACTTTCATACTCAAGCCAGGTTTATATGTGTGTGCATGTTGTTAGTGCGTTGCGATGGGCTAGTAGGTAGGTGAGCCACCTTGGTCGGGTGATCAAGGCCACAAGCTGACACTAGTTTCGTTGTAGGTCTAACCTATCTGTTGTCATGTGCTTGCATGGGTCAGTAGGTAGGTGGAGTCACTCTGGCCAGGTGGTCAGAGCCACAACTGACGTCAATTTCATGTAGGGCTGATGTTGTGTATGTCGTGCACTATGTCGGGTCGGCAGACAGGTGGGGAAAACTTGGCTGGATGGACAAGTCCATGAGTCGCACCCGATTTTGACATAGGCCGATTTGTAAAAATAAAGATAAAAAGAATAAATGTTGAGCTGAGATGAAGTGAAAAAAATAAAAGAAAAGAAAAAGAAAGAGAAAAAGAAAAATGAAAAAGTAAAAGAGAAGAAAAGAGATATGATGGAGAGTTGGACAGTATGAGATAAATAGGGGAATTAAGGTATATTCTACAAACTGGGTTAGTAGAAACTTAGCATATGCTAGTCTTAAGGATGAGTTGCTGGATCTGAACCAGTTGAACAAACAGAAGATCTAAAAAGCCAACGGTCTATTCATATGGTTACCTAACTGATTGTAGAAGCAAAGACATAGTATGATGGTTGTGAAGCTTGCATCCACTTAATTTTCTAAAATTTGTACTAATCTTTATAGAGTTGCATGGAGTGCATGAGATCGTTCTTTGATTTTTGAAAAGAAAAACATAAAGAGTAAAAAGAGTTTAAAAAGAACCCTGATACGCTTCTGTTGGTTTTGCAGCTTGGCCCATCGGGACGATGTGCAGGTTTATTGGGGGCGAATGTTGGGATGAAATCCCTCAGGGACCTATGCAATATTTTTTTTTCGAAAAGTTCATTGATTTCTGATTATGGAGTGATGTTTTGACTAAGAAAGGGGTATAATTTGTGCATTATTTGGTCAATTTGATTGATTGTGCGATGCAAAACCATGTAAAATATATACATTAGACCTGTGTGTATAAATAGCTAACTTTTGATCCATAAACCCCTAGGGTTGACCCTTGAAAATCCTTGAAAACGTGACTTTATCCCATGGAAACCGAGCTTGAACCCTTAGAAAACCCTAGGATTTTTTATCATAAGTGTAAATAAAACATTTATCTGACATGCTTGACTTAATTGTGGCCAAAACCCTAATTTTCCCAATCAAGAATCCTAAATTAGACCCTTGGAATTGACGTTTATCCTAAGTCCAAACCCTTAGATTAATTAATATTGTATATATAGTGTGAAACCAAAACCTTAGTCTAGGAAAAATAAAAAGGAGAAAAATCAATAATAGAAATAAGGGATGTGATTTTTCCAAAATAGAAAATGATCATGCAAGATGATTCTGGAATTAGAAAGTTGAGTAAGGAGGTTAGAAGCTTCTAGAGAATAGTTCCAAGGGGAGAAGGGGAGGGGAACCTATAAATAGGGGGTCAAGCCTCATTTGTTCTCCCCATTGACATTTCTGTGGATCTTCTTTCCAGGTATGCTCCTTATCTATTTCCGTTCATTCATGTTTTCATGTTCTTGCTCATGCTCTTCATTACCATTCCCATGTGAGAGAGACAGAGAGACAATTCTTTAGGGAGAGCCTTTTATGGGCATCTGCTACCCTACCTCTACATGCATGGAGATTGAGGTAGCCCATCCGCAATTGGGAGGAATAACAGTTTGCCGCCTCCACCTGCTCTTAGCTCGAAATTACATTCACTTTCAATTGTTTTGTAGACGTGCTCCTCCCCGGGAGTATCAATCTTTTGCGTTCTAGAGGGAGAGATGCCCAGAAGGTGATGCACACATGGCGGACATGCAAGTGGTGTGAGAAGAGAGAGGAGATGCTGAGCTGTCAACCGCTCCAGAATCTACGTGGAGAAATTTGGAGAGAGAGGGAGAGAGAGAGAGAAAGAGAGATACGGTGCACGACAATAGGTGCAATGGTGTTGCATAGGGAAAAGTAATCACTATCAAGAGATAGATATATCTTGTTTGGTTTTATGATTTCTTATTGAATCGACTAGTCAAAGGTCTGAGAAAGAAAGAAAGAAGAAAGTCATAGGCGAAAGTTTTAGAAAAGAAAAACTTTTACACGCAAAAGGGAGAGTGAAATGATCTGTGAATTTTAAATGGAATCAATTGACTGTCATAAATGAACATTGATCATTTAAATTCTTTATAAATACCGTGGGTTTATAAGTATTTAAGCAGTGTGCATAATGTACGTGGAAAGCATGTAGTTATACATGTATACTTTTGAGCAAATTCATGAAACAAAACACATACATGATGCAAGGTGACGAGAGTTATGAAGATCATAGTTATTGGAGATGTGCATTACCACTTGAATATGGAACGCAGAAACAGACTTTAATCGGTAAAAGAGAATGATCAAGAAGAAGAGATAAAGAGTCAACCAGATTGTTTGCGATTCTTCCTTGGGCAAAAATATCGTTGGAAAGGAGTTTAGTATGTGTTGCTCACAACTTTGTCTTGCTATTATAATTGTAAACACTCTAAGAAGTTATTGGTCCATTTAAGTTACAAACTTCCACCTTATGACAACCTACCAAGAAAGAGAAAGAGAGAAAGAGAGAGAAGAAATATGAAATAAAATTAAGAAAATGTTTTAAGGCAAAGTATTTTTTTTTCTTTACAAAGCATTAATGAGAGTTTTCTTTTATTATCAAATGTACTAATGATTTTTTGCACCCACCCCATGGACATTTCTATGGATCTTCTTTCCAGGTTATTGCATGATTGGAACTAAAGTGAAGGAAAATATATTGCTGATCATTTAAAGTAAAGCTTGGACTGAAGACTGAAGTAAAAAGGAAGGCTGACTGAAGACCGAAGTGGAGACTCGTGGGCGTCTTCTCGCACTGTAGCGGGAGTTCTACCTTATATTTGGCCGATCCGCATTGTAGCGGCGGCATATTTGTATTCCTCATCCGCACTGTAGCGGCTTTTTGTATCCCCGACCCGCACTATAACGGGAATATTTGTATTACTGAGATTTTATTGGACAACTTCAGTTATATTTGCATTGTATCATTGAGTTTATCTGCACATCGATCTGGTGACTTCCGAGTTTTAGCACGGTACTTGGATTTTCTCGCTCTCGATGCCTACGGTCTCACACATACACACGTTCGCTCGTCTCTTCCGAGAGGGTAGGGGCCTTACGACGATCGCCACACCAGAGAGAGGGCGAGGCGCCGAGCGTGCAGATGTTGCTCACCGGACATGGGAACGACGCACACCAAGGGCCTGATCCAACCCCGCGTCGGCTCTTCCCATCACCTGACTTCCTTCTCCCACAGCGACGACCTGCTCTGATACCAATTGTTGGAGCTAGACATTTGCGAAAGCATGTGAACAACACAAAGAAGATGAAGAAGCTTGGAGCACAACACACAATACTGAATGTATTACCACTAGAATGTACAAAGATAAGTAACCCATTAGGGCTATAGGTGTATATACAAGCCAAGGGAAAAAACCTCATAAAGAGGAAAAAAAGTGCCTCGACGGTCCTAGTGTGTTCACACATATCACTACCTAAAGATATCAACAAAAGACATGATTCTCAGGCTATGTCAGATGCAAAGCTTTGGCATGCATGCTTTGGTCATCTGAATTTTGCTAGTTTGCTATGCCTACATAAATATGAAATGGTGTCCTCTTTGCCCAAACTTGAGGCACCCGGTAAACATGTATGTGAAGCTTGTATTTTGGGCAAAACGCAGTGTTCCTCCTTCCCAAAAGATGGTTCAGTTCGAGCTACTTAGAAATTGTAGCTTGTTCATAGTGATGTTTGTGGTCCTACGCAGACATCTTCTTTTGGGAACTATCTTTACTTCATGACTTTCATCAATGATTCTTCCAGGCATGCATGGGTATATCCATTGAAAGCAAAGTCCAAAGTGTTTGTGTGCTTCAAACAGTTTTTTATTTTGGCTAAAAATTTATCATCATGTAAAATGGGCACGGAGATGGCGAGGTGTATGGTCAAGAGTCAAGCTTTACCACATAGTTTCTGGCTTGAGGCTGTCATGTGTGCAACATATATACTTAACAGGTGTCCCACTAAAGCATTGCAATCCATCACTCCATATGAGGCTTGGCATGGTCGTAAGCCATCTTTTGCACACTTGCATGTTTTTGGTTGTTTGGCATATGCATTAGTGCCTGAACAACATTGCAGGAAATGGGATGATAAAGCATTGAAATGTATTCTTGTTGGGTACAATTTCGAAAGCAAAGGATATCGTCTGTATCATCCATAGACTAAACACATTTTGGTTAGCTATGATGTTGTTTTTGTGGAAGATGTTATTCAGCCATTACTTTCATGTACTAAGGAGACATCTATTAGCTCCAAAAACATGTATGATACTTTGCTGCCTCTTTTTATAGGTGGACAATCTAGTGTTGTTCCTAATGAGGAGACTTCTCAGCCTTTATAGGTTTCATGTGATGATGCAGATAATTGCATTTCTGATGCAAATTTACATGATGCACTTGTTGATGAGAGATCTAATTTTGAGGAGGCAAAAACTATGCAATGGCTAGTGCAGATTTTGCATGACAACAAATTAGATGCACCTCTATCATACCATACTCGTTTAGGCTCTCATAGTGCCTCTTTTGCATGTTGCTATGCTATGGCTGCCTCAAGTCTCTGTAATGAGAATGACCCTGTTTTTTATGAAGCACAAAATTCTGAAAATTGGATGGTTGCTATGCAATAAGAATATGATGCTATCATGAAAAATGGTACCTAGTCTTTATGTGACTTGCCTCCTGGCAAGAAGGCCATTGGCACTAAGTGGGTATACAAGCTGAAGTATAAACCTGATGGAATAGTTGACAAGTATAAGGCTAGGCTTGTTGCAAAGGGTTATGCACAGGAAAGAGGCATTGATTTTGATGAGACCTTTGCACCTACATGCCGAATGACTACTGTTCGTAGCATCTGTGCACTTGTAGCTCAACATGATTGGAATGTACATCACTTGGACATTAAAGCTGCATTTTTGAATGGTGACTTGCATGAAGAAGTGTATGTTTTTCATCCCCGTGGCTTTGTGCAGAAAGGGCATGAAAACTAGGTGTGTGTGTGTGTGTGTGTGTGTGTTAAAGAAGGCATTATATGGTTTAAAGCAAGTACCACGTGCTTGGTATGAAAAGATACATGCCTATCTAATTGCACATGGTTTTGAGAACAGTCCAATTGAGAGCACCTTATATGTTAAGCATGCAAATGATGTGCTTATGATCATTGTTGTGTATATTGATCATGCTGCTGACTTGCCCTCTTGAGAAGCATATTACTGATTTTAAGGCTGATTTGCATGCCTCATTTGAGACGTTTGATTTGGGGCATTTGCATCATTATTTGGGCATTCAATTTATGCAAGTTGATGGCAAAATCGCTTTGTGTCAAACAAAATATATTGACACATTATTGCAACATTTTGGCCTTGAAGACTACAAACCTATTGCCACTCCTATGGAGATAGGTTTACGATTGAGTGTTCATGAAGTTGGAGATGCCTTTGATGTTGTTCTCTATCAGCAGGCTGTTGGATGCTTGATTTACTTATGCATTACTCGACCAGATATTCAGTTTGTTGTCTCACAGATGAGCAAGTTTATGCATTGCCTAGGTGTCAAACATTGGCAGGCGGTTAAGCGCATCTTTCGCTACTTGAGTGGTACCTGACTACTTGGATTGTTTTATCCCAAGGGGGGATCACTATCGCCAGATTTCACATGTTTTTTATGACTCTAACTAGGCTGGTTGCTATGACACTCATGAGTCCACTAGTGGCTTTTGCTTCATGCTTGGTAGCTCATGTATATCTTGGTTGAGCAAGGAGGAGCCTATTGTGGCCACCTCTATTTGTGAGGCTGAGTATATGCCAACTTTCACAATGATTGTTGAGTGTGTGTGGCTCAAACACCTTATGGCTGATTTGGGTGTTGGTCAGTCTTTTTCCCACCACCATCTTCTTTAAGAGTCAAAGCACATTGAGGTGCATTATCATTATGTCAGGGAGAGGTTCTCTACCGGAGAGATCAGCTTGGCATATGCGCCCATGCAGGAGAACCTTGCATACCTTCACAAAGGCTCAGCCTAGAGAGAAGTTTGAAGCTTTCCACAAAGCGTTGGGCTTAATTCCTTTGTGGATTGATTCCATATAGCTTGCCACTTGTTTATACATGAGTGTCAGCTCCTTGTTCACCACATCACTCCCAAGGGGAATTTGTTGATATATTTAGGTAGTGATGTGTGTGAAGACATTAGGACCACCTCGGCATTTTTTTCCTCTTTAAGAGGTTTTTTCCCCTCGGCTTGTATATAGGTCTATTGCCCTAATGGGTTACTTATCTTTGTACATTCTATTGGTAAATACATGTAGTATTGTGTGTTGTGCTCCAAGCTTCTACTTCTTCCTTGTGCTATTTGCGTGCTTCAACAGACCTCAAACTCCAATAATTATCTCCATCTCAAAAGGAATGATTTTTGCATTCATATGGCAAACTATGTTGGAGTTTATTGATCTCCAAAGTACAGCTAGAAGTAGGTGAAACCCAACAGGACCTAGTTGACTTTTTCACAAACTTATATGCACAGACCAATTTTCTTGCAGAGCAAATTTCTCTTTACTCACTTGGAATTTTCCAAAACTGTTTCACACACATGAACTAGACTCTAAGAGCTTTCCAACAAGATATAGAACACCTCAAATGGATAAATACACAATGAGCTATGACCTCTGCAATATGCAGCTTTAATGGAGACCTTGAAACAGAGATGAACCTGAGGACACATATCACTTGCAGAGACTACTGCTCTTAACTCACAACTCCAATGACTTTGAAACTTTCCAGAATACAATTACACTTAAAGAACTTTCTAACAAGCCAAAGAACACATGATTTGGATACATACACAAGGAGATATGACCTCTGCAAGTTTGAGGTTTAATGGAGACCTTCAGCAGGGATAAAAAACAGAGAACACACACTACTTGCAGAGAGTATTGCTCTCAGCTCACAAATCCAATGATTATGAAAATTTACAGGAAGAAAGTAGACAGTAAGAGCTTTCCAATGAGCTATCAAACATGTAATTTGGATATATAATGAGGGAGATACAAGCTCTGCAATCTCTGCATACAAAACTACAATAGTGTAGAGATACACATATGACTCTATTGGACATCCCACAAGATCACGACTTTTCTCCTCTTTTTATAGCATGGAAAACTAATCTAAAACCTTCCTAATACATCTAAATTCGTGGTAGACACTTGGATGGAGGTATTACATGACTCAAGTGCTCAAATAAGCAAAGTATTGATGGACTTTAAGAACTAGCCACATCGACCTTCCACTAGGACACCACTGAAGCTCCCTTGTGACTCACTAATTTGACTCACCATGTTCTAGAACTCACGTGGTATTTTTGCTACATTTTATGAATAATATGAGCCTTCTTGAAGTATTTGAAGACTTCCCAAAGGTATTTACATAATTTGAAACTTGTACCCTACATAAAACAAATGTTCGCAACATTCTCCCCCTCAAGTTTCAAAGGGTATTTCCTTCATGCCAAGAATATAGTTGAATCTTTGAAGCTTTGGTCCATCCAAGGATTTGGTGAAGATATCTGCAACTTGATCCTTTGTTCCAACAAAAGAAACCTGCACTTCATTGTTCATGGCCTTCTCTCGAACATAATGATAGTGAACCTCTATATGCTTTGTTCTAGCATGAAAAATAGGATTTGAGGTCATATGAATGCTGCTCAAGTTATCCCCATATATCAGTGGTACATCAACCTGCACATTCAAGTCATGAAACAACTTTTTAAACCACATAACCTCAGTAGTAGCCAATGCTAAACCTCTATACTCAGCCTCTGTAGAAGATAAAGCAACTGTAGGCTGTTTCTTTGAACTCCATGTTAATGTCTTGTTTCCTGCTATTACCACATATCCACTTGTGGATCTTCTGTCATCTTTGCTTCCAGCCCAATTTGGATCACTAAAGACTTTAAGAGTTAGATCAGCATCATGACTATAAAATAATCCTTCGTTCATGGTACCTTTCAAATACCTAAGCACTCTTTTCGCTGCGTGCATATGAGGTACTCTAGGTTCATGCATAAACTGTGACAATACTCCCACTGCATAACATATATCAGGTCTAGTTTTTGTTGCATAAATCAAAGATCCTAGCATGGATCTATATACATTCATATCATGCAACTCATCACCTTCCTTTGCGCTTAGCTTTACATTACATTCCATTGGAGTAGAAACAAATTTACATTCCTGCATACGAAACCTTTTCAGCATATCACATATATACTTTCTTTGTATCAACCACATACCTTCATCGCTATACACAATTTCAATCCCAAGAAAGTATCTGAGCAAACCAAGATCTGAAATTTTAAATTCCTTTCCCAAATTACCTTTTATCTCATCGATTGCTTTTGCATCATTCCCTGTAATCAACAAGTCATCCACATAAATGCATACATAGACACACATGCCATCTACATGTTTTACATAAAGTGAAGGATCAGCATGACTCGCTGTGTATCCTTGCAGCATAAGATACTTTACCAACCTTGCATTCCATGCCCTTGGTGCCTGCTTAAGACCATACAATGCCTTCTTTAACCTGCATACATGATTAGGATATTTTGCATCCACATAACCATCTGGTTGTGACATATATACTTCTTCATTTAACTCACCATTAAGAAAGGCATTCTTTATATCGAGTTGATATATATTCCACCTTTTACTTGCAGCTAAAGCCAACAAAGTTCTCACCGTTGCCATATTTGCTACTGGACTAAATGTTTCCTCATAGTCCACACCTTGAGTTTGATTATATCCTTTTGCTACAAGTCTAGCCTTATATCTAGACACACTACCATCACTATTTCTTTTAATCTTAAAAACCCACTTGCAACCAATTACCTTTTGCTTTGGTGTACTTGGAACTAAATTCCAAGTCTTGTTATCCTGTAGTGCTTCCATTTCTTCTCTCATTGCTTTCTCCCACTTTTCATCTCCTTTGGCCTCATCATAACATGTGGGTTCATTTTCCTGCTCAACTTTTGTCATAAAAGCATAATGAGTATTCATGAAAGATTCATAAGTATACCTTTGAGGTTGCTTACTTACTCTTGAAGTTCTTCTTACCTCTAATGTAGATGCTCTTCCTTTCTTATTAGGAACCTTTGATGATTCTCCATACTCACATACATCACTAATTTCCTCTCCTTCATCATTAACTTCAACAAGTTTGAGTTTACCTTTACTTTTAACACTTGGAGGTGACTCTTGCCTTAATCTTCCATTGAAAGGTGATCCTCTTTCTTCATCTAAACCACTCCTTTCATCATTTAAACTTCCTAATGGCTGAACTATGCATTCATCTCCTTCAACCACACCTTCTTCATTTTCATCCATGACCTGCAAACAATTCTTATCTGCATACCATGAAAGTGATTCATCAAAGTTTACATCTCTTGACACAACAACCTTATTGGTATGAGGATTATAGCATCTATATCCTCTTTGAGTATCTGCATAACCAATAAATATACATTTTTCTGATTTCGCATCAAGTTTAGATCTCACCTCACTAGGTACATGTACATAACATACACAACCAAATACTTTCAAATGACTTACACTTGGTTTCCTTCCATGCCATACCTCATATGGTTTCAAATGATGAACTCCAGCAGTCGGAACTCTATTCATAATGTAAACACTTGTGCTAACAGCTTCAGCCCAAAAATAATTAGGCAAACACATATCATTAAGCATGCTTCTAGATGCTTCTGCTATGATTCTGTTTCTTCTTTCTGCGACTCCATTTTGTTGTGGAGTATACCTGCATGTAACTTCTCTTTTGATACCTTCATCATGCAAAAAATCAGTAAAAGCTTGAGAGAAATACTCTCCCCCTCCATCAGATCTTAGCTTCTTAATATACCTTCCTGTTTGCTTTTCGACATATGATTTGAACTTCTTGAAACAATCAAAAACCTCACTCTTATGTTTAATGAAATACACAAATGTCATTCTACTATGATCATCAATGAATGATACATAGTACTTATTACCAACCAAGGATGCCTCTTTAGTAGGTCCCCACACATCTGTGTGTATGAGATCTAGCAAACCATCACTTACATAGCTTGAATGCTTGAAAGGTTGTCTACTCTGCTTACCCATTTGACATGCTTCACAAAGATGCACCATATGTTGCTTAGTAAGATCAGGTAATCCTTCAACAATCCTCTTCTTTGATAGCTCCTTTAACCTGTGTACATTCATGTGTCCAATCCTTTTGTGCCATAGATCAAGCTCTGCTATTCGATGCATACCATAAGAGAAATAGTTTGTATGATTTGGGTTTACCTTGAATGTAAACAATCTACCTTGTTTTTGACCTCTAGCAATTAACCTCCTTTGCTTTGGATCCTCAATGAAGCAACCTGCATTATTAAATCTCACTTGTAGACCTTTTTCTACCATTTGACCAACCGACATCAAATTCTTAGTGATCGTTGGCACATAAAGTACATCCTTCAAGCAATTTGTCTTGCTCTTATCCTGCATAACAACATCTCCAACCTGCATAATCTTATGTGTTGTATCATCTCCTGTTTCAACATGACCTTTACATGATGGATTATGCATATTAGAAAACCATGAAGCATCATGAGACATGTGATTAGAACAACCACTATCTACATACCATACATCGCTATTGCAATTCATCTTAGTTTCTACATTCATCATAAGAAGAGAATCATAATCATCACTTTTACCTTCAACTGCATAATTTCCTTGTTGTTTACCTCTTCTTGAATAGCCTCCTCTTCGAATACCACCTTGATTATTTTCATTTTGATAACAATCTTTGGCATAGTGTCCATACCTTCCACATATATAGCAATTGTTCTTATTATCTTCACTCCTTTGTCTTTGGTTGTAGTTGTAGTAGCCTCTCGTACCTCTAGCGCTTGATCTTCCTCTTCCTCTTGTGTTGAAGAAGCCACTTGAAGTCCTTTGATCATCGCTCCTTCTTCCTCGACCTCTATTTGAACCTCTTCCACCTCTGTTTCCACCTCTTGATGATCCTACATAAAGAGCTTGTCCTTGAGATCCTTTTTGATTTGAAGTAGAACCATTTAGATTCATCTCCTCCGTGACCATGAGGGCAATAAGTTGATCAAAATCTGGTAATTCTCCTCTGACATAAACTGAAGTAATGAAGGGTTTCCATCTCTTATCATCTTTGAGTCCGTTGAGAGTATGTGCAACCAAGTCGTCGTCCTCCACATGAGCTTGAATTGATCCTAGTTGATCTGCAATCTCTTTAACTTTCAATATGTAATCATTGACCGATGTCCTTGTATCTTTCTTTATGTTATTCAACTCATTTTTGAGTTGAATCTTCCTTGCTCTTGTACCTGTAGCATACAACCTTTCCAATGCAAGCCAAACATCTCTACTTGTGTCTAGATCTTGTATATGTCCTACCATTGAATCTTGAATATTTTGTGATAAAATGAATATAACCCTTTTGTCTCTCTCATTCCAAAGTCTAAACTCCCTCAATTGTTGCTGATTTGGGTCCTCTGGTAATGTGGGTTTGATATCTGTGCCGTCAATCAAACCATACAAGCCTCTACCTTGCAAGTATGCTGTGATTCTAAACTTCCATGCTTGATGATTGGTCTTATCAAGCTTCTCTATTTGTGCATGTTGGTCTCCCATAATACAAATGCTAAGCTTCCTCCTTTAAGCCTCCTTTCCAATGTGTGTGATGAGAAGAAATATAATATTTACCTTGTAAATGAGGTATGTGCACCTTTCTTTGCTTGGATGTTGCTTCAGATGCCTCCTTGCAATCTTCTTCTACCTTTGTGTAGTGTTGATGATGAACTGCTTCTTTGATAGCTTCAAATTCTTCGTCAAGGTATGATAACCTTCTCCAAGCCTCCAAGTACTTGCTCTGATACCAATGTTGGAGTTTATTGATCCCCAAAGTACAGCTAGAAGTAGGTGAAACCCAACAGGACCTAGTTGACTTTTTCACAAACTTGTATGCACAGACCAATTTTCTTGCAGAGCAAATTTCTCTTTACTCACTTGGAATTTTCCAAAACTGTTTCACACACATAAACTAGACTCTAAGAGCTTTCCAACAAGATATAGAACACCTCAAATGGATAAATACACAATGAGCTATGACCTCTGCAATATGCAGCTTTAATGGAGACCTTGAAACAGAGATGAACCTGAGGACACATATCACTTGCAGAGACTACTGCTCTTAACTCACAACTCCAATGACTTTGAAACTTTCCAGAATACAATTAGACTTAAAGAGCTTTCTAACAAGCCAAAGAACACATGATTTGGATACATACACAAGGAGATATGACCTCTGCAAGTTTGAGGTTTAATGGAGACCTTCAGCAGGGATAAAAACAGAGAACACACACTACTTGCAGAGAGTATTGCTCTCAGCTCACAAATCCAATGATTATGAAAATTTACAGGAAGAAAGTAGACAGTAAGAGCTTTCCAATGAGCTATCAAACATGTAATTTGGATATATAATGAGGGAGATACAAGCTCTGCAATCTCTGCATACAAAACTACAATAGTGTAGAGATACACATATGACTCTATTGGACATCCCACAAGATCACGACTTTTCTCCTCTTTTTATAGCATGGAAAACTAATCTAAAACCTTCCTAATACATCTAAATTCGTGGTAGACACTTGGATGGAGGTATTACATGACTCAAGTGCTCAAATAAGCAAAGTATTGATGGACTTTAAGAACTAGCCACATCGACCTTCCACTAGGACACCACTGAAGCTCCCTTGTGACTCACTAATTTGACTCACCATGTTCTAGAACTCACGTGGTATTTTTGCTACATTTTATGAATAATATGAGCCTTCTTGAAGTATTTGAAGACTTCCCAAAGGTATTTACATAATTTGAAACTTGTACCCTACATAAAACAAATGTTCGCAACAAACTAGAGGGAAGAGAAAATGATAGAGTTTGCATAGTGCCTATTTATGCTCTTCAAAGAGCGGTCCAAAGGTAATGGATGACAAACCAAAGACTTCGTGGTTAGTGGAATGTAGAGAATTCATTTTACAACCAAGGAATTCTTATATGTCAATTATAATTATGGATCCACATAGGATACATGATGGTTCAAGTAAAAACTATCACTTGTGACCACTCAAGGATAGGAATAACTTGAGAGACATGAGTGAAAGTTTATCATCTTAGGCTTATAAGGTTTTGTAGTCACTTATTCTGTATATAGAGGATTTCATGGTTCATTATATCCATTTAGGTATGGTCAAACGTATATAGAATGACACTTGCACTTGTCTATCATATTGTTACTCCACACATGATACATCATATGGACTGAGGTCCTCTAGATGATATTGGCAACATGGGAATGATAGTTTGAAATTTTTGTATATATGGGAGATAGTAAGCACTACCAAGATGGTTTCCCACTTTTAAGATGATCTTTTATGAGACTTCTCAAGGGGAAGGATACAGGGAAATAACACACATAGATGATCATGCACACTTTGTACATGAGGCTCAAGGGATGCCTAGAGCATTTATATATCTCTATTTTCGAGGATGGAAATTTTTCCCAAGGTGGAAATAATGTTATAAATGAAGTTTATGACATGAGGGTCCAACAAGTTCAGACGGATATGAGGTCGAACATTATGTTGATAAATGGATGGGTGGATTGATAAATGGATGGATAGATGGATGGATTGATGGACGGATAGATATATAGATAGATGGATAGTCAGATAGATAGATAGGTAGATAGATAGATAGATAGATAGATAGATAGATAGATAGATAGATAGATAGATAGATAGATAGATAGATAGATAGATAGATAGATAGATAGATAGATAGATAGATAGATAGATAGATAGATAGATAGATAGATAGATAGATAGATGGATCGATAGATAGATAGATAGATGGATCGATAGATAGATAGATAGATGGATCGATAGATAGATAGATAGATAGATAGATAGATAGATAGATAGATAGATAGATAGATAGATAGATAGATAGATAGATAGATAGATAGATATATAGATAGATAGATAGATAGATAGATAGATAGATAGATAGATAGATAGATAGATAGATAGATAGATAGATAGATAGATAGATAGATAGATAGATAGATAGATAGATAGATTGATAGATTGACAGATAGACAGATAGATAGATAGATAGATAGATAGATAGATAGATAGATAGATGGATAGATTGATTGATAGATAGATGGATGGATAGATAGATAGATAGATAGATAGATAGATAGATAGATAGATAGATAGATAGATAGATAGATAGATAGATAGATAGATAGATAGATAGATAGATAGATAGATAGATAGATAGATAGATAGATAGATAGATAGATAGATAGATAGATAGATAGATAGATAGATAGATAGATAGATAGATAGATAGATAGATACATGGATCGATAGATAGATAGATAGATAGATAGATAGATAGATAGATAGATAGATAGATAGATAGATAGATAGATAGATAGATAGATAGATAGATAGATAGATAGATAGATAGATAGATAGATAGATAGATAGATAGATAGATAGAAAGAAAGATAGATAACCAATGCATAACTTCAATGATCCATTCTTCATCTTGACTAAGAGGATATGAACTTCCCACAAAGAGTGTCTAGGTTGAATGAATCCTTTGGTAAGGTATTCCTTCAATTGCTTCTCAACTTCGGCTTATTGGGAATATGGGAGTTGGTAGGGGAGTTTACATATAGGCTTAGTACCTAGGAGCAAGTCTATGGAACTTTTCCTTATTAGACAAATAAGACAAGACTTATGGAACTAGACTTATAAGCATCATTTACATCAATGGGAAGAAACATGTATACTTCCACTTTATTGTTATTCAAAAGCTCCCTTAGTTTCATAGTTTAAATTGGAGGGGTACTAGGTACATCATGCTCCCCTTGAATCAAGTATTGGATGCCCTTTTTCTTGAATTCCAAGTTATTCAACAAATTCTTCTCTTTAACGATATTCCTAAGCCCAAAGCCATTCCCTTCCCAACACTACATTAATTCTTTCCATGTGCATGAAAAGTGGATTCATTTGATGATCAGGAGGAATGGTACTATGATCTCGAAGACCAAAACTCTAAAGAGATTGTTGTAGACCAAGAAGGTGAGGGTTCTGTCACAACAGAAGCGAGGATGCTATGAGGATTTTTAGGAGCATTGATCCTGGTAGGAGGGACTGCAGGGGTAAGACAAGGACTCCAATGCGGCCCATTTGCAGGGACTACCAGGCAAAGACCTACGAGATCAGCTCAGCCAATGCATATGGCACAACCACCCCCTAACTCCAAAGTCAAGGCATCTAAATTCAGAGGTGGATCTAGAGACGATGAAAATTATCATTTTGCTCAATTCATAATTAAATGGCAAGCTAATGGGTACATGGCATTGTATAATGATATCGTTAAGTTGCAATAATTTGCGAAAACATTGGATGAAAACTCCATGAACTGGTTTATTTAGTATGGCATTTCACATTCTCCTAATTTTTAATGCTTTAAAGATAGCATTTTCAGAAAGGTTTTGAAGAGAAAAAACCTCGATTGACATTCTCAGAAAACTTAGAACCATTAGATAAAATAATATGCTAGTAGAAGATTATGCATAGAGGTTCCAAATTTTAGTAGACATATTACAAGGTAATGAAAGACCCATGTATGAAATGTTAGCAGGATATTTTTTTGAAGGGATTAAGGAGTACTTTAAGGAATGTAGTGGCTAGCATAGATATTACGAGCGGATTAAATTTTTTAGTGCTTGCTATAGCCAAGGTGGAAAAGAGATTTTGGTAGAATGAAGAGGAAGTGTAGTAGACATGAAGATTTTGAGTCATGGGAAGAATACGTGACAACACGAGCCTCAAATAATGATGGGACAAACACAGGTTCAGATAGTGAGTTAGAGGAGGTTCAAATTAAGAAAAATAAAAAATTAAAAGTAAACATACCAAAGAAGAGGATTTGATAAGTAAATTAAAGAAGTACAGATATTTTGTGCTTCCACCAAAAGAGAAAACATTTTGTGAGATTTGTGATACATAACCTTAAAGGAGAGAGTTGAATTAAAATATGCAAATGTATTTATGGCTTAGATAAAAGCCAAAATATATTTAGATAGATGGAATACTCAAAATATTCGTGACCTTATCATCCATATCGAGTGATTTGGAGCACCAAAAGTCACCCAATGCAATGGAAGGACAAAGGACATGAAATGAAAGGTCAAGAGGTGAGAGAAGATGCAAGGGTAGGTGAAAAGTCACATGACCATACCTCTATATATAGAGCTCATTTGAATGTGAAAATATGTAGAGATGACAAGGAGAATATGCTAGTCATTCTCTCACCAATGGATATCAGAACAAACCTCATTTGTGTGCTACAAGGAAGATAGGTATTCCAATTGCATACGTTTTTTGTGCACAACCACATTGTGAAGGTGATATGTCTCTATGTACTTATCCATTTAACACATATGAAACCTTATTGGAAATCTTATCTCTCATACTCTTTGTATCTCAAATATATCTATCAAATGATTCTCCAGTAGTGATAAGGATCATTTCTTGTGAACCTCAGTTTTCTACATAACTTGAGATGACACGTAGTCTATCTTTGTACAGTTAATTGCCTGATCATATGAACCCCAAATGGAGTGTGCTTTAGCTTCTTAGAAAGCTATTGAAGTATAATGTGTGTGGATTAAATTTCAGAGCCATTTGGTCCGTGATTTGTGATTGAATCAGGTTTTAGTAAGCATGTGTATTATAGGGTAGTTTCTAGAAGAGGTTCTCTAACTTCCATTGCATGTATTGGAGTCAACTTTCTCCACATTTTGGTATCAGAGATTTGCTTGCAGAGAATTGGGAGTGAAGACCATGGTGTGCAAAGGTATCTTGAAGAAGATGTGAAGATGGCAAAGGAAAGCTTGGAGATATGAGCCTATGGAGTGTGCAAAATTCTTGGCATTGGAAAGCTATGGAGGTGAAGCTTTTGTATGTAAGAGAAATTTTTTGCTTTATGTTATTTGAAGTCATGAACTCTCTTGTACTACTCTCTAATATATATTCCTCATCATTGAAGCTTGCTATGAGTGATACTAATCACTTGGATGAAGCCTTATGAGCAGCCTATCCAAGAAGAGGAATATTCAAGCAAAGAACCTTGGATGAGCAATTACATATAGTTGCATGTGAACATTGGATGCATGCTCTTGATAGTGCAATCAATTGAATGAAGTGAAAATTTTGACTATGTACATGGTTGAAGGTTTAAGCTTATATGTAAGCTTGATGATAGCATGCATTGGAGATGCTTATGTATGCATGCTTGTAAAAGTTATGCTCAAGATGTATGACAATTGTGGACAACCATGCTGGTTGAATATATGTTGAATTTTGAGTTCATGATTGATGTCTATCATACATGAATGTATGCTTATGTGGTCAAGGAGTTTATACACACATGTTGGATGATGTGTGGATGAGTAATAGGCTATTTTATAAAGCCTATACAAGCTGAAAAATTTTTAGGTTTATGTAGCCATATTAATTGGCATAAAGTGAGCTGAATATATGCTCAAATGTGTTGGAGATAGACGTCTGCGGAAGCACGCGAACAGCACAAGGAAGAAGAAGAAGCTTGGAGCACAAAACACACAATACTGAATGTATTACTAGAGAATGTACAAAGATAAGTTGCCCATTAGGGCAATAGGTGTATATACAAGCCGAGGGAAAAAAACCTCCTAAAGAGGGAAAAAGGTGCCCCGGCGGTCCTAGTGTGTTCACACACATCACTACCTAAATATATCAACAAATCCCCCCTAGGAGTGATGCGGTGAACAAGGATCTGGCACTCATGTATAAGGAAGTGCCAAGCTATGTGGAAATCACTCCACAAAAGGAAGTAAGCCCAAAGCTTTGCGGAAAGCTTCAAACTTCTCCCTAGGAAGAGCCTTCATGAAAAGGTCTGCAATGTTCTCCTGCATGGGCACATATGCCAAGCTGATCTCCCCAGTAGAGAACCTCTCCCTGACATAGTGATAATGCACCTCAATGTGCTTAGTGCGAGCATGGAACACAGGGTTCCTCGCAACTGCCAATGCACTCTGACTGTCAGTGAAGATGGTGGTGGCAGAAGATTGGCCAACACCCAAATCAACCATAAGGCATCTGAGCCACACACACTCAACAGTCGCTGTGAAAGCTTCCCTATACTCAGCATCACAACTGGAAGTGGCCACAGTAGGCTGCTTCTTGCTCAACCAAGATATACATGAGCTACCAAGCATGAAGCAAAAACCACTGGTGGACACACAAGTGTCATAGCAACCAGCCTAGTTAGAGTCATAAAAAGCATGCAAATCTAGCGGTAGTGATCCCCCCTTGGGATAAAACAACCCAAGTAATCGAGTACCACTCAAGTAGCGAAAGATGTGCTTAACCGCCTTCCAATGCATGACTCCTGGGCAATGCATAAACCTGCTCATCTATGAGACAGCAAACTGAATATCTGGCCGAGTAATGCATAAGTAAATCAAGCATCCAACAGCCTACTGATAGAGAACAGCATCAAATGCATCTCCAGCATCATGAAGACTCAATCGTAAACCTGTCTCCATAGGAGTGGCAATAGGCTTACAGTCTTCAAGGCCAAAACACTGCAATAATGTGTCAATATATTTCGTTTGACACAAAGCCATTCCACCATCAACTTGCATAAACTGAATGCCCAAATAGTGATGCAAATGCCCCAAATCAGACATCTCAAATGAGGCATGCAAATCAGCCTTGAAATCAGCAATATGCTTCTCAATAGGACCAATGAGCAGCATGTCATCAACATAGACAACAATGATCAGAAGCACATCATTAGCACGCTTAACATATAATGTGCTTTCAGTTGGACTATTCTCAAAACCATGTGCAACCAGATAGGCATGTATTTTCTCATACCAAGCACGTGGTGCTTGCTTTAAACCATATAATGCCTTCTTTAACCTGCACACCTGGTTTTCATGCCCTTTCTGCACAAAGCCACAGGGCTGAAAAACATACACTTCTTCATGCAAGTCACCATTCAAAAATGTTGTTTTAATGTCCAACTGATGTACATTCCAACCATGATGGGCTGCAAGTGCACAAATGCTCCGAACAGTAGTCATACGGCATGTAGGTGCAAAGGTCTCATCAAAATCAATGCCTCTTTCCTGCGCATAACCCTTTGCAACAAGCCTAGCCTTGTACCTGTCAATTGTACCATCAAGTTAACGCTTCAACTTGTATACCCACTTAGTGCCAATGGCCTTCTTGCCAGGAGGCAAGTCACATAAAGACCATGTACCATTCTTCATTATAGCATCATATTCCGATTGCATGGCAGCCATCCAATTTTTTGAATTTTGTGCTTCATCAAAAGAAACAGGCTCATTCTCATCACAGAGACTAGATGCAGCCATAGCATAGCAATCTGATGCAAAGGAGGCACTATGAGAGCGTGAACGAGTATGATATGACAAAGATGCATCTAATTTGTTGTCACACAAAGTTTGCACCAGCCATTTTGGCATAGTTTTTGCCTGCTCAATATCAGCTCTCTCATCAACAAGTGCATCATGTAAATCAGCATCAAAAATAGAATGATCTGCATCATCATATGAAACCTGCAAAGGCTGAGAAGTTGCCTCATTAGGACCAGCACTAGACTGTCCACCTGTAAAAAGAGGCATCAACGTATCATACATGTCTTTGGAGCTAACAGATGTCTCCTTAGTACATGAAAGCAATGGTTGAATAGCATCTTCCACAAAGATAACATCACGGCTAACCAAAATGCGTTTAGTCTGTGGATGATACAGACGATAGCCTTTACTTTCAGAATTGTACCCAACAAAAATACATTTTACTGCCTTATCATCCAATTTTCTACGATGTTGTTCAGGCACTAATGCATATGCCAAACAACCAAAAACACACAAATGAGCAACAGATGGCTTGCGGTCATGCCAAGCCTCACATGGAGTGATAGACTGCAGCGCTTTAGTGGGACACCTGTTTAGTACATATGCTGCACACATGACAGCCTCAAGCCAGAAACTATGTGGTAAAGCCTGACTTTTGGCCATGCACCTCGCCATCTCCATGAGTGACCTGTTCTTTCGTTTAGCAACTCCATTCTGTTGAGGTGTATACGACACTGTACACTGGTGTTTTATCCCACGTTCAGCCAGAAATGCATTAAAATCAGAAGACATATATTCCCCCCCTCGATCAGAACGGAGGGTGCCCATTTTACATGCTGACAGATTTTCAGCCAAAACCAAAAATTGTTTGAAGCACAAAAACACTTCAGACTTTGCCTTCAATGGATATACCCATGCATGCCTGGAAAAATCATCAATGAAAGTCACGAAAGTAAAGATAGTTTCCAAAAGAAGGTGTCTGCATAGGACCATAGACATCACTATGTACAAGCTGCAATTTTTGCGTAGCCCGAACTGAACCATCTTTTGGAAAGGAGGAACACTGCATTTTGCCCAAAATACAGCCTTCACATACATGTTTTCCAGGTGCCTCAGGCTTGGGCAAATAAGACACCATATCAGATTTCTGCAGGCGTAGCAAACTAGCAAAATTCAAATGACCAAAGCGTGCATGCCAAAGCTTTGCATCTGAGATAGCCTGAGAATCATGAACTGCACATGCCGAATCATTCAGAGATCTTTCATAGTCTATGAGCTTATACAACCCACGACATAAAATGCCAAAAGCAATAATAACATCGCCATTTGACAGATCATGAATTGTACATCTGTCATCAACAAATTTCACAACCAAGCCAATCTTGG
The DNA here is from genome assembly GCA_020310875.1 of Ceratopteris richardii. Taxonomy (NCBI): domain Eukaryota; kingdom Viridiplantae; phylum Streptophyta; class Polypodiopsida; order Polypodiales; family Pteridaceae; genus Ceratopteris; species Ceratopteris richardii. The sequence goes on from CM035438.1 coordinate 51,154,370, forward strand.
CTAATGCGGAAACTGATAACAGATTCTTCTTGATCCCTGGCACAAATAAAGCATCTGACAAGGTGAAAGAACTACCATCAGCAGTAGTCAGAATGATCTTACTAACTCCCATAACAGGAGAAGAGGAGTTGTTGGCGCATGTGACAGTATTCCCTGTAGGGGCAGGCTCGAGTGAAGAGAAGAAACTACGCTGCGAGGTAATATGTTTGGTCGCCCCACTGTCAAAGTACCAAACATCTGAGTCCACTTCAGACATGCACTGCTCATGAGAAGATGGGTCAAAACTGCAAACTGTAGTAAACGCCCATTCTTCTTCCTGCACAAGATTAGCAGACTCTGTTTTTGGTGTAGAGGCTTCTGCAACAACCATTCCAGCCTCCTTTTTCTTTGCCTCTTTTGCAGCTAGTTTTGGACAGTTCTTTATGATATGATCAGTCTCTTTACAGTACTTGCAAAACAATTTCTACTTTTCTGATTTCTTCTCATCTTTATCCTAGTTCTTCGGATGTGCAGCATTTGCAGATTTTTGCTTACTAGTAGAAGAGCTCCATTTTTCTTTGCCCTTCTGACTAGCCAGGAAACCTTGATCTGCAACACGCATAATGGACCTGTTCTGCCTGGACTGATCTTCCTGCAACAAAATAGAGACTAACTCCTCAAATGATAAGGCATTTGGATTGCCTTTCATCATCAACCGAAGAGTAGAAGCAAAACTCTGGTATGAATCAGGAAGACCATTCAGAATGGTCTACACAAGTGAGCTATCTGGTATAACCTCATCAGCAGAAATAAATTGTTCCTTCAAATCTTTGATCTTCGTTAGGAAACTGTCCATAGAATCACCTTCATTCATGTGCTCACTCTCCAACTGTTTTCGGAGGTAAGCAACATGAGCCTCATTCCTAGCTTGGTACAATGTGGTAAGTGTATCCCAAGCATCCCTAGCTGTTCTGCAAGAGCGAATATGAGGAATAATGGCATGTTTGACAGACAAAGCTATCAATGCATGTACCTGGGCACCTCTGCCATCCCAACGAATCTGCTCTACAGTAGGTGCAACAGAAATAGAAGCACGAACAGGAATCTGCGGAATATCATCTTCAACACCATCTTCATCAGCTCCAGCACGTGTATTTGTAGTACCTGTCGTTACAGGTGTAACAGGATGTCTTTCAACACCCTGCACAATGTTCCACAATCCTTTTGCAACCAAAACATGTCGCATCATATAAGCCCATAATGGGTAGTTGGTACCATCCAACTTATCCTCAACAGCCAACATACGGAATACATCACTACTTTCAGCCATGGCCGGTGACTAAAATACCTTGATGTAGAAAATTGACTGTATCTCAAAAAGTTGAACAAAACTGCCGAGACGAGTTCTGCTAGACCTGTAGCAGACTTGGAGATGCTTAAACTGGCGAACAAAAACTGGTATATACCTTTGGCACAAAAAGACAAAATAGCCTGCATAAGCGCTGCGATAGTGCGTTCGGAGGCCGAAACGAGCTCAGATCGTGATTTCGGCACCACAAAGCAAAGCAGTTTTGATCTCGGAAACACCTTGAGTATGCTCACCAAAATTCGTACGATTCTGAGACTGCAAACGGAGGAGTGTCGACGGCATGGTAGATGAAGCGACAACCTGCTCTGATACCAATTGTTGGAGATAGATGTCTGCGAAAGCACGCGAACAGCACAAGGAAGAAGAAGAAGCTTGGAGCACAAAACACACAATACTGAATGTATTACTAGAGAATGTACAAAGATAAGTTGCCCATTAGGGCAATAGGCATATATACAAGCCGGGGGAAAAAAACCTCCTAAAGAGGGAAAAAAGTGCCCCAGCGGTCCTAGTGTGTTCACACACATCACTACCTAAATATATCAACAAAATGAATGTTGATTTGTATACATGCTTATGTGACTTTGATAGCATGATATTAAAGCTTTGAAGGTTGGTCATGTTTAGCCATATATGATATGAAATTATATGTGTTTGGATGCCATGAATATTGGCAAGATGCAACGACTACCATGTATGAAGTTTGTGGATGTATCTTATTGTGTATGAAACCCATTGAGGTAAATTTGCAAAGAAAATATATGTATGATCATATGATGATGACTAAAGTGTTTGATTCTTGAGTTGAGCTATAGGAAATCAACTCAATGCTCACATTGGACAAGGCAAATAAAAGTAGGCAAAGCTTGGAGAAAGCAAGGACACAAAGCTTGGAGCCACAGTGAAGGAAGTAGCCCAAACTACATGTTTGTCAAACACCCAAAGTCTTGAAGACTTGAAGCTTGAACCCAAGCTGAAGGTGGACAAGGTGAAGCCTAGGATTGAGCTTCCCAACAAAGGAGGAGTTGAAGACTCCAATGAAGGGCTGCCATAAAGTGTCAAAGAGTACACAAGGACTTGATAAGACCCCCCAAAGTTCAAGGATCACAAGCAAAGCACAAGATAGCACTACAACATATGAGGGAAATACCCACAGTGCCTATACCGATAGTCACTCTCAGCGTCGGTATAAACGTTGGAAAATTCCACTTAAAGATACCGACGGTCAAGTGACCGTCAGTATGACCGTTTAAAACGGATCGTCGGGATGTCTCGTGACCGCCGATATGCACGTCGGTATGAGCGTCCGTATAACCATTGGTATAAGCGTCGGTATAAGCGTCGGTATAAGCATCAGTAATTTACTGGAAATTACCGATGCTCATATCGACACCCATATCGACGGATATACCGAGGCCGTGTTTTAAACATATCGGGAACCCAAAAGCAAAACTCAACATTTTGCACGTGTTTGAGTACTGGTTGTCTTCGGTCGAACTTGCACGCGTGAACCTAATTGTGACCTGCATTGTCTTGTGCACACACACACACAAAGATCTCTCTCTCTACACACACACTCTCTCTCTGTTTAGATCTCACATCTTGGTAAGTGGTGTGCGTACTCTTAGCCTTTGTCTTTCTCTATGCTTTAGGTCTTATAATTTCTCTTCTCTTTAATTTTGCAAAAGTTTTTTGGCGTCGATTCTTTTGAATTCGACGATAGACGACATACATTACGTTTTGATGACAGTGATCCAAAAGAAGGACATACCTATAAGTGATTGTTTTATTCTCTATTGATAGAGAGAGAAAGAGAGAGAAAGAGAGAGAGAGATGAGAGAGAGAGAGAGAGAGAGAGATGAGAGAGAAAGAGAGAGAGATCGAGAGAGAGAGAGAAAGAGAGATAAAGAGAGATGAAAGAGAGGAAGATAGAGATAGGAAGATAGAGCATACATACACACACACATCTACACATGCATACATACACACATACATGTACACACATGCATACATACACACATATACACACATGCATGCATACATACACACACATATACACACATGCATGCATACACACACATACACCTATACACACATGCATACATACACACACACATGCATACACACATACATACACACACATATATACACATATGCATACACACACATACACACACATGCATACACACATACATACACAAACACATATACACACATACATACACACACACATATACACACATACATACACACACACATATACACACATACATACACACATATACACACATGCATACATACACACACATATACACACATGCATGCATACACACATATACACACATGCATACATACACAGACACATGCATACACACATACATACACACACACATATACACATATGCATCCACACACATACACACATTCATACACACACATATATACACACATGCATACACACACACATATACACACATGCATGCATACATACACACACATACACATATACACACATGCATACATACACACACATGTACACACATGTACACACATGTACACACATGCATACATACACACACATATGTACACACATGCATACATACACACATATACACACATGCATGCGTACATACACACACATATACACACATGCATGCATACACACACACATACATACACACATGCATGCACACACACATACATACACACATGAATGCATACACACACATGCATACGTACACACACATACACATATACTCACACATGCATACATAGACACACATGCATACATTCACACACACACATACGTACACACATGCACACATATACACACACATATACGATTTCTATATAGATAAATAAATATGAAAATAGCTAGTGTTTTAATTAAATATATATAATTAAACATATGAAATTACGATTTAAATTTTTGTTTTACATCAAATATATAAAAATAAGATTAGGGTTTTTAGGCTATTTACACATATATACACAAATATATACACATACACATATATATACACATGCATACACATACACTCATGTTTTAGGTCTAGGTCTTTTCGATTAGGGTTTTAGGGTTTTTACACATGCATAACATATATACACACATACACATACACGTATAATACATAAATACATGTATATACACATGCATACAGAAATATACATATTTTAGCTAGATCTTTAAGATTAGGGTTTTAGGGTTTAGGCATACATATAATTCAATTAAATTTATATAAAGAAAAAATATAGAAAAGAATAAGAAAAAAATCTGAATATATAAATAAATATATATATATAATAGGATAATTATATAGATAAATAAATATGAAAAGAACTAGTGTTTTAAATAAATTAATTAAATATATATAATTAAATATATAAAAATAGGTTTAATTTTAAGGATTTTAATCAGAGTAAATATATATATACACATACACACATATACTTATACACATATATATACACATACACATATATATACACATGCATACACATATATACATGTTTTAGGTCTAGGTCTTTTCGATTAGGGTTTTAGGGTTTTTACACATGCATAACATATATACACACATACACATATAATACATATATACATGTATATACACATGCATACAGAAATATACATATTTTAGGTCTAGATCTTTAAGATTAGGGTTCTAGGGTTTAGGCATACATATAAGTCAATTAAATTTACATAAAGAGAAAATATAGAAAAAAATTAAGAAAAAATTCTGAATATATAAATAAATAAATATACTAAATAGGATAATTATATAGATAAATAAATATAAAAAGAATTAGTGTCTTAAATAAATAAATTATATATATATATATATAATTAAATATATAAAAATATGTTTAATTTTAAGGATTTTAATAAGAGTAAATATATATACACATACACATACACACATATACTTATACACATATCTGTATACACATATATATACACATGCATACACATATATACATGTTTTAGGTCTAGGTCTTTTCGATTAGGGTTTTAGGGTTTTTACACATACATAACATATATACACACATACGCATACACATCATACAGAAATATTTATATTTTAGGTCTAGATCTTTAAGATTAGGGTTTTAGGGTTTAGGCATACATATAATTCAATTAAATTTATATAAAGAGATAATATAGAAAAAATTAAGAAAAAAATATGAATATATAAATAAATATATATAAAAAATAGGATAATTATATAGATAAATAAAAGTAGTGTTTTAAATAAATTAAATATATATAATTTAATATATAAAAATAGGACTAATTAAGAAAAAAATATGAATATACAAATAAACAAATATATAAAATAGGATAATTATATAGATAAATAAATATGAAAAGAGTTAGTGTTTTAAAAAATAAATTAATTATATATAATTAAATATATAAAAATAGGATTTTAATTATATAAGCAATAGACATATATATAATACATATAACACATATACACATATATAGGTCTTTAGTATTAGGGATTTAGGATTAGGGTTTTAGGTTTTTTTAGGTCTTTAAGTATTTAGGTTTTAGTATTTCAGGTTTAAGCCTTTAGGAGTATGATTTTTAGGTTTAATAAAAAAAATCAAATGTTCTAAAATGTCCATATTGTATGAGATGGCTAGTTTGGATCTGGAGGAGAGAATGGCATGTCCTTGCACTCAATGCAAGTATCAAATTTATTGAAAACGATGGATTTGTATTGCACAGGTTAGAGAGTATGGATCCTTTGATAAAAGTTGACAAGAAAACCTACGCTACCATTCGCATGGTCCACTAGGTGAGCACATGGACCCAAACGACATTGCACCGATAAACTCTCGTGGACAAAAGAGAATAAAAAAGGAGTTAGACGTACAAACAAGTACTAATAGCATTACACGGAATGAACATATGGAAGAAATGCTCAAAGTATTTTATGAGATGGACGAAGATCATGATGGTGGAGAAGATGTCGAGAGTTTCATGGACACAACAGAATTTCCACGATCAGAAGTCGATGAAGAATATAAAAACATGCATCACGAGTTTGTAAGTACCATTTGGTTTATTCATTTTGTTTGTGTTAAGCTTCTCATGTATGTTCCTCTAATGTTTTGTATATTTGTTGTAGGTGTTGGCAATGGGTCGTCCTCCAACACGAATGGAGGAGGCGTATGGATATCGTCATGGATTGATTGCACTATTGGAGGACTTGGAGGGACATGGTGTGGTTGTTTCATGGGAGGGTTTGCGGTGAGGTGATGAATTTATAAACTCGATTTTTACTTGTTTTTTATAAATTTCATGTGAATTTATATCATTTCATGAATGTTCTTTGTTGCAGGACTGTTGATATGGAACATTCTTTGCATGTGTATGGCAGTGGCACACAAAAATTTTGTATTTGATTTTTATATGGCAATGCAATGCTTTGCCACATTTTGTAAAAGCGTCATATATGACAGTGGTTTGCCACACTCTTGTACATGCTTCATTTATGAAATATATAGCTCTTTTTGTACATGGTTCATGGTTCATGGTTCATGGTTCATTCTGATTATCTCTTTTGTGTCCAATAATATTCTGTTTTATGAAATCATATTTCGGTTGGCATTAGAGTACACTACTAAGCAACATCATGGTAATGTTGCTGTAGCAAAAGACAACACATTCTGCCCAAAAATAATTTTGCAGATATGGTCATCGGTATAAGCAATGGTACTCCCAATATTGCCATCGGACTAAGCATCGGTACACCCAGTGGGCGTCGGTATACGCGACGGTACACCCAGCAGAGGCATTGGTATAATCGTCGGTATGAGCGTCGGTATTACCGACATATATACCGACGGATATACCAATGCTCATATCGATGCTCATACCAACGCCCATACTGACACTTTAATTCCGATGCGCATACCGACACCTACACCGATGTCAGGGCAAAAATGCGCACGTTCATTTCCCTTGGTAAAAACCTCAGTATACGGCCGATCTATTGTAGTGTAGAAGGAAAACTCACCCAAGAGAAGTGTGTGACAACATGGATGAATTTGATTTAGGTAAAAGAAGGTAAAGAAGTGCATTTGCAAAGGTAAGGGCTGATATAAAGGGTAAGAAAAAAATCCACATTGAGTGTGGTGGTAAGTTCCAAGCATAAATCATATGAATGTATTGTCAAAGGATGACATTAGTAAGACCACCAAGAGAGAGTGCAAGAATGTGACAACAAGTAAGACCATCCCATGAGGAGTGGCAAACATATGTTAGGTGCAAGAAGCACCAAAGACCAAGTGAAGGTCTAGTGAAAGATTGAGGCAACTAAGACCACTAAAGAGAGTGGCAAGCCTATGGCAAGTAAGACCATTCCATGAGGAGTGGCAAGCCTATGTAAAGGCAAGTAAGACCATCCAAAGAGGAATGGAAAGCCTTGTTAGGTGCAAGAGGCACCGTTGTTCACATTGAGAATTTCTTGTGTTTCTTTTGTAGGTGATGAAGAAATCTTTGAAGATGTGGAAGCTATGAATGCTTCACATGAAGAGAACTCATGAAAGAGTTCATGTATGATCACCCCATTGTTGATTTTGTAGATATATAATCAGCCATGAAGAATGAAGTGAAGATTATGAAGCAAGGGGGAGTTAATGTGCAAGGTCCAAAGAAGTGAAAGTGGAGCCAACACAACTTTTAGATTTAGAGGAGAAGAAGTCTTCATTCATGTGCTCACTCTCCAACTATTTTCAAAGGCAAGCAACACGAGCCTCATTCCTTCCTTGGTATAAAGTGGTAAGTGTATCCCAAGCATCCTTTGTTGTCTTGCAAGAGCGAATGTGAGGAATAATGGCATGTTTGACAGACAAGGCTATCAATGCATGTGTAAAAGCATCTCTACCATGCCAAAAAAATTTCTCTGCAGTAGGTGCAACAGAAACCATAGCACGAAGAATATCACAATCTTCAACGCCATTTGCATCAGCTTCAATAACTGTATTTGTAGATGTAACATGATATTTTTCAATACTTTGCACCATATTCCATAGTCCTTTTGCAACCAAAACATTATGCATCATATTATCCCATAATGGGTAACTGGTACCATCCAACTTATCCTCAATAGCAAACATACGGAACACATCACTACTTTCAGTCATGGCCACTGATTAAAATACCTTGATGCACAAAATGATTGTATCTCAAAAAGATGAACAAAACTACCTTATAAGTTCTACTAAACCTGTAGTAGAATTTGAGGTGCTTATATTGGCAAAGTGAAACTTGTATATATCTTTGGCACAAAAAGATGAAATTGCCTGCATAGGTACTATGATAGTGCATTCAAAGGCTGAAACAAGCTCATATCACAAATTTGAAACCACAAAATGAAGTTGTTTGGAACTCTTAATTGGCCTGAGTTCACCAATTTTTTTGCAATTCTAAGACTATGATTGGAGGGGTCTGGACAACACCATAGATGAAACAGTGACCTACTCTGATACCTATTGTTGGAGTTTGAGGTCTATGGAAGCACACAAACATCATAAGGAAGAAGAATAAGATTGGAGCACAACACACAATACTGAATGTATTACCACGAGAATGTACAAAGATAAGTGACATGTTAGGGTTATGGGTATATATACAAGCTGGAGGAAAAAAAAACCTCCTATAGAGGGAAAAAATGCCCCAATGGTCCTAGTGTGTTCACACACATCACTACCTAAATATATCAACACAGTCAATATTTAATAATGAATGAGGTCAAAGCCTTGGTAGTAACACAGATCCAAACAAAAAGGACCAATAGATTGGAAAGAGCAAAAAGGCATCAAGGATTAGATGCAGAGACAAATTCAGAAGAAATAGGAAAACCAAGAAGTTCATGAAGTGGAGATTGAAAATCGGCTTGTTCCCCAACAAAAAGAATACAAGAACAAGATCATGAATGGTACAGATAATGATTGGTTTGGGGTACTCATTAACACCCCTTTACAATTGTCATTAGATTAGTTATTAGCTTTGGTTCTAGCATTTAAGGAAAGGCTCTTGAAGAAACTTAAGGGGAATCAATCGAAAGTGGGGAATACTCACAATGTGTTATCAGTAGTTAATAATATTGATCTAGTAGATGTAGATTTTATAGAGCTAGTTATCAAGGCCTAGTATCAGGGTAGAACATTTGATGAGGTATTATTGGATGGTGGGTCAGGTGTAAATATCTTACCCAAGATGATACAAAGAGATGAGTGCAGAAGAATCAGCTCCAACACCTTTTCAAGTTAAAATGGCCAATCAAACAAGGGCACAACCCTTAGGGATTTTGAAGAAGCAAGAAATTGAAGTTGCAAGGACTAGTTTTTTGGTCAATTTTATGGTAATTCAAATGTTAGAATCAACTTCTCCTTACGAAGTTTTGCTAGGTAGGACTTGGTTTTAGATGGCTAAAGTTAAGTAGGACTGGGGTTTGAATATGGTAGTGCTAACCAAAGGAAGAAGCAAGGTCATGATACCAATGCATGGAAGAAGGAACATTTCACTTATTAATAAAGAAAAAAACCATTTTTTCCCAGACCATTAGTTTAGCTAAGGAAACTGAGGATGATGAAGATGAGGAGTTTTTGAAAGATAATCTAACTCTAGTTCTAGTATTTGAGGTAGATGTGGAAAGTATATTGCAACACAAGAAAGTGCTGATGGAAAAGCCTTTAGAGATACTACCAGGTTGAGGGTACATAATTTAGGCAGATATTTGAGAAGAAAGAAAAAATTCATATTGAAGAAGGAATGGATCAAGAGGAAAGGGATGCTAAAGATATAGCTGAAAATATTTATGACAAGAAGTATGCGATGTCTACCATCCCTCTGAATGGGTAGTCACAAAACCCTATACCAACATTCCTACCTCAACTTCTATGTTGATAATAGGACACACATTAAGAGGTGAAAATTAGCAAAAAGAAAATCACATGCCAATGTGTGAGATCCAACAGAAGACACTAAATTTGCATGTGTGAGAAATGATTAAATTCATGTCGATAATGCTCTTTCATAATCCTAAATCGTGAAGTACATAATCATCTCTTAACAAGCATAAAAAAGCCAAATCATTAAAGGAACTCATTAATATTTTCCATAGTAGAGACTATGCATCGTGCCCTATATCCGAAATAAATCGGTCCATTATAACAAAGCTGAACCATGCAGATAGAAGAAGGGATTTCCTCCATGAGAGCTTTCCTTCTATTTGCAAAGAAATGCTTTTACATATATATGAGATCAAGCATTGAAACCATATCCTAATCATAAACCCATTCAACTTCTGAAATATTCACACAAAAGAGTCCAAAAAGATTTTCGTATAGTGAATTGAACTTCAAACATTCAGGACGAAGAGATAGAGATAGGAATATTGAAATTTACTAACATTTTGTCTTTGTAATTGGCTCATAGTAGCTTCAAACTTCATGGTTGTGATGCCCATGTGTGAGCACATTCTTCGTGTGCTTCAGAAAAAGATAGGCTCGAGGATTCCAAGGATCAAAGGGATATTTTTCAAAAGGATATGAAGGGAGCACTGGTGCTTAATCCTTAATCATGTAAGGGAAGAGAGAAATAGAAAGTCTATCAGTAGACCTGTTAGCTATGGATTGAGGTTCACCCACATAGATAAAATGAGGAAGCCATAGCTATGAGTTGACTTTGTGAAGAAGCAAAGCACGGTGGGGCTGAGAAGAGTCGAGTTTCATCCTGAAGAAAGGGGGAGCACTAGGCTTAACCCACATCGAGAGCAAGGGTAGGGGTCCCAAATCACATAGGATTAAAAAAGTGAGGGAATGGAAAAAAATAAACCTTGGAGATGAATCTGAAGTTTGCAAAGGTCCACCATGCATGGAGAGGCTGAAGGATTAGACACAAGATCAGAGGGCCTCCTTGAGCAACAATCCCACAGTCAATATAGCTTTAATCTCCACCATTGGTCTTGAAGATCTAGATTGATAGGTATTCCAAAGCACCCCTTGAAAGTGGAGCAGTAAGAGGAGAAGCAAAGATTTGATGCACAGAGCCATGCGCCATTCCAAAGTATTGATTTTGAGTGGAGAAGCCTTCGTTCTTAGTAATAGAAGCAACATGAGGAGGAATATAATGCTAGACTTTGCATTGTTGAGAATGATAGGGGGAGGAGCTAAAAGTTCAACTCTAGAGAGGTGCAAGAAGGAAACATCAAGGAATCAAGAGCTCGCCCCCAAGCTAGAGTGGAGTTGAAGGGAGCTCACAAAGAGCTCGACCCTCATGCACAGAGTAGATGATGAGGGGGGAGCAAGCTCAACCTACATGGCATGAGAACATGGTTGATGGTAGGGGGAGCCCCAAGTAGAGTTTTGACCCCATACATAGGGAATACCATGAAAATGGGGGGCAACAAGAACACCTGTCATGGACAAAGGAAACCATCCTAAACCTTAGATTCCATGTGACTTCTATATCTCATGATTGGTTCAAAATTTGGAGTTAACAATGCTTCCATTGATCCAAAAGGTGCAAAAACCCTAAGATCAATTGTCTTCTTGCTTGATCCTGACATCCAAAGATCATGTTTTGAATTGATGACATCATCAACTCGTAACCACCTTTGATGAACCACCCTTGAAAACCTATATAAGGAGGGGTTGGCAACATACATACTCAGTCTTGCCAATACCAATCTTGGGAGCTCAAGGAGTCATGATCACCAAGTAAGTACCTTCAAAGTTTCAGTTCTAGTTCTTGTCTTTTTCCTTGTTCTAGTCCTGATTATTCTAGTTCTTGGACATCTAGCCTTGTCTTGTTGTAATCTCGTAGTATGAGATCTTGTCTAGTTATTTCTTGTATCTAGTTCATCTCCCTGAAGGGAGTTCTTATAGTCAAGAGATCTTGCCTCATACCTACGGTCTCGAGTTGTGGGATCTTCTACATCATCTCTAGTCGAGTTATCTATACCTATCAGTCCCAAGTTGTGGGAATTCTTGTGTTAGTTATTTATTCTTGTATTATTTTCCTACATGGGTGATCTTGTAATCGAAAAGTATAATTCTGAAATCTTGTCTAGTCTAGTTAGAGGGCAAAATCTAATGCTTCCATGACATTTTGGCAAGACTAGCTTCTATCCAAGACCAGGCATCATGGAGAATGCTTATGAACAAATTGTGGCATCACTTCAAAGTCTCCAACAACAAACTGAGGACCTAACTCATAGACAGACACAAGTCGAGATGGAACATCCAATGCATGTAGGTGCACTCCTCTAGGAATTACAAGAACAAATTGGGAATCTTCAATAAAATCAAGTAAGTATTCAAATGAATCAAATGGCCTAACTCATCCTTCATGAAGGAACCCAAGATTTGCATGCCTGAAAAGTTCAATGGTGATCGTACGAAGTTTTGCGGATCTCTCCAATAAGTTAAATTGTACATCCATATGCAACCTGATAGATAACTTGATGAGGCATCCAAGGTCGGGTTTATTGGAACCTTTCTCTATGGCTAAGCATTATCATGGTTCGCCCCAATTTTGAAGAAGAACATGGCAGTACTTCATGACTATGAGAGGTTTCTTCGACAACTCACTACCACATTTGGAGATGCAGACAAGAGTCGAGTGGCATCAGAATTTATACAATTGATATGTGATCTCACTTGGCACGAAGTTTATTTCATAAGCCAATTTAGATGGGGTCTAAGAGATGATGTGAAGGACCTTTTGCTCATGATGTCAAAGGTTAAGACATTGAATGAATAAATTACCTAAGCTATTCAGTGTGATAACCACCTTTTTGAAAGCAAACAAGAAAAACAAGTAGAATGAAGACCTTGCCAATGGAAACCCTTCCATCCCACTCCTAAAGATGAGTCTATGCCCAAACCTATGTAGATAGATGCAACTAAGTTCCAACCTCTAACACCACAAGAGAAACAGAGAAGGAGAGAGAACAAATCATGCCTCTATTGTGGAAACCCTAGACATATTGTAGTTAATTGTCCAAACAAGAGAACAAACTCCAGAGTCACAAACACCCTTGTAGAGAAGGGATATGAGGAAGTTCAACTGTAAAAGAGACAGTACAACCAGACCATGATATAAGAAAGGCTCTCATAATTCTAGCTACACCCATAGAAACATGTCTTGCCCCTATCAAGTTAATCATGCCTAAGATTTCCCTTACAACCTTAGTAGATTCAAGATCCTCCTCATGTTTCATCGATGAAGGATTGGTTAAGAAACATGGAATTCCAATACTTTGCAAGAACAAACTCATAGTAGTTGAAGTAGTAGATGGACGACCTCTATCATCTGGGAATATAACCATGGAAACCACACCATTAAGAGACACCTGGGTGACCATGAATCCCATATATGTTTCAGCATGATACCAAGTCCAATAAATCTGGTTATCATTGGAAAACCCTGGTTAAAAGAAACATAATCTAGACATTAATTGGGAAAAGAATAAAATCACCCATCGAGATATCCAGAAGAACCCAATATATGTTAGAGCCAAAGCCTTGATACATGCAGTAAAGAAGGAACTGACATATATGATCTATGCCATACCAACTCAAGAGCCCAAGAAAGACAATTCAGTGAAGCTACCCGACCAATACCAAGGTTTTGAAGATGTTTTTGAAAAGAATAATGTAGATATCCTCCCAAATCATAGACATTATGATTGTGCCATAGAACTTCAAGAGGGAGCACAACCACCCTTCGGACCAATATGTAGACTATCCCCAAAGGAACTTACAAAATTATGCAAGAATATTGATCAGAATCTAGCCAAGGGGTTTATCAAACACTCGAAGTCTACTATAGGAGCACCTATCCTATTTGTAAATAAGAAGGATGGGACTCTCCGAGTGTGCATAGACTATCGTGGGCTGAATAAAGTCACAATAAGGAACAGATACCCTCTACCACTTATATTATAGATGTTGGAACACCTCAGAAAAGCAAAGTTCTTCACAAAGATTGACCTTCAAGGAGCTTACAATCTTGTTAAGATCAGAGAAGGAGACGAATGCAAGACAACATTTCCAACAAGGTATGGGCATTTTGAATAAGTTGTTATGCCATTTGGTCTCACAAATGCTCCAACTGTCTTTCAACATATGATGAATGATATCTTTTGAGAATATTTAGATGACTTTTTGGTAATATATCTCAATGATATCCTGATATTCTCCAAAAATCTAGATATCATCAATATCATGTAAAGATAGTCCTAGAGAAACTAAGAGAAAAATGTTTATATGCAAAATTGGAGAAGTGCTCTTTCCATCAGACAAAAGTGGAGTTTTTAGGGTACATTCTATCAGAGGAAGGAATCTTTATGGACCCTAAGAAGATTGAGACAATCCTTGATTGGCAACCACCATCATGTGTTCGAGATGTACAATGTTTTCTAGGGTTTTCCATTTTTTACACGATATTCATCAGAGATTACTCCACTGCTCCAATTCTAGTTCATCCTGATTCTATCAAGCCCTTCTTCCTAGAGACGGATGCATCACACTTCGGCCTTGGGGCCATTCTATCCGAATATGGAGATGATGGACACTTGCATCCGGTTGCATATCATTCAAGGAAATTTTTCCCTCCGGAGATTAATTATGAAATCCATGATAAAGAACTTCTTGCCATAGTGGACGTGTTTGATACTTGGCATCACCATCTAGAAGGAGAGGCTCATAAAGTTATTATGTATCAAGATCACAAGAACTTAGAGTATTTTATGACCACCCGCATCCTCAATAGCAGAAAATCTCAATGGAGTAACTTTTTATCCAGGTTTGACTTTGTCATCACATACCGTCCAAGACGCCAACAATGTCAATCAGATGCCTTGTCAAGAAGATCTTACCTCGCACCAAAGAAAGGTGAAGAGGCCTTTGATCAACAAGAGAGTGTACTACTCAAGCCTTAGCATCTGCAATTAGCAGCTATCTCTTCAATCCATCATGAAGATTTAGCCTTTAATCATTTGATCCATGAGACTCTACCACAAGATGAACTGTTTTGTAATGTTAAGCAGAAATCTCAAGAAGGAAAAGTCAAAAAAGTAAATGAATTTCAGGAAAAGGATGGTTTATTATTTTATAAGAACCTATTGTATGTCGCTCCAGGAAATCCTAAGATCCAAGTACTTTGACAACATCATGACAACCTTGCAGTAGGACATTTTGGAGTGAATAAAACAATAGAACTTATATGAAGGATTTTTTGTGGCCTCAAATGTGGAAGGAAGTCAAAGAATATATCCGAACCTGTGACACTTGTAATAGATCTAAGGTACCGTGACATAAACCTCATGGCCTCTTGCAACCTTTACCTATTCCAGAAAGGCCATGGGCTTCATTATCTATGGATTTCATCACATATCTACCAAGGTTAGATAAGTATGATACCATTCTTGTTATAGTGGATAGATTTACAAAGATGGCACATTTCATTCCAACTATCAAGACAATCATAGGTGCAGCCATTGCTAGACTTTTTCTTAGATACATCTTTAGGCTTCATGGATTGCCTGATGATATTGTTAGTGATTGAGGTCTACACTTCATATCCAGCTTTTGGAAAAGTCTTTGCAAGCTCCTTGGTGTTCAAGTTAAACTATCTACAACCAATCATCCATAGACCGATGGACAAATAGAACGGGTGAATCAATTCCTAGAACAATATCTCCATTGTAGCATTAAATATCATCAAAATTATTGTTTGAGATTTTACCCTTTGTAGAGTTTGCTGATAATAATAGTGTTCATACATCTACTAAGTAGACTCCCTTCTTTGAAAATTATGGACAACATCCAAGGATGGATAAACAACTCTTAGATCATGTGAAGAACCCAGCTACCAAAGATAAGGCCCAATATCTCATGGATATTCACAAAGAACTCAAGGACGAGATCCATAGAGCTCAAGAACAATATAAGTATTATGGAGATCAACATTGTGTTCAAAATCCATCCTATCCCATTGGAGATAAAGTGTGGTTACATATAAATAATTTGCAAACTTTGAGGCCTTGTGCAAAGCTAGACCATCAGAGATTCAGTCCATTCACCGTCTTGGCCAAGACTAATCCAACCACCTTCAAACTCCAGTTACCAAGTACCATGAGAATACATCTAGTTTTCTATGTGAAGTATTTCGATGGCGATGCACCACAGTGCGCTCTCTTTCTGGAGAGCTCCACGACGATATGCTCGGAGTAGAAAACCGAGCTCCTGAGGCCGCACACAGTACTCCGCACAGAGGCTGTAGAATATGCAGAAAACACAGTACAGAGGGAGCACAAAGACAGACTTCTTAGGTCTTACAAATGCGATCGAACTTACAGTCTGTAACTGACCAGGCCACTATATGTTTTATTAAAGAACATATACAAAGAAGTGTCCGGGGGCCATTTGGCCTTTCACATGGACACTAACGGTAACAATCTCCCACTAAAGGCCAATATGGCCAGAGTAACTATGGGAGAAAAAATAAAGAATGATAAAGAATACCTGAGTGTAAGTATACAAACTATACCTCCCACCTGATGGGCATGTTACACAGTATACAAGTGAATCAAGTAACCCCCATCAAGTGACAACAGTGTCGAAAGCTATCCTGCGGTAGAGCTTTAGTGAAAGCATCTGCAGCATTATCTCGAGTGTGAACCTTGTCAAGAATAATGCTCTCAGTGGCTAAGCAATCTCTAATGAAGTGATACCTTACCTCAATGTGCTTGGTCTTTGCATGATAGACCGGATTCTTAGCCAAAGCAATGACACTCTGACTATCACTGAGCAAGTGAGGTACATGCTGAGGTAAACCCATATCACAAGCAAGACGAGAAAGCCACAATGCTTCCTTACATGCCTCACTTGCTGCAACATACTCTGCTTCTGTGGTGGAAACAGCTGTACATTCTTGAAGACGAGATCTCCAAGAGATAGCACCTCCAGCAAAATGAAAAATGTACCCTGATGTAGACTTACGATTGTCTACACAACCAGCATAGTCAGAATCTGTGTAACCAATAATGGATGCTTTCCCTCTACCTAAGCATAGACACTTGTCCTTGGTGCCACTAAGATATCTCAAAATCATTTTGACCGCTTCCCAATGTTTCTTGCCAGGATTAGACATATATCTGCTCACAACTCCCACTGCAAACGCAATGTCTAGTCTCGTAGCTACCATAGCATACATGAGACTACCAACAACACACTGATAGGGAATTTTGGTCATGAATTCCTTTTCCTCATCTGATTTGGGGCAATCATCCTTGCTCAATTTCACATATGTGGGTAAAGGTGTACTCAATGCCTTTCCACCTTGCATATTGAATCAGTGAAGTACTTTGGATATGTACTCACTTTGAGACAAGCATATGCATCTTTTACTCCTATCACGAGTAATGCGCATGCCAAGAATATGTTTGGCATCCCCCAAATCCTTCATATCAAATGTCTGACTCAACTTCTTTTTGAGAATTGACATATCATAGGAGCACGCTCCCACTTGACATGATCCTCTGTCTGTATAGCCTCTTTGTAGCAAGAAGGCTCACTGGCATCTGTTAGCAGGTAGATATGAGACACGTGCAAAACGTCTCAATGGTTGCTGAACAGGAACATGTGCAGATTGATTTGAATGGACATTCTCTTGAACATCCCTATGTGCAGCATTTTTATGCATGCTAACCGGAGGACTAGTATCCTCAAACACCACTCTTCTCACTTCAACCTCCTTAATGGGCTGTTTATGCATCTTAGACTCATTAAAAATGACATCACTACTTTTGATCACTGACCATGTTTCAGGATCCCATAAGAGATATCCAAATTGTCCTTCTCGACCATATCCAAGAAAAATGCATTTCTTTGACTTATGGTCCAACTTTTGTCTAAGAGTCTTGGGTATATGAACATATGCTTCACACCCAAAAACTCGAAGATGATCATAATATGGTGGTTTCCCTGTCCATAACTCTTGTGCCACTTTCAGACCTTTGGCAGTACTAGGTGAAAGGTTAATCACATGAACTGTAGTCAATACTGCTTCTGCCCAAAAACCTTGTGAGAGGTTTGCATGATGCAACATAGAGACTACTCTATCTTGAATAGTTCTATTCATCCTCTCAACTACACCATTCTGTATTGGGGTATAAGGAGTTGTAAACTCTCTACGAATCCCTCTAGACTGACAAAAAAGGCTGAATTCATGTGAGGTATACTCACCCCCATTATCTGAACGTAAAGCCTTAAGCTTAGTTCCTTTTTAAGTCTCAACTGAAGCAAGCCATTTTCTGAAAGTAGGGAATACATCATCCTTTGATTTGATAGGATATACCCAGATTTTTCTAGTAGCATCATCTATGAAAGTGACAAAGTAAAGAGAACCACCTAAGGACCTAGTGGGCATAGGACCACACACATCTGTATGAATGAGATCTAAAGGCTGAATTGAAGAGTCAATGTGCATTCTATGCACATTTCTGGTTTGCTTTCCATATTGACAATGCTCACAAAATGAAAAATCAGAGAAAGATAACACAGGTAAGTAGCCAGAACAAGAAAGATTTTCCATTCCACTACGAGATATATGGCCCAAAAGACCATGCCAAATACAAGCCATAGGTTGTTCAGTAACAGCTAACAAGTGTTCTTTCTGTGATACAAATAAAGGATAAAGTGAGCCAACTTTGCTTCCTTTTGCAATAACCATATTGCCCTTTGACATACAAAAGGACTGAGCATAGAAGACCACCTTGTAACCAAGGTCATCAAGTTGATCAACTGACATCAAATTGCGTGATAACTGAGGTACATGGCGTACATTATGCATAGTAAATTTTGAACTATCAATGAACTGCACAACCACATCTCCAATCCCCACAACATCACACTGGTAAGAGTCACCAAGTCTCACGGTACCAAGAGACTTTGCTGCATAATTAGAGAACCATTCTCTATGTGATGTCACATGGAAAGAAGCACCAGAATCTAGCAGCCAGGTGTGGGAAAGAGAATCAGCCATAAGTGCCTTAGATGGCATAGTACTATCAAGTGTCAACACATCAGCATCATTAGAAATAGCATTAATCTCTTCAATCTTCACAGTCGAAGTAGATGGTGCAGGTAACTGTTTAAGATGTCCATCAACATTTTGTCCTTTACCTTTAGCATTCTTTAATGCATAACAGTCTTTCTTCATGTGTCCTTTCTTATGAAAATAATGGCATTCGATATCCCTCTTCCTTGATTTACTTCTAATCTTATTCCGTTGACCATTCTTTTCCTTGTTCTTGCTCCTGCCACGTTGTTGATTCTTTCCTTGGTAAGAATCACGAACATTATATGCATCTCCACTCTGAGTGCCAACCATAGATTTTCTACCAATCTCCTCACTCAAGAGTGCTCCACATATGTCATCATAGACGAGTTTACCACCAGGTGCACTGTTGCTAATAGATGTGCAAAACGTATCCCATGATGATGGTAGGGTGCATAACAACAATACTGCTTTCATTTCATTATCCATATCCATTTTCTGAGCCTGTAGTTGGGAGAATATAGCATCAAACTCATTAAGATGAGCAGCAACACTATCTGTGTCCTTCATATGAAGGTCATATAATTTTCTCATCAGATACACTTTATTTGATGCTGTCTCTTTTTCATATGTATTGCATAACTTCTTCCAAAGCTCCTCTGCACTTTCACAGTCTAATACTGTAAAGTAAACATTATCTGCCAGGTGCAAGTGAATGGTAGACCTGGCCATTTCATCTAACTCATCCCAATCATCTTCATCCATGTCAGCAGGCTTCTTTGAAATCCCATTTACTGGCTTCCATTGCCTCCTTTGAATCAGCACATCTTTAATCTGATTCTTCCATAGAGCAAAGTTTGTGCCATCAAATTTTCGGATCTCAAAATGGTCTTTGCCCTGCAAGTTATAGCTCCTCCTCGGAACACTCGCACTAGACCCTGATCCACCGGATGTGCCTGAGACCTCTGATGCCATGATCGTAGAGAACTGAATAGAATGATAATGGAGCTAGAAGAGTCCAAACACCAACAAATAAGTGTATCAAGGAGTAAATCGACCACTGTATAGTTGACTAAACCAGAAATCTGGAAAAATTTTGCCAGAGAATCCTCTGCAAAATTAGCATATGACCAGTGTCAAAGTATCATAAAACTTCAAGTACTGACATGTCTACCTGCATAGTGAATCACTAACTCCACTGCATATAATCAGTTACCGAATAGAAGCCAACTAGGCTTATTGAGCACCTATGAACAACTATCATACATCTCCTATGGTGAGGCTGGGTAAGTCCTCCACCTGCATCACCGAAGAAACCTCGACATCTGGGTGTCTCCCAGTTAAGAAAACCTCACCACGACCCTCTTTATCAAACGTAAAAGGCTTTATGCAAAGAACGTAACTGCTATATCAATGACCACATGGACGTACATAAGCGATATCCACAAAAGCGTACATGGTATGTATGTGCTCAATATATGCAGTAAAATGACACTAAAAAGGCTGAATACACAGCCCAAAAACTAGCCAATAACAGCTGCAAGTGTCTGTCAACTCTGATGTTTTAGGCTTTAAAAACCTGCATAAATTTGCAGCGACTGCTCCCACCAAAACTGAAAACCCCTCGAGAAACTTGTAGTTTTACGAGTGTGGCTGAAAATACAGCCCCAAAGGTTGATATTTATTGTCTAAGAAGTACAAGGAACACTCTTCTTGATGTTCTTGGACCTGTGTGAAGAGAACTATGTGCGAAAGTACTCCGAAATGGCTCCAAAAACACCCCAAAATTGCTTTAGAAATAGGCTTTGAAAGCAAAAATGAAGCTTTGAGGGACCAAAACTTGGTCAAGGTAATGTCAACCTTAGTCTTTCCCCTTCTTCAAACACCACAAGAGTGTAGCTTAGTGGCAAGAGATTGCCACGGTTAAGCGAGCTCTCGGGGGAACAATACTGGGATGGGTGACCTCCCCGGAAGTACCAGGAACCTCTATATTCCTTGATCATTGAGGTCCTCCCTTGCGCCCAGCCAACGGCACCAACGGTGACTTCGGTGACTCAGATGACAAGGTATGCCAAGGTCTATGCCTTGGTTGCCGCCTTAGTCAAAAGCCTTTGGGAGGGGAGGGGTGCTCGCATCGCTCGCACAAAAGGAGCTTTTGCCTCGAACTGCTCTGATACCAGTGAAGTATTTCGATGGCGATGCACCACAGTGCGCTCTCTTTCTCGAGAGCTCCACGACGATATGCTCGGAGTAGAAAACTGAGCTCCTGAGGCCGCACACAATACTCTGCATAGAGGCTGTAGAATACGCAGAAAACACAGTACACAGGGAGCACGAAAACAGACTTCTTAGGTCTTACAAATGCGGTCGAACTTACAGTCTGTAACTGACCAGGCCACTATATGTTTTATTAAAGAACATATACAAAGAAGTGTCTGGTGGCCATTTGGCCTTTCACATGGACACTAACGGTAACACTATGTACCTATGTTGGGACCATATCAGATTTCACCATTGATGGAGGAGAGACCTAGTCCTTCACCACCTATTGAGATTGATGATCATGAATAATTCGAAGTTGAGCATGTCCTAGATTCAAGAATATCCCGAGGAAGATTGGAGTACCTTGTTCATTGGAAAGGGTATGACATTAGTTATCACACTTGGGAACCTACAAAGAACCTTCACAGAGCACCAATCAAGGTTTGAGAATTACATAGGACAAAGGAAACCATCCTGAACCTCAGATTCCATGTGACTTCTATATCTCATGATTGGTTTAGAATTTGGAGAAAGCAATACTTCCATTACATCCGAAAGGTGCCAAAAGCGTAAGATTGATTGTCTTCTTGCTTGATTATGACATTTAGAGATCATGTTTTGAATTGATGACATCATCAATTTGTAATTTCCTTTGATGAATCGCCCTTGAAAACCTATATAAGGAGGGGTTTGCCACATACATACTCACTCTTGCCAATACCAGTCTTGGAAGCTCAAGGAGTCTTGATCACTAAGTAAAAAACTTTGAAGTTCTAGTTCCAGTTCTTGTCTTGTTCCTTGTTCTAGTCGTGATTAGTCTAGTTCTTGGACATCTAGCCTTGTCCTCTTGTAATCTCGTAGTACGAGAACTTGTCTAGTTATTTCTTGTATCTAATTCATCCCCCTGAAGGGAGTTCTTGTAATTAGGAGATCTTTGCTTCATACCGACAGTCCGGAGTTGTGGGATCTTTTGCATCATCTCTAGTCAAGTTATCTATACCTATCAGTCCCGTATTGTGGGAATTCTTGTATCAGTTATTTATTCTTGTATTATTTCCCTATGTGGGTTATCTTGTAATCGAAAAGTATAATTTTGAAATATTGTCTAGTCTAGTCAGAGGGCACAATCTAGTGCACTCCTAACAATACCCACCTCCAAATTGGTAGAGGGAAAGAGTATGAGGGAGGGAATTAACCTCTCCTCCACACAAGGTCACCAACCTTGTTGTATGCGCGAAAGCATTAATGGAAGGGGGAGAGAGGCATGGCCTGCTCCCACCAAGTATTCGGATGTATTTGTTGAATAGAGTGCCACCCACATCGTGAGAGATATCTATCCTCTTGATATCAAGTGAGAGGAACTTTGAATTTTTATGTTCCAAAGGAGCGTACTTGGAAGTGAAGAGGGGGAAGGAAAAAAGGAAGTACTAGCGCTCCCACTATCCTTGGCAATCACTCATGTCAAAGATGAGAGTGGTGGGAAAGGGATGCAATATGTGTGTGAGTGGAGGTGTATATGTGTTAGAGAGTGAGAGAGAAAGGGATCAAGGGGGGATTCTTCAACAATAAGAATGAACACAAACTAGATTACAAAAACAAAAAAATGGGGTTTTTAAGATGAGCTAATGTTCCAAGGAAGGGTGCAAACGATGTGCAAGCATTCAAACTGTAATAAAGTAAGTCTATGAGCTAAGGGTTTGACCGGTTCAGATAGATCTGAAATCGGACACCGTTTGTTCACTCATGTGTATGGCCAAATATCTCAAGACTAGACTTAAGCATAAGTCCATGTGCTCTCTTAAAACTTGTGATCGACTTAGCCTAGTGGTTAAGTCTCAAGGTTGTGAAGGAGGAGGTCTTGGGTTCAACCCCCATGGGGAGCATGGGGAGAGTGTTTGCCCAAGGAGCTCTAGAGCCTTTTAACTCAAGATAATGCGAGTTAACTTGAGTCCAGTGGGACTTAACTCGAGTGGCGAGTACAACTACCACTAGTGGACTCTATAGGAAGGTACTAAAGCAGTGCTTGAGATCACTCCAACCACTAGTAGACTCTAGTGGAAGATACTAAAGGAGTGGAGGAGATTGCACATGCACTTGTGGACTCTAGTTACATTTGTGGTCCTTGTTGATTCGAGCAGCTATATATACAAGCATAAGGTTGGGAGGAGAGTCATCTCTCTAGCACGTGGTGGTCATAATCCTTAGTTTCTTGCATCGGTATCAAAGCCCCTAGGTTGAGAATCCATGGAGATCTTGATAGGATTTCATCATCCTCATACTTTTCCCATGTATCCCAAGAGGATTCAAGATTTCATACTTTTCGCATGTATTCTTTTCCACCTTGCATGAGTTTATTTCAAAACAGATACGGAAATGTTTTTATGTTCTCGCTCATAGTATACCTCTTCTGATTGATCTAATGTAGCAAAAGATTGATAACAACACAAACTTCATACGCTGTAGTTTACGCCAGGCTTGAACTCTCGACCTCAAGATTCCTTAGCAAAGTACGCCACCACCCTTGGCATCCAATCCGTTCAGGACTGATCTCTATTATCAAATTAGAGTAGGAGCTACGGTCCTTAGATGAGCCAATAGAATTGGCCTCTCCACGTTACAAAAGAGATTTGAGCTCCCGACCTCCTCAATAGACAACTTGTGTAAACCACTCCTCCAAACACCCACGACGCTCCGTAAAATCCGATTGATTGCAATAAATACACATCTGTTATTGCCCAAAAGCTCTCATTAGCTAGGAAAAAATGAAAAGGAGATCTTCTTCAAGAAGGTGATTGTTGTATAAATCATGGGTTAGACCCTCCAAAAAGGAACCTATGTTTCTTGGATTTAACCCTTGAGGTTTTATTTCATAGAAGTCTCAATTGAAGGGTTGTTACCTTAGGAATAATTAACCTAAGGGAAAAAAACCTTAGTCTTGGGAGAAGCTTCTCCCAAGTGACACCTTGACTCGTACATGAAAGAAAGACTTCAATTGAAATAGAAGCCATGTGATTCTCTTTGGAAAGTATCCACATGAAGGACACTTGGAAGGACACATGGCTAAAAATTAAGACATGCAACTCTTGGACCTTTGGTATATATATGGGTGGAGTTGGATGGGTGGAGACGTACTCACTCACTCTCTGGTGGATGCTATACTCTAGGAAGGAGTTTTCACATTAGTGGTAATCAGAGCCAAGTTCTATTTCAAGTACTAGTAGTATTTCTTGATTTCTGTGCAAGCTATCTTCTTGAAGCTATAGTAGAAAATTCGAATTCATCTGTAATGCGCTTGCTCTGAGTACTGCCGCCGGTGATTAATGGTGGTACTTACCTAAGCTATGGTGAGTAAAGACCTAACCAACCAGTGACCAGAGGACTCAGGAAGAACCTCCAGCCGTTGAATGATTAGAAAAATACAAAAGGAGAATGTACAGTCCCCACGCGTGCATTAAAGGAGGTGGACGTTGTCTATTCAACCGCCTCGAATAGAGTGAAGGTGTAGCAGACGTGTGAACATCTGAGTGTCGCCATCAATTCCAAATTCTATGCCCGCTCAGGTGTCTTGCCCACGAAGAGAGCAGAGGATGAAGAAGTTTCACTCTCATACTTCTTAGCGCCCGATTAATTGAAGCTTGCCTCGATTTTAGTATTCAAACGGACATCGACGAAGGCGACTAGAGCATTTATGAAGCTCTCTTGTCTCTCTCTCGGTAAATGATACCCGTCTGAACGTCGCCGTTGAGCCCTTGTAGCTTTACAGCTCAAGGTACAATCAGTATTAAAGAAGGATTCCCCCCCAGCCAATCGACGGCCAGGGAGATTCCCTAGCGGCAGCCGGAGAAGGAGAACACTCTCAAGATAGTAATGGCCTGAATTTGGAGAAAATTCCTCTGCCGATGGACGACCAACTGTGATCAAGAAAAGACATTTCTGAAGTTGACTTAAAATTGAATTTTTTATGGTGAAACTCTGAAGTTTATTTTGTTGCACACATGGAAAAATAAAGACCCCCCCCTCAACAGAAGCCATCTGATGATCGACATTCGAGGAGTTTCAACAAAAGCCACAAGTTTCATCGATTGAATCTCCAAAGAAGATCACGCGATTTGAAGTCTCGGTGAATTGTCCAAGGCAGCCCAAGCCGACCTACAACTAGAAGCTGGTATCAAAGAGAAAATCGGGGAAGTACTGGATTTAATTTTCATCTATTTTCCTTCAGTATTAGAAATGGCATTTTCTTATTTCTAGTTGATTCCAAAGTATTCACTGAATTATGGGGGATTCCTATGCAAGTAACATGTTATTAGACATACCTAGGCAGGAAGAGGATTATGCACCGCAGGAAGGGGGTAGACAATTAGATTACACTCCAGGTCTTCCACAGATAGGCCAAGAAGAAAGGCAGGAAATAAATATTTATAAAGAGTTGAATGGTTTGGATGAAAAAATGAACGATATCCAAGCGGATATGTTCATTGTTAAAGAAATCCAAAACGAGATGGGTACCCTTCGTACTTCAATCAATGAAGTTAAAGGGAAGATGGAACAAATTCTTAATACGATTTGTCCATCCTTACCCTTACCTGCCCAAATGGGTTCCTTGTCTATTCGACCAAGGAACCCATCATCTAGTAAAGGAACTGACACCTCTTTACCATTGCATAGTAATGTATCTTTCAAAAATAAGGATAATGAAGTAAATCTTCCTCATATTGCCATTAAGTCTAGAAGCCTGTCTTTTGCAAAAGACTTAAAACCACCCCAATTTTCAGGGGAAGATAAAGACCGAAACAAAGATGCAGTCTTGACATTTTTAGAAAAATGGCAAGACTTGCATCAGTTAAAAAACACCCCTAAAGCTTATCAAGTCTTAGAAACAAGTTTATCACTTGGACCTAAGGCTTATAAGTGGTGGATGAGCTTAAAGGAGGCTCAAAAAATCCCAGAAACTTGGTATCAATTTGAAGAATTCTACAAAAAAAAATTCTTACCAGAAAATGAGGATGAGCGAAACTGAAGAATGGGATAAAGTCCTGCAGAGAGGACGTCCCCTTTCTCTATATATTTCTCATTATCGAGAAATAGTATTTAAATTGCAAAATCTAGATGACTTTCATAAGGTAAGAGGTTTCATCCGTGGTCTCGACAAGCAAGTCAAACATGAAGTGAAAAGAAGTGCTCCAAAAATTTTAGAAGATGCTATTAAGTTAGCACATATATATAAAGATCATGCTAAAACTGGAACACAACTTCATCTTCTCGGAGACAATAAAAAATTTAAACCAGGTAAAAGAAAGCTAGGCACATTCAAAAAAGATGACTTTAAAACCCCTAGAACTTCATGACCTAGGCTAGACCCTCAGGTTTGGGGAAAAGCAAAAAATGAGAATCTTTGCTTAGTGCCTTAACCCGGGACATCTTAGTAAGAATTGCATGAACAGGGGACAACAAAAAGCCACCCGTGAGATAAGAGGGAAAGAAAAGACAGGAATACACTTAGTCCAAACATTCAATCTCAAAAATAGTAAAGTTTGGAAAAAAGTGGAAGTCCTTCACAAAGACTACAAGCATCAGTGTTGTTTGTCTGACTCAGTGTGGGTCCAAAACCAATTTGGACCTCATGACTTGGTCAAAATTCATGCTTGCATAAGTGGTGAAAAGGCCAGAGTCATGATAGACGACTCGGCCACCCACAATTTCCTAAACTACTCACTCGTGAAGAGACTAAAGTTGC
The DNA here is from genome assembly GCA_020310875.1 of Ceratopteris richardii. NCBI lineage: Eukaryota > Viridiplantae > Streptophyta > Polypodiopsida > Polypodiales > Pteridaceae > Ceratopteris > Ceratopteris richardii. Next base: position 51,181,799 of record CM035438.1, read on the forward strand.
CCCAGCAAAAGTCACCTCATCAGTATGTTGTGTCTATGATGCAGGGTCAAGACAAGGAAGTCTGGGATACTATGATCTGTAACCTCGAAATAGAATTTCAAGGTTATAAAGATAAATTAGACTTTCAGATCATGCACATGGAAAGAACTGATGTGGTCTTGGGTAGAGAATGGCTTTGGGGTTTAGGGAAAACACTTAAAAGAAGCTATCAGCTGAATACTTTGGAATTTGAGAGAAATGGATCAATCCGTTATCTAATTTAAGGAGAGCATGATGTGCCTAGTGCTCCTTTGATTTCTAGCATGGAATTGAAAAAACTTGTAAATACTAAAAAAACGGAAGTTTTCATGATACTTCCAACTGATGTAAACAATGTACATAATATGAATCGAGCTTCTTATATCTTGTCTCCCTTATCTGAACATGAAAAGTTTAAATTTAAGTGTTTAATAAATAATTATCGGGATGTTTTTCCAAAAGAACTTCCCCATGGCTTACCTCCTTCTCGTGGGCAAGTCGACCATGCTATAGACTTGCTCCCAGGAACTAAGCCTATATGTAAATCCCCTTATAGACTCCCTTTTTCCCAGCACGATGAAGTAGAAAAGCAGTTAAATGAATACCTAGTTAAGGGATTCATTCAGCCTAGTCTTTCACCCTGGGCAGCACCCATTCTTTTAGTCAAGAAAAAAGATGGATCAATGAGACTATGCATTGACTATCGAGCCTTGAATAAAGTTACGATCAAGAATAAATATCCAATGCCCCAAATTGATGATTTATTTGATCAATTAAAAGGAGCTAAGATAACTTCAAAACTTGATCTCCGTCAAGGATATCATCAAATTATAATTAAATCTGAAGATGTTCCTAAAACAGCTTTCAGAACTAAATATAGGCATTTTGAGTTTTTAGTCATGCCTTTTGGACTAACAAATGCCCCAGCCACGTTCATGTCACTAGTGAACACTATATTAAGTCCTTATTTGGGAACGTTTGTAGTTGATTTTCTTGATGATATTCTTGTCTATAGTCAAGATGCAGCCTCTCATCTAGAACATTTGGAAAAAGTTTTCCAAGTTCTAAGAGAAAATAAATTATTTGGAAAAGAAGATATATGTGAATTCTTTTCAACATAAATCAGATATCTTGGACACATTATATCTGAAAAAGGGATTCAAGTAGATCCTGATAAGGTCCAAGTTATTCTTAACTGGCCTCACCCTAAAACTATTACAAAACTTCAAAGTTTTTTAGGGTTAGCAGGATACTATAGAAAATTTGTACCTAACTTTGCAAAAATCTCAATCACTTTATTTGAAAAATTAAAGGGTAAAACCAAAAGCCTCAATTGGGAAAAGGAACAAGCTGAAAGCATGGAAAGACTTAAAAAAGCCTTAGCTTCGGCCCCGGTTCTACAAATAGTGGATCCAAATGAACCCTTTATAGTTGAAATAGATGCTAGTGATCTAGCAATAGGAGCTGTTTTGAGTCAAAATGGTCGACCAATTGCTTTTGAAAGCCAAAAGCTAAATTCAGCTCAAAGAAATTATTCTACCTATGAAAAAGAGCTTTATGCAATTGTACATGCTCTGAAAAAATGGAGACATTACTTGTTTGGCGCCAAGGTAACTATAGTTTTTGATCAAGCAAGTATTAAATGGTTTGCAAACCAATCCGAATTATTAGGTAGAAAAGCTAGATGGGCCGAATTACTCCAAGAATTTGATTATGAACTCAGATATAGAAAGGGAAAATTTAATATTGTGGTAGATGCATTAAGCAGGATGCCCATGTTAAATTCTTTGAGTTTCATACAAATTTTTAATGAGTTAGTAACACTCATGAAGGGCAAGTATCAAGAGGATACTAGTTTTAATGAAGCCTGGAAGAAGGTTTCTACTCCAAATACAAACTTATCAAATGAAGATAAGTTTAAACATTACAGTATTCAAGTATGGGTTTCAACCTAGAGCACCCTATGCAGTTGGACTTCAAAACGAAAAAGTCCAAGCAACAAAAAATTTCTTAGAAGATATGAAGTTTAAGCTAAAACTAGCCAAGGAAAACCTGAGGAAAGCCCAGGATAGAGCTAAATCTTTTAGCGACCCTAAAAGGCGAGATATTTCCTTTCAGGTTGATGAATTAGTATATCTTAAAGTTCCTAAGAAATCTGAAACATTAAAAACAGGACCTTGTCCTAAACTCTCTCCGAGATTCTGTGGCCCTTTTAAGGTTCTTAAAAGCATAGGGACTTTGGCTTACGAGTTAGAACTCCCAGAAGATTGTTTACTTCATCCAGTAATCCATGTAAGTCGTCTAAAAAGAAAACTGGCTGAACAAGACAATCTTGTATCTTCGGATACAATCATTCAACCAATCTCCCTTCTTAACATCCCTCATGAACCTAAAAGAATACTACGCACTTGAGATAAAAAAACAAGAAATCATCTATATAAAGAGTGCCGAGTTAAATGGAGGGATGGAACTTAAGAAAGTGCTACTTGTGAACGAGTAAGTTCCATAAATAAAAGATTTCCCTCTTTTTTAACTATTGGTTAAAAACGAGGAAAATATTTTTTGAGAGTGAGTCCATGATCAAACAAAAATCATGGTGCACGGGGGAATACTCCACATAATATACCAAAGCACATTTTCGAGGACGAAAATGTTAAAGGGGGGAAGAATGTTGTATAAATCATGGGTTAGACCCTCCAAAAAGGAACCTATGTTTCTTGGATTTAACCCTTGAGGTTTTATTTCATAATTGAAGGGTTGTTACCTTAGGAATAATTAACCTAAGGGAATAAAACCTTAGTCTTGGGAGAAGCTTCTCCCAAGTGACACCTTGACTCGTACGTGAAAGAAAGACTTCAATTGAAATAGAAGCCATGTGATTCTCTTTGGAAAGTATCCACATGAAGGACACTTGGAAGGACACATGGCTAAAAATTAAGACATGCAACTCTTGGACCTTTGGTATATATATGGGTGGATTTGGATGGGTGGAGACGTACTCACCCACTCTCTGGTGGATGCTATACTCTAGGAAGGAGTTTTCATAACAGTGATCATAGGGATAGATCCCATGACCTCTGCTATCAGTGGCGATGGGCTATCCACGATATCATCTTGGTGTATATGGCCTACTTTAATAAGAAAAAAATATGAAGCATAGCGGGATTGATACCTAAACCATACAAAGTTGCATACAAAGATAACTCTTCTTTTATCTCTATGCATAGATGACATATGCATTTCTTATTTGCAAGAAGCAAAGGATCTTCTAAAGATACCTTCTCTTTATGCACAAGCAGCCATCAATCTTGTACCCTCATTTGCAGGATTTGAACGCCCTAACCATGACAATAAGAGCACATTACCCTATTCTATTATGCTTCTATATAATTTTTGTTTAAATCTTAGCTCCATGTGCACATTTTTCTCTCCCGCATTTGCACCTGATTTGATGAAGCCCCATGAGCTGAAAGCTATTTGTCGATTTGGCCTCAGGAGAGCTTTGAGTCTTGAGCTCTTTGCTTCATCTCAAGCTTAGATCAAGTGAATTACAATCCACATATCATCTGAAGGCAAAGGATGGGCCAAGTCAAGTATCATCCAAGGAAGGCTTCATTTCTTCAAAGAAGAGGACAAGAGGAAGCAATAGTCTTCAAGGAGGAGTATGTAGTTTTTCTCATGGACCAAAGGATGAAAAATGTCTCTTCTTGAGGATTAATGGAAGAACATAGCTTAATTCGGAGATAAGTACTTTACAAGTTGATGTTTTCATTTCAATATTTGCTTTGATCTATGCTTTCATATAGAATGCATTGCTATTATCATTGAAGTAGAGAAGGAATCTTCAATTTTGAAAGCATTGTATGCAATTTAATGAAAGCAAAATAGGAGAGCATTGAAGTATGGAAACACTTATCTAGCAGACATGCATCTATGAAAGAATGTTGGTGCATTTCTCCTTTTTAGAGAATGTTTTCATGCACAAAACATGTTTTCTTCTTGCTTGAAAAATATACTTAATGCTCAAGTTTATGCACATGAATGGTTATATCATTTTAAAAGGCTAGCAAGTAGAATGTTTGTGCATGGATGATTGGGAACATGCATTATCAAGCTCAAGAAATCACTTGATTTAAGTTTGGTGCATGAAAAGAGAATGCCAAGACGTGCATGTTCTCACATGCATTTGCATGCAAGAATAGGCATTTGCATATGCATGATTGTTTGTTAAGTAGTTGAATACTTATACTTTCGTTACCTCCTTTTTTCTAACTCGACTTAGACAGCTCGGAAAAATAACAAATTAGGTAGTTGCAAGGCTCCTAGCTGCCATGTAACTCAAGTAGCTAGTTTGTTTTTCCCAAACGTGATACTTAGGTATCACAAATTAGGAGTCTTGATTAGGAAAAGTAGGCCCTTCGAATGTCAAGTGTTCAATTTTCTTGCTCATTGGAATGGCAAGAAAATAGGGCTATTTGAAAATTTTTATGATGACTCTAAGTTTAAGAGAAAACTTAGAGAATCTTAATGACAAGCCTAGATGTAGTCCTTAGCTTGGATTTGAGAAATCATGCATCCAAGTAGGTTGACAAAGTTTCTTTTGGAAGTTTTATCTGATTCTATCCCAAGATGTGAGCGCAATCAAATGAAATCCACTAGAACTTAAACGAATTGAACTTTTAAAGTTCCACAGATAGTTGAGATGTTCCAAATTTGTAAAGACCATGGAGTTTTTGAAGTTTTCACTTTGAATCCATCCCAAGGAGTGTTAGAAATCAAAGCTTCAACTTTAGCATCTATTGAACTTGGACGTTCAATAGGTGAATGTTAGGGTCCATCATTGCATCTCTAGTAATGATGCAACTTACTAAGCAAGCATGAAAACTTGAAGAACTCTTCCTTTTAAAAGGATTAGATAATTAAATTTTGGTTTCATTTAAGTTAATTGAAGCTTCAAGAGGAAACCTTATCAACCGATCTTTAGGAAATGAGAAAATTCCTAAATAAATGAATCGAACTATGAATTGTTCATTTAGGAATATAAACTTCCAAGATATGGATCTCCAATCCATGAACTTTTCCTAAACAAGCCATAAAGTTCAAAATATGTGTTCACAGTAGTATTATTATTGGATCAATCATCAAAAGATGCTTGAATTTTAAACATATATTTGATTGTCGAAATATGTTTGAAGTACTTTGTAACATCTAAAGATTGACTGATAATAATAGATCTGGTATCAAACTCAAGAACAATAATCAATATCACATAAATGAAAGTTCAAGTCAAACTTTTGTAGTGGAATGGGAAACCATATCCTAAAGGTGATATTTATTCTCTAGTTTAATACTCAAGAAATGAACACAACTGAATTAGTAAAGCTTCTAGGTATTGTTTGAAAGTCTAAGAATTTCTTTCAAATATTCTTTTAGCATTGCAAAAGATTCCAAGATGAATCATTTGCTCATGTTATTTGATTCCCTAGAGTTAATCTCAAGTTCTTGACAAATAACATTCTCCCACGTAGTGAGAATGAAATTCTTCAAACTCTTAAGACAACAAGTAGTTCCCCAGAAGTCGCAAATCACCAAAAGTGGTATTTAAATTCCAATGGTTGATATCACTTAGAGGTGTATCAAAGATTCTTAGCTTTAGAATATGAAAGGCATTAGTACATGCTTGGACTTAAGTTGAGGGAAATATCTCTAAAATCTTGCAGGTAAGCAAAGAAGCTTTTGATAGTTCAAGAGATCTTAAAGATAAAGACTAAGTCTTTATTCTCGTCGCAAGTTCAACCAGACGTGATCAAGCTTGGCCATGATTGTCCAATAACTTGCGATTGGAACTACTCTAAAGTTTGCCCAAGTATTGGCCATAAATTTCCTTTTGGAAATTATTCACTTAGGTTCCATTTATCCAATGGAAAATTGTGAAAAAAGTAAGCTATTCGAAGTCTGAACAGAGTGAAGAAATTCCAAGAGTGTAGTCTGCAACCGTGAAGATAATACTTAAGTCTATGGAAGGTAAAACATAATGTTTGCCTATCCTTAAAGAAATTTTGCAACAAATCCAAAAAGCATGAATATATGCTTAGACTTAAGTAGTAGAGAGATTCCTGTAAAGTCTCGATCGAGGTAGGTACCTAAAATGTTAGTAAAGAAGGAATATAAAGACAAGAAGTCAAAAGCTCTTGTCACTACAAATTGGTCAAGAATAAACCAATTGAACTTGAATCTATGAAAATTCAAGTAATTGGAATTTGAAAACCCTAGCAAAGAGGAATAGATATTCCATCAGGAGGTTTTCAAGTTTCCAAGGCAAAACACGTGTAGATTGTCTAACAATCATGTGAAGGAATCAAAACCTAGAATCTCAAGTTAGAGGTAATGCGTGAAACTTCAAATTCTTTTAAAGAGTTGAAGTGAAAAGGTACTCTATCAAGATATTTTTTGACTTTAGGATAAGTATCACCCACATATTAATGCGAATATAAAATAGGGTGGTATGGGACACCAAATTTTATACTCAGATTGATGTAGGAAAGATGGTATGGGATATAAGACCGTGGGATGATAATTATCTTTTAGTCCTAGATTGGATTTTGAAGTTAGCTTTGATCCTCAAGGGAATTAAAACTTCAAAGAAGGAGTTTAAATTCAAGGAGGATAAAAGTAGCATCTCAAGATATTTCAAGATATGAAGTAAGTAACTTCCAAGATCTTCTTTTTCAAATAAAGGCATATATTTGCTCTTATTTGAATAAAGAAACACTTCAAGATAAAGTGTCGATTCAAAAATATTTAATAAATTTTTGAACAAGTAGGACTTTGACATTGAAATGATCCTTTCAATCAAGCACTAAGTTCCAAGTGCAACTTGGTAAATTCACTCTTTTGACTCAAAGAAATGCACAAGAATTGCATTCCCATTAAGGAGTCATAAATATTGAATATAGGCATGAACTTAAGTCTCAAGTGAAGCATTATTTGAGTAAAAAAAACTCATCAATAGAACCTTAGTGGGTTGACACTCTGATGTTGAATACCACACTAGTATCTTGTGGTTGGATGATGTTTTAGATTTACCCTAAATCTTTTTGAGAATCTAGTTTATTTCTCTTAAAGATATGAAAAATGCTTCAATATCTTGTTGAAATAGATCTTTGAGAAGTGAAAGTCTTGAGTCATCCAGAATTGACTCCTTGCAAGTTTAATCTTTCGAAGTTTGAAATTGGTTGTAACAAAGTTTTAGTTCTTTCTTTCGGCTTTCCAAATCTTTTGGATTTGACTCAAATATGGTATTTGATTCCTTTTGCAAAGGGAGCCAAGACCCACACCATCTTGCATGTAAGTAATAGGAAAGCTTAAGAAGGACTCTCCTTTCATCCAATCAACCCTCCATCATGCTCAAGCCATTGGCCGACTGCTCCCATCAATGTCACAAACCCTTGAAAACATGGAGAGGAAGGTCATCAAGGGTCCTAGTCCAAAAATGGAAAATACAAGAAATGCAACACATTATACTCACACACAAGGAGAGACAAATATGCACACACACCACACTCTCACTCACAAAGACAAATATACACAAGTGCACATAGTCTTAAAAAGTAGAGAGTTCTTCCCTTCATTTCTAAAAGATTTGTACATGGGGCTCACTTGAACCAAAAGCTCCCTTTTCCAAAAATGAACTTCTCTATTTATAAGCTAAGTTCTTTTCCCCATGTGCTCTAAAGACTAGTCAAAAAGTGAACATGTGCCTAATTACCATATCCTAAGGAGATATTGCCAAATATTCTCTGTAACAAACATATTTCCATAGAAATATGTGGTGGGGATTTTTTAGATATGTACCAAAAATGTGCATATTTAAAAGCTTCCAAAGCCTTACTTTTAGACATTTATTAAAAAAGGTCCTAAGAGGGTGTTCTCACGTGAAAGCCTCCATATATGTATAAAGGGGTATTTCTATGAGCAAGGGAGGGTTCCCATGCACATGAGAAAATACATGCACACCCTACAACCCAACAATGTTGGTAAAGCTTTTAGTACCACCATCTTTATTATAAGTAGTGAGAGCACATTGACAATCTCGAGGAGTCCATTTTTCCATGCTCAGACAAGGCACATATAGGTGCATTATCATTATGTTAGGGAGAGACACTTTGCATGAGATGTGGGTTTGGCTTATGTACCCACACATGATAATGTTGTGGATCTTTTCACAAAGGCTTTGCCTCCTCATGAATTTGGAGCATTTTGCAAAGCTTGAACCTTACCCTCATTTGTGGATTAATCTTGGTCCAGATAACTTGGAAGTTCCTTATACATGAGTTCTAGCTCATTCATTGCGTTAGTCCTGAGAGAGATTTCTTGGTACATTTTGGTACGTGTGAAAAAGCTTAAGACCACCAGAACACTTTTTTCCCTCTGTAGTGGGTCTCCCCTCCCCCCAACTTTTATATATGCCCATGATCCTAATGAGCTTCTTATGTTTGTGCACTCCATACTTACCAATACACTATGTGGTGTGCTCTCAAGTTTCTTCTTTCTCCTCATGCTATCTATGTGAAATTCCATATCATATGGAGTCCCCTTCTTGATGGGAAGAAAACATTCCTCCTTTGGAACATAGTCCACATATGTATTTGGACCAACACTAAATCCTCAGGACTGGATAATCTTCCTCGTTTGCATAAATAATGCATCATGGAAATTGAATACTCAACTTTTCTTCTCTTGTCCTAGAAGTACCCAAATTTGAAGTAGATCATAGAGAATTATGCAACTCAATCAGAAAATTAATGGCAATATGTTTTGCTTAGGGAAGTGATCAACTCTTTTTGTGTCCTATGGAATGTGATTAGAGGTGAAGGGCTTTGAAAAATTTTGTGTGATAAGAATGGCATTAACCTGGATAAACTTGTTGAGCCTTGCTTGTATCTATTTATGACCCAATTGGATAGGAGAATAAAAAATCATAAGAGTTTGCCCCTGTTACCACATATATTGAGTTTTGTATTTGAAGGAATCTTGAAGGAAGAAGATGAAAAAGAAGTGGATCCTTGACTCTAAGGGTAAGAGGGTAATTAACCTCCGTTGAACTCCCTTGAACATATTAATAATTTTTGTTATGTATTTTCTCATTTTTAATACAAGTTTGTTTTTTATTTGTGGGAAGATTGGAGTATGATAGAATCATGCTGAGTTATATTTTTAAAATGGAGGTTCGACAAGCATTTATTTTTCTGAGCTTTAACTTTGAAAGAACAATTGCATGAGTGAATGGGTATAGTATGCATGGAACCTCTCGTATCCCCACAAAGCAAGGGTTAAATAAAGTTACAATTGATACAACTAATTTAAACTAGCCAAAGTTATTACATGTTCAAATAGAGGGATTGAACACAAAACCCCCGTCTCAAGAGACTAGTGCTTAACAAAACCATCTACAGAAGATGAACATACTAGAATATATATCTATTTTTTAAAATGTAGGTTCGACCGAGGCCTACTTCCCCGAGATTTAACTTTGAAATTGCAACTGTACAAGGAAGGGCATAGTACCTATGGGACCCCCCTTATCCCACAAGAACATGGGTTTACAAGGCTGGGTTAAACGACAGTCATAACTATCGAAGGGCTTGACAAACAGTGGCACATCACCCACATTCAACATCTTTCCAAGATACATATGTCCCTTACATGTTGCTGCCAGGGGTTGAACCCTTGCCCCCGCCTCAAGAGGTGAGAGGCCCAACCACCAGGACAGCAGCCTGGGACCATACTAAATTATATATATATATTTTAAAAATGGAGGTTCAGCCGAAGCCTACTCCCTCGGACTTTACCTTTGAAATTGCAATTGTACAAGTGAATGGACGTAGTACCCACGGGATCCCGCGTATCCCACAAAGCAGGGGTTAGACAAGGAGACATGGTTACAATTGAAGGAAACCTAGTTACAACTGATTTTTAACTGGCTTAAGCCATAACATGTCCAGCCCAGGACTTCAACACTGGACCTCCGCCTCAAGAAGCCAAAGCTCAACCAACTGCCCTACTGCATGTGGACAAATACTAAATTATATTGATGTATGAGTTATATTGATGTTTGACTGAGAGTGAATGTTAATTTGCATGTAAGGGTTATTTCACTCGTGTTGATGCATCATGAAAGGCATAGTGGTGTACGAGGTTCAGAGTCCACTCTCTTTCTCATTCCAACGAAATGAGAGCCCGTACGTACCCCATTAAATTTAAAGCCAAAAAAAAAGTGATGAAAAAAGTGCACGAAGTAAAGGAGCGCTACTTTCCTTTCTTCGGTAGCACGTGAAATGCATTTTACATTTAGAAAAAGAAGGACATGCTTTTTTTAAATTTGTTTTTAAAATATAATAGAAGCCACATCATAACTCCTCAATATCATAATATCTGCCAACCATCAACTTGCATTCTCATTGTTTTTTTATTCATAAATGCATGTCTTGACTTGGTCCATTCACGAATACCAAACAATGGTAATGTTTTTTTTTTTTTGGGGCCGAAGCTTAGTCTTTGTTGGTTGAATATATTGAAATAACAACTCTATATAAGTGAAAGACATATTAGTTATAGGATTTTTTGTATTCCACAAAGGAGAGGTTAGACTGTCAAAACAACACTAAGAAAGAGTTACTCGAAAACATTAAATTTGAATGGCATGAAAGCGTTACAATTAGATGGATAAACTTGCCAAATTGGTCCATATATGTCCAACAACCCTAAAAGAGATCGAACTCACAACTTTTTTCTCAAGAAGTAAGAGTTCAACCAATTCATCGAGGGTGCATGGACAATAATGTTAACGTTATATAAAATAAGAGAAATATGAGTGAAGTATCAACTTGCACCCCCATTGTCTCTTGTTCTAACTTCTAGTATGCATGGAAACTATGTGTACAATAAGTTAAAGCAACTAAGTCGAGGGCGTTGGTGTAGGTGTAAATACCTTGACTTTGGACTTAAGGTCCAAGGTTCAAATCCTGTACATCAGATCGGTCTAGCATCAATCTCTAAAAAGTAGGAGAGAATTTGCATCTTATGCAACTTGAATTGGCTAAAAGTGTGATTGTATAATGAAGGGTATAGTACCCACAAGACCCCCGAATTCGATACAAGCAAGTGTAGAACACCTAGCACCCATTGGAAATGAACAAAGCCCAAAAGTCACCAAGGGTAAGTATTGAGACCCACAAGACCCCCGAATTCGATACAAGCAAGTGTAGAACACCTATCACGCATTGGAAATGAACAAAGCCCAAAGGTCACCAAGGGTAAGTATTGAGGAAGGATGGCTTGAATCCAAATGAGGAGAATGGCCCCAAGAACTTAAATGCTCTCACAACAAGCACAACCCTTGCTACCATCGACACATGTAACTAGCACAATCTGTGGAGATTGAACTCTCAACCCATAGAAGAGAGGCAAAAGACTCAAACACTTAAGCTAGCGAATGCTTTCCAAAAGCTTTCTCGAAAGCTGGACCGCTTTTTGGACTTTTGATTCTCTTGTGTAAAAGCTAGCATGCGTTTGAAGGATGAGGTTTTTTTTAGCCATGTCCTTGGTAAAGCTTCTCCTTCCATAACCAATAGATTTCTATTGAGCATGCTACCAATATTTTACAGCATATATCCATATACAAAGGACACACATGAGGGAAAGCCAATTTCATTCTTTAGGGCATAAATCTATTTTTTTTTTAAAATGGAGGCTCAACTGAAGTTTATTCTCCCAAGCTTTAACTTTGAAATTACAACGTAGAGAGTGAATAGGTATAGCATCTGCATGACTCCCCTTATCCCACAAGAGCATAGGTTAGACTAGTTTGATACATACTTACATCTGCTTAAAGACGACATCAGAGTTGGTTTAAATTCAATACACATGTTTAAAGCATGGTTTGAATGTTCTATCGATAAAAAGAGTAAAACCTTTGCCCTCGCTTTGAGAGGCGAGAGACTCAACCGTCCGACCAACATGTGTGAACACATAAACCTATTCTAGCTATATCCTTGGATAACCTAATAAATTTGTATGAAGCATGTTAGACTATATATACAAATACAATAAGGATGTTAGACTATATATATCTCGTATACAAATACAATAATATTCTAGCTAAAAAAAGAAAAAAAAAAAAGCTTAAAACGCACTTCTAAGTTTAGATGACGACTACGAGAGGATGTAGAGTTACCGCCAAAGTCTCGTGTTAACTGACCAGCATCAGTTCGCAGACTCGTCATCCATCTAATGCAACCTTCAAAGCCCTGAAATTTTAGTGTAGTAGCGATCCTCTGCTCTCGTGCTGTAGCGTGGAGCTGATTCGTCATCAAACCTACTACAATAAATTCGCATCATCCCGTTTTCTCTGCGCATCAATATGTTTCGTTCCTCTCAGAGGGACGTCGGTTGATCTGCTTTGGAAAACTCCTTCTGCCCAGATGTTGAGCGTACACGCTGTTGCTCTCCATTTGGAGAGCCTAAATTTGAGCAGTAAGAAGGATGCAGTCGTTCTTCTTTTCAAGCATGGGACGAACTTCCCTGATGTACACGAACCCAGGTTCACGGTTGACTTGCAAGAGAAATTGCCCGGCCTTTTGAAAGTGATAAAAGTGTGTCATGCGAAGAGCTCCTTGGAAGCTGTTCTTCTGTTCCGGACAATGAATATTGCTGCAAAGGCAGTTGTCAATTTTTGGGAACTTCGATTGAAAGGTCTTCATGCTCTCACACCACAGATAGTGGAAGATGATTCAGACTGTGGTGCCTTCGCGGATTATATTGACAAAGAGCTAAAAAATATTTTCCTTCACCGTCTTGACGAACTTGAGAATGGAGAGCCCGTCCAAAAATGCAGAGCTGACATCGATAAATGCCGAGAAGAGCTGTTTTCGGTACAGAAAAAACTTAAACGGAACAACCCCATTTCTGTGTTTGAGCAGCTTACAGTAGAGTTGAGAAATTCACAGCAGCAGGTTCGGGTATTGGGTGAGCAGTTAGAAGAATACCTTAATGCTCTCAATTCCTTGAGGGTAGCCATTTACTCGAGATCCTCTGAAAAACGCGAATTAGACGCTAGCAGTGACTGCAGGAGTGAAAGATTGCTGTTAAGTCTTGGGGATGAGTGGAGTTGGCACCATCTGCATTACATAATAGAGAGAGAAACATGGCGTTTCAAAGAACGTTTACCTTTGTATGGGAAACGTAGTGGTATTCTTCGGAACATCAAGGCCAATCAGGTATTGATATTATTATCAACTGCTCGAACTGTAAATAATGAACCTTATCCGTTGTTATAAAAGCCTATGCAAGGCTTTGAAAATGTATTTTTAAGAAGTAACCAGCCATTTGTTTTCCAGTGTAAAAAGGAGATTTTCTTCTGTTCATCGGGATTCAATCAGTACTATAACTGTGCTCCTGATTGTATTTATTTGATCTTTGATCTTGAAGATTTCAAGGTTTTGAGATTTCAATTTTCCTACCTCAAAACAAAGATACTGATCAAGGAATGAAATTTGGTATAGAAAGTGAAAAAAATGCTTTTGTTAGATATCTACTTAAGTAGAAATATTTCTTTCCTGCTCTTTCATTTCTGGGAGACTTTTTTGTCTTCTACGCCTATGTTGTAGTATGTAATGTGGAGCTGTATTATCTTACGAAGGTATGCGTCAATGCACAGGTACACGGTACATGTTAATGTATGTTTATATATGCATATTAGTGTATACATATATGTGTGTACATACCCTTTGATGTTGATGATTAGGGTGCAGAAGTACACGTGTAAAAAACCTATTCACAAAGAAACCCACTTCTGCGAATTCTTGCTTTATGATCTTCCTAATTTACAAGACTTTTCATAGGTGCATGATCACTTTGCAGGGGGAGAAATGAATTTACAGACCATTTATATACTTACCATCATATATGAGTGCATGTTGTAATTCTTGTTACGCACATTGCTTTTAACATTCTCCTTGGATCCATGCTACATGGAACACATGTTATGCAATTACCTGGTCAAGTGTACAATGTATCATGATCGTTAGGCATTGCAGGTGTTGGTTCTGAGCGGGGAGACAGGATCAGGGAAAAGCACCCAGCTTGTTCAATATATCGTGGATGCAGGCTTCATAGAAGATGGTTCATCTGTGGTCTGCACCCAACCTCGAAAAGTTGCTGCCATGACACTCTTTGAGCGTGTGACAAAGGAATCTAGAGGATGCAGTACGCATGATCCTCTTGTTGGTTCACTTATGTGTGCATCAGAACGAACAGACAGATTCCCAAAAATTATGTTTATGACAGATCATGCCCTTCTGCAATTATGCCTTGTGGATGAGCTTCTTAATTGGTTTCAGTGTGTAATAGTTGATGAAGCTCATGAACGTACTCTAAATACTGATCTTTTGCTTGCTATGCTGAAGCGGTGTTTAGATAAGAGGTCTGATTTTAAGGTCATCATCATGTCTGCCACAGCTGACGGAGAGCTATTGGCATCATATTTTGGGGCCTGTGCTATGTATCATGTTGCTGGTAGAAATTTCCCTGTTGAAGTGATATATGAGACAGAAGAGGAGGATGGACAGATCACAGATGGCAATTATCATTATTGGGGACATGGTAGGCATGTATCTAAAGCTGTACAAAAAGTAAAGTCCATTATTTCTGAATCTGAGAAAGGAGATGTCCTTGCATTTCTAACCTCCCAGGCAGAAATTGAGTGGGCCTGTAGCCAGGAATATGGACCCAATATTTTGATACTTCCTCTTCATGGCAGGCTGCAGGCTTCAGAACAGCAGCTTGTTTTCAAGGCTGCTCATGATGGAATGCGAAAGGTAGTCTTTGCCACCAATATAGCAGAGACTTCTCTAACAATACCTGGAATAAAGTTTGTTGTGGATTGTGGTTTGGTGAAGGAAAGCTGTGTAGATCCTAACAATGGAATGACGATTTTGAAGATTTGCCAAATTGACAAGGGTGCAGCCATGCAACGAACTGGCCGTGCTGGTCGGACAGAAGCGGGCATCTGCTATCGTCTCTACAAGAGGGATACTTTTGAAGCAATGTTACCACACAGAATTCCAGAGATTTTGCGTGTGCATTTAGGCATTGCTGTGCTAAAACTGACGGCTCTTGGTGTGCAGAAAATCGAGACATTTGATTTCATAGACTCACCAAGTCAACAAGCAATCTGTTTGGCAGTTGAGAATTTAACTCAGCTGGGAGCAATCAGAATGAAAGAAGATAAGTTGTGTCTGACACCATTGGGAAGGAAAATAGCTAAGCTAGGTGTGGATCCTTGCTTGGGATATATTGTGTTGAAGTCCTTATCAGAAGGATTAGGAAAGGAGGGTGCTGTAATTGCAGGTCTTCTGTCTTGCTCGAGTTTTATATTCTTTAGAGCTGGTTCTGAGGAAGAGAAGCTAAGGTCAGATTGTTTAAAGATGAGATTCTGCCAACCAGATGGGGATATCTTTACTTTACTTTCTGTATATCAGGAGTGGTCCAGTATACCCCTTTCAATGCGCAACAAATGGTGCTTGCAAAATAGCATCAATGTGAAATCCATGCGAAGATGTCATGATTTCATCAAAGACTTGAAGTGTTCTTTGAGAACAGAGCTTAATACTGAATTGCCATCTCAGTGGACTTGGTACGCAGGGGGTACTTCATGTCACCTTAGCGTAATGCTAAGGAAGATTTTATTGTCTTCTATGCCAAACAATGTAGCTGTGTTTTCGGGACATGATAGCACAGGCTATGATGTAGTCATAACAGGGAAGCAAGCTTATTTGCATCCTTCTTCATCATGCTTGGTTTTCGGCCAATATCCCACTTGGATTGTTTTTGCGAATTTGTTATGCACATCCAGAGCATTTTTGACCTTGAGCATTGCCGTGGAACCTGAATGGCTATCTGAGATCAACGGTGCACTTTATGATGTTGCATTTCTAGAAGCTCGCAGGATGCATAAAGTGATCATTTCTGATATAAGCAGACCTTTGTTGATGAGGATTTGTGGTAAGTTTAACAAATCATTAAAACTTCTTACAGAAAAAATTATTCACGGTAGCAATCAGAGATGTTGTCTGGAAGCAGATCATGAGAAGAGAACAATATCTATTTACGCTACTCTTGATCTTTTGGGAAGGGCTAGGCAACTGGTGGATGGAGCTATAGAGCAAGAGAGGAAGTGGCTCAACAGCTTCTGTGTTGAAAAACCCATTTTCCAAGCATTTCCTGGGAGAAGCTCGCCTGTCATTTTATTTGGTGCAGGTGCAGTAATAAAGGAGGTGCTTATGCCAGGGGAGTTTGTGAGAGTTGAGATTTCAAACGTAGATACTTTTGTTGAAGATCAAGAAGTGCTTAATCTATTTGATATGTGTTCAGAAGGAGTGGCAGGATTTTACAGGAATAATTCTCCCGAAAATAATGGTAAATGGGGAACAATCACTTTCAATTCTCAGAGAGGGGCAGCAGAGGCTGTATCTATGTTACAGGATTGCAAAATTGGAACTTTCAATGTCAAAGTCAAACCTTTTGTTATTTTTAATCCGCATGATGGTTGTAGAAACTTTTTCCCAGTCTTGAGAGCTACTTTGTCATGGCCTCGACGCCAGTCATCAGGACATGCAGTTATTCGGTGTAAAACAGAGTGGGAACGACACTTGATTATTTTCCGGTGCTCAGGTTTGCAGGTAGGTGGATCACGCATACAGTGCAGACCAGATTGTAAAGATGGCCGCAGGGGAGTTTTTGTCTACGGTTTGCGTACAGGAATATCTGAAAAAGAGCTTTCAAAAGCCCTGGAGCAAACTTCAGGTTGTGTCTTGGAGGATGTGCATGTGCTTCGACATCCTGCAAGAGGCCAACCAGACCTTGAGGCTTGTAGGGAGGCATTAGAGCAGGAAATCCAGCAGTTTGTTCCACTAACAAGGTTCAAAGCTACAGTGATGTGTAAGGATTCAGATTACTTCACTAAAGCAGCAGTTAGCTTTGATGAAAGGGAACATGAAAGTGCAGCAAGGGCGATTGCTCACCTACAGGGTCGTAGCTTGTCTGTCTGTCAGCCTTGGCAGATTATAACTTGTCAAAATACATTTTTCAGTTCTATGAAGTGCTCCGAGGCCATATATTCTGTCCTAAAGCAAGAAATATCTGATTTAGTTGCATCATTGAAAGAGCAGAATGAAGGGCTTGAGGTGGATGTGATTATAAATGATGGAAAAGGCGGTTGTCATGTGAAGATTTCTGCTGGCAGTCTTCGGACTGTTGCTGCTTGTAAATCTGCACTTGAGAGGCTGCTGGAAGGTTCCATTTTTGGAGAGGGCTTGGATGAGGATGATATTCAGCTCATGTTCACAAAAGAGTGGCATCAAATCAAGCGGCATGTAGAAATACAAACCAAGACTTTTGTAGTGTTTGATAAACGCAATCAAACTATTAAAATATTTGGTTCTGCTGATTGTAAGAACAGAGCAAGGAGCTGTCTTTTGAAGAATTTGTTGCAGTTAAAAGAGAAGAGGAAATGTCATGATATTGAACTACGAGGTGGTGGTTGGCCTTATGGCTTGATGCGAGAGGTAGTGAAGAGGTTTGGAGTTGATTTAGCTGGACTTAAAGTACTCGTGACAGGAAGAAATGTTATTTTAGATCAAAGACGTCATATCTTACAGGTTCATGGTTCCATGGAGGACATGATGAAGGTTAAAGCTAAGATAGAAGAGTTAGCAGTTTCATTAAAGGGAGCACAAGATACAGTGACCGAGGCAGTTAATGCACTGGATTGCAGCATCTGTTTATGTGAAGTTGAAGAAAAGTACAACTTAGCTGGGTGTGGCCATGGCTTTTGCCGTGTTTGCATCAAGGAACAGATCATGTCTGCTATTCGGCATAGAGAAGGATTTCCATTAACATGTGCATATCCTATGTGCTCACAGAAGCTGTTACTTGTGGACTTTGAAGCACTGTTGACCACTGATCAACAGGAGGACCTTCAAAGAGCTTCCTTATGTGCATTTGTTGCTTCCAGTAACGGGAAATACAAGTTTTGTGTTACTCCAGACTGTCCATCAGTGTATAGAGTCACTGAGGAAAGCAAGCTGTTCAACTGTGCTGCATGTGCAATCCGCTTGTGCACAAGGTGCAATAGTGAATACCATCCTGGTCTGAGTTGCACGGAATATGCAGCATTCAAGTTAGATCCAGACTTGTCTCTCAAATCTTGGTGCCATGGAAAGCAGCATGTGAAGTGCTGTCCTTCATGTGGAAGCACAATTGAAAAAGTTGAGGGATGCAATCATGTCTTGTGCAATTGTAAAGCACATTTGTGTTGGTTATGTCTCTGTTCTTTTAAGAGTGGGGATGATTGCTATGCTCATTTGCAAAATGTACATGGCAGTATTGGAGGCTTCTTGGAGTAATATGCATGGTGCATTGGAGGCTTCTTAGAGTCATGGAGTTTGGAGTATTATACCTTTTAACAGCACTGATGTCTAAGCCAGGTATATAGGCACTCTGTTCAGATGTCAGGTACAATGTTGGAAGGCTGGGCTTCTGTTTTGTACATGTATATAGTCTGTAAAAACATACGTAAATAGTATCAACTAGACACGGCACATTAAGTTGGTAAGGAGAAGTCATTGCATGGAATACTCCATTGCTCATTTTGTGGGCAGTTGAAGATTGGAACGCAGGATCCTCTTGACAGTGCAGGTCATACATCAATACACAAATGCTTTGTAAAATACGAGATTAAAAGTTCCTATCAGATATGATGGGGTGATTTTAGTATTCATGAATGTCGAGTTCCTTGCAGCTCAAAATATGTTGGAATTTTCCTGTAATATGGGCACAAAGAGCATGGCTCTAGTCCAGGGTCCTGTACACCATCTCAGTGTTTTGGAGCCTTGATTTTCATCCATTGCACAAACTATCTTGCCAGGGACGATTACCAACCTGGCCCCTTTAGTGATATTTGGTTATTGATGTGATAATGAAGTGATTTTTGCCATAGTGGCACATGCAATCTTACCATTTGATTGGGTCTTGACCTGTCTGTTCACCTGGGTACATGCTCCTAATTTTTTCTGCTTTCTTTACCAATTCTTGATGGCCTTGTACTTACTGTGCTGCATGATGGAGAACTTCTTGTCTCATGCATTTTTCTGCTCAGGTTATACTCTCCTGTACTCATAGATCTTTCTTGCTTTTGTCCTACCTATTCTATCTGCTCTTAATATAGAGTTCTTTCCATTGTAAGCTCTTCCAACTTATTTTTGGGTTGGTGGGCTTGATGCCAATGTTAGGGAATCGAAAGTCTACCTTCCCAACTTTGTCTGGTTTGAATGGGTTATACATTCTATGTTAGACTTATTTCAAGCATTTTAAACGATTGAACCAGCTATGACTCTTGTTGGCCGTACTTCCAAGGGGGGAACAACAGATATTAGATTTTTTATTTAACCTTAGGAAGCTGTGTGCTTATCGAAGTCCCCACATGTGAGTTCTTAGAATTGATATTCAGCTTGGCAAGAATATTTAATGGCCTCAACGAAGGGAAATATAAGGCCGAAATGTGCTTTGTATTTCGTCAAAGCTAATCTAACATTATTTTGTAAAACCACTCCTGTTTTTGCTTTTGTTTCATGCTTAAATTTGTTGAAATGTATATAAGCGAATATGTTCATCTTCTAATGCCTTAAATCTTTGCTCATTTATCCAACTTTTAT
Source organism: Ceratopteris richardii (assembly GCA_020310875.1). NCBI lineage: Eukaryota > Viridiplantae > Streptophyta > Polypodiopsida > Polypodiales > Pteridaceae > Ceratopteris > Ceratopteris richardii. The sequence continues at coordinate 51,201,589 of CM035438.1, forward strand.
ATGGCTCCCGATGGATGGAAATCCCATCATCTGATGATTGATGAAGCAAAACGAAAGTCTTTTAAAACAACCCCAAGTTTGATGCTCCCTTCCTTGCATGTTGTTATTGTCCACAAAGAGGAGAGGTAGAGGTGATCTTTCCTACTTTGGGAGGGTGATTTCTTTAACTTTCCTTATTTGTAACTTGCGTGCTCTACGAGGCTTCCATTAAAGTTGCTATAGAAAAACGAATCTCCAACAAGGTGTTCACAATAATGGCAAATTTCTTGCCTAGCTGCTATGGAAAGCTATAAAGGTGTGAACATGTAACCTTGATAGGGATCCCAAGAGGAATCCATTGGCATTCTTGCTTCTAGAATTTCCCAACGAGGTGAACTACCCATTGGCATCCTTGCTTCTAGAATTCCCCAACGAGGTGTTCACCATATTGGTGAATTTCTTGCCTAGCCTCATACGTATTGACAAGAGCTTTTAAACAACTCTTCCTTGGACGAAACTTTTTCCTCTTTTGTTTAACCCATTGGTTAAGTGCTTCAAGCCTTCTAGTGATATCTGTTTTAGATATTTTTTAGTTAGTTGTGAGCTTTGTGTACATGTTCTATAGTTTCATACTTATCTCCTCTTATTTGTGGAGAGAGCTTAGTGGTACCTTCATTTACACTTACAAATAGTGCTTAGATATGGATTGCTTCAATTCAAACTTTAATGGCACATTCGTTTACACCAATGGATTACTTCTTTTGAAACTTCCTAGAGGATATGTAACATAACATCGTGAAAGGTCTTGAAGAACTTATTTGGGAGCCAAGTGATCCGTTGAATCTTCTTATTGGGGAGCCAGTTGATCCATTTGATCTCCATATCAAGGTATCTTAGCTTCCTCCAACTCATAGTGAGGGAGGGGGGATCTAATTGGATGGCCATATGGGCAGAACCTCCATTTTGAATGATCCAGGCAATGAGTGATATTCGTTGTCATTCGAATTGCTAGTCTTGGGAATCTTCGAAGTAGTTTATGATTAATTTTTGTTGCACATTCCACTCCATCCATTTTGAAAAATCATAGGTCAAGTAGATACACATTCATTGCCTTAATGTTAAGAACATTGAAATTTTGTTTAGTTCTATTTGCTTTTCTTGCCTACTAGTATTTCAAGATCATTCACAAGTATCAACAATCAATTTGTAAGTTTTTCATTCATTTTTGCATTTTTTCTTGTGAGATTCTCTCTCCTTTTGACTCCTTTACATGCCTATTAATTTGTCATACTTTTTTCCCCCTATATTTCCTTATGCTTAACACACTTCCTTCTATGTCTATGAGAATTTTTTGTGACTCCGTGATTGCTGTTGTCCAATGTTATGGTTGGAGTTCATACTATTCCAATGTCTTCTTTGTAGCCTTGTTGGTTATTCTTCTTTTTTGGCATTACGTAGTTCTGTAATGTTAGGGTTGCATTTGGATAATGAGGTCCAAGTTCTCTTTTCATCTTATTAATGCCAATTTTGTTGGAGGCTGTGACATGAGTAAATATTTGTGTACATTTGGAGGGGGATTAGGATATAATTCTAGCATTTGTCAAGTCTAGCTTTGGAGATGTATGGGACTTTTGTATTTCTGCACCATATTAAGGTTGAATTCAATGCCTTATTAAAAAGTTATGATTTCAATAGCCCCCACTCCTCTTTCTTAGACCCTTTCGTTGAAATGTTTTTTCTCTTTCTTGTATCCTGAGAGCTCTTCATCATGTTGATGAAGGCTTCAATTGTTAGTAAAGGTAATGCTAAGGAGGGTACTAGGTCCAAAATCCTTTCTTCAAACGTCTATGGGGCATATATAAATACTACAAAGAAGAGGAAAAAGGAACAAATCATTCTACCAATCCGAAGAGATCTCTTGGGATTATTTATTAACATTCTTTAACTACTTGAGAATGCAGCATTATGCTTCAACTTCTTAAAAATGTCAAGAAATCTTGGTTCAAAAACATATCTCTCGACCATTGTTCATGGTAGAAATCGCATGTGGGTTTGTTAGAATCTAATGTTGTTTGAGGTAATGTGAAAAAAAAAAATTCAAATTAGGTGAATTGTAAGATAAATATTTTTGAGCAGCTTTGCAATATCCTCTCTGTTGGAGTTCGAGGTTTGCAAAAGCACAAGAACACAAGAAAGAAGAAGAAGCTAGCAACACAATACAATCCTGAATGTATTACCAAGTGAACAAGGAGTTGGCACTCATGTATAAGAAAGTGCCAAGCTATGTGGAAAGAAATCGATCCATAAAAGGAAGTAAGCCCAAAGCTTTATGGAAAACTTCAGACTTCTCCTCAAGCAGAGCTTTTGTGAAAAGGTCTGTAACATTATCTTGTGTGGGCACATACGCCAAATTAATCTTTCAAGCAAAGAATCTCTCCCTGACATAATGATAGTGCATGTCAATGTGCGAGCATGGAACACAAGGTCACAAATGCCAATGTGCTTTGACTATCAATAAAGATGGTGGTGGCAGAAGATTGATCAACACCCAAATGAACCAAAAGGCATACACACAATCAATAGTCGTTGTGAAAGCTACCCTATACTCAACCTCGCAACTAGAAGTGGCCACAATAAGCTACATCTTGCTCAACGCCAAGATATGCATGATCTACTAAGCATGAAACAAAAACAACTCATAGATACATGAGTGTCATGCAACCAGCCAAGTTTGAGCCAAAAAAAAGCATGTACATCTCGCAGTAATGATCCTCCCTTGGGATAAAACAATCCAAGTAGTTGGGTACCACTAAAGTAGCGAAAGATGCGCTTAATTTCCTACCAATGCTTGATACCTAGGCAATGCATAAAGCTACTCATCTTAGAGACAAATTGAATGTTAGGTTGCATTATGCATAAATAAATCAAGCATTCAACAACATACTAATAGAGAACAACATCAAATGTATTTCCAACATAACGATGACTCAACCATAAACTTGTTTCCATGGGGCAATAGTTTTGCAATCTTCAAGGACAAAATCTTGCAATAATGTGTCAATATATTTTGTTTGACACAAGCTATTCCCCCATCAACTTGCATAAAATGAATGCCCAAATAATGATGCAAATCAAATCGAATATCTCAAGAGAGGCATGTAAATCAATCTTAGATTTAGCAATATGCTTTTTATTAGGACTAGTGAACATCATATCATCAACATTCACAACAATGATCAAAAGTACATCATTTGCATGCTTACCACATAAGATGCTCCCAATTGGAATGTTCTCCAAACCATATGCTAGCAAGTATGCATGTATCTTCTCATACCAAGCATGTGATGATTGCTTCAAACCACTTAATGCCTTTTTCAAGTTGCACACTTTGTTTTCATGCCCTTTTTGCACAACACCACGAGGCTCAAACAGATACACTTCCTCATGTAAATCACCATTCAAAAATGTAGTTTTAATGTCCAACTAATGTACATTCCAACCATGATGAGCTATAAGTGCACAACAAATGGTGGTCATTCAACATGTGGGAGCAAAGGTCTCATAAAAATCAATGCGTCTCTCTTGAGAATAATCTTTTGGAACAACCATAGCCTTGTAGCAATCGATTGTTCCATCAAGCTTACACTTCACTAGGCTTGTACCTAGCATAACCTTTGGCAACAAGCTTAGCCTTGTACCTCTTAATCGTTCCATTAGGCTTATGTTTCAACTTGTATATCCATTTAGTGTCAGGGGCCTTTTTGCTTGAAATCAAATCACACAAAGACCAAGTACCATTCTTCATAATAGCATCATATTCTCATTGCATAACAGCCATCCAATTTTTTGAATTTTGTGCTTCATCAAAAGAAACATGATCATTCTCATCACAAAGACTAGAGACAACCATCGCATAACAATTTGATGCAAACGAAGCACTTTGAGAGCTTCGATGAGTATGGTATGACAAAGGTGCATCTAATTTGCTATCTCTCAAAGTCTACACCAACCACCTACTGTAGTTTTTGCCTCTTGTATGTTAACACTCTCATCAACAAGTGTATCATGTAAATCTATAGGTAATTCCAAAACCAAGGCATCTGCATAGGACCACAAATATCACTATGAACAAGCTGTAATTTATTTACAACTCCAATTGAACCATCTTTTGGTAATTATGAATGCTGTATTTTAGCCAAAATAGCCCCTCCATAGACATGATTAGAAGGTACCTCAAGTTTGGGCAAAGAGGACACCATTCAAGATTTTTGAAGGCAAAGAAAACTAGCAAAATTCAAGTGACCAAAGCATGTATGCCAAAGCTTTGCATTTGATATATCTTGAGAATCATGAATTGCATATGCTAAGTGATTCATAGATTTTGCATAGTATATGAGCCTATACAACCCATGATAGAAAATGCTAGAAGCAATAATACCATCACCATTCTAGATATCATGAACTGTACATCTGTCATCAACAAATTTGACAACCAAGCAAATCTACATATTTTTCTTGATCCTTGGCATATATATACAATCTGACAATCTGAAAGAATTTTCATCCATACTAGTAGAATGAACTTTTCAAATCCCATTATAGGATAGGTAGAGTTGTTAGAACATATAACAATATTCCCTATAGGGGCAGGCTCTAGTGAAGTGAAGAAAGTACGTAGTGAGGTAATATGTTTGGTTGCACCACTATCAAAGTACCAAATATCCGAGTCTATTATAGACATACACTACCCATGAGAAAATGGATCATAGCTACAAACAATAGTAAATGCTAATTCCTCAATCTGAACAAGATTAGCAAACTCTGATTTAGGTGTAGAGACCTCTACAAGCCTCTTTCTTCTTTGCCTCCTTTGTGGTCAACTTAGAACAACTCTTTATGACATGATCATTTGCCCAACAATACTTGCAAAATTGTCTCTTCTTTTCTATCTTTTTATCATCTTTGTCTTCCTTCTTTGATTGTGAAACATTAGCAGATTTTTGCTTCCTAATAGATGACCTCGATTTACCTTTAGCCTTCTAGCTAAGAAAGCTTGATCTAGAACATGCATAATTGACTTGTTCTTCTTGGAATGATTTTTGTGCAAACAAATTAGAGCGTAACTTTTCAAATATTAAGGCATTTGGATCGCCTTTCATCATAAAAAAAAGAGTAGAAGCAAAACTTTGATATGAATAGGGAAGACAACTAAGAACAATTTGCACAAGTGAACTATTTGCCAAGATTTCATCAACAAAAATCAACTGCTCCTTCAAATCTTTGATCTTTGTGAAAAAGACGGTCCATTGAATTTGCTTCATTCATATGCTCATTCTCCAATTTTTTTTGGAGATAAGCAACACAAACCTCATTTTTTGTTTGGTATGATGTTCTAGGAGTATCCCAAGCATCTTTTTTCATCTTTCAGGAGCAAATGTGAAGGATAATGGCATGTTTGACAAACAAAGCTATCAATGCAACTTCAAGTTGCTATTTTTAATTATGATAATGGAGTATTATAATATCATATCTTTTTAATATTGGTATTATAAATCATTATTATTATTTTTTATTTCATATTGTTACTAAAATTAATTTAATTCAAATATACATATCTCAATTACTTCAATTTATAACATATTCATCACAAGTAAGATCAAAATTATACAATTTGGTATTAACATGCACATTCACAAACAAACTAGAACACATAAACTCACATTCATACACATACAATACACTAACACATACATGTACACACAATCACACAGAATAACACAATCAAAATTCGCATTCACTCACATTCTACACATGTTTATGGTCATAGATCTTGCACATGCACACACTTTGATATAAACACACATAATAAATTGCATACAGATGATTAATCACACACACATCATATCATATAGATGTGAAAATGATATTATCATTTGGATCTTCTTTATGAAAGAAAATCATAACTTAGACACCAACTTTATGCAATCCAAAATAGATCACGAGAATGAATAATCACTATATTTTGGAAAAACTCAAGGCAAGCATAGACACTTCTCCAACTTATGGTCATGTGAGATTGAGCTTAGATCAAATTCCAATCATGGAATTAAGATCCCTATGAAAACATTGGAAAGGAAGAAGTAAACTTGATCATACAAATCAAGCAAGATATGGACCATTATCATTGGATAGTGCAATTCCAGTTTAAACATTTGTGATTTAGTCTCCCTTTTGATTAGGGTTGCTAAGTACTAGAGCTTCATTTCATGTGAAAAATCATTATGACTTGTTTTTTTTATATACAATGCAATTTTGTAAGGCATGCTTTGCCTCAGTTGAATGTGGGTAGGATAGATATCAAACTATTGATTTCAAACAAAACCAATTTTCATATGAAGAATGTCGTACACATTCCTAAGCTGTCTTGATGCCTAATGTTGGTTGGTCAATTGGAGAATCTTGGATAGAAGGCAACATTTATGATTATTTATCTTTTGCATTTCAAAAGGTATCATGGTAATTACGGAGGGAAACAAGGATGGGTCTCTTTACCCCCTTGATATGCAACAACATTTCATCTTCTTGCCGTGATTGATTAGGCATCATCATAGCTATGGCATGAAAAGTAAACATTGATCCATTTCAAAGGAGTCTTATAGGATTTATCTAAGCATCCATAGTTATTGGATTTATGAGAAATGAACATTGTCAACATGATAAGACTATGAGGGATGTGCATAGAACATTGCAGAAATTGATCACATCACCTCTTAATCTAGTTCATATAAATGAAAGTTTTTGGACAAGACACTCAAGTTCAATCAATTGATTCCAAACAAGGATATGAGACCCATGTCACTAATCAACGAAACCAATCTATCGTTATTGAGTTTGATACTTTGAAAAAAAGTCATTTTTTTAAATAATTTATTTGACTCTAGCATCTTTGAACATATATATTCTCATGCTACATTTAATTAGAACATAAACATACTAAAACCCTTTTATTGTGAAGATAATAAATGGATAAGAGGTTTCCAAGAAATGAAATAAAATCGTGAAGAGTCAACCTGATCCACTCCATTAGGGCAAAAAATGCTTGAAAAAGGGCCATACGCTAATGATAGATTAAGAAAATTGAGAAATAGGGTCTTTCCACATGTTCAAGAATATAACATTCTTGTCTCTTTTAATCATATGAAGAAATGTTTTTGTTTTAAAGAAAATATGCTTAAACAAGTTGCTAAAGTGATGGAGTTTCTTGTATTCAGTGTACAATTTTTTGATTTCATATGAAAAAAGATATTTTTGCACACCACACAATGAAAATCCTTAAATTTCCAAGAGAGAAATGATTTTTGAAGACACAAAATATTTTTGGGTTCACAAAATTCAATGATGTTTTAGTCATAATTGATACATCAAATCAAAAGATTGCAACTTGCTTCCACATGTACAAAGTTTTTTTATCTATAAATACTCGCAAAGTTTGTGAATCTCGATTTTCCACTTTGAGCATTGTCTACTATTTGTTTGAGTGTTTGAATGGCTTCTACTTATTGTTATCCTTCCAAATGTGTAACCTCATGTGAGGTTTACAATAGAAGAGAGGATTCTGTATGGAAAGCTCTTTCCATGAAGCTAAATGATTGGGTGACTATGCTTCCTAGTTGCAGAGGTGCCCATAAAGTCAAGTGTACTAAAAGAGACAACAGAAAACCATTGAAAAGGTCATATTTTTAGTTTCAAATTGAAGAGACACGAGTGGTTTGCAAAAGTTCAACATGTGTACAACGCTAAGGATCTTGTGCTAGAGAATTGTCTGTGATTCTCGTCATACTATAAGTGAAGTTTAACAACACTCTTTTATCAATTTCAACTTTTTTTGTATTACAAGATATATGTTTTTGTATTGCAGATAGTTTTCCTTCCAATATTCTAGAGTGGCAACCTGCTGAATGTTTAACAGGAACATTCAAAGTCCTTCGTAGGGATCATGCAGATGCAAACAAACTTGTTCATTCAATAACATTCAATTATTTTTCTATTTTGCAGATTATCATGTGTCATCAGGAAGGAGTGCTTATGGAAATCTTGTACATTTGCTTGCTCCTTGCATCTCTTCATTAGATTGGGATGCTCGTGATCATTAAACAGTTTCAAGTTTTCTATGCAAAATGAAAGATGACATCCAAAGGGCAATGTCAGCAAGTCAAATTTCTCGAAGGATAAAGATTCAATGGTTTTTTCCTCTTCATGCTTTTGTAGCATGTTTTAAAAACATGTTATTACAAGAAACAAAAACAATGCGGTTGAATAGGAGAGTTTTAATTTCAGAGAGTGATGATTTTGAGGTAGGAAACGAGATAGCAAAGAATCTCAAAAGCAAGGAGACATCATTTTATATAAACTTAGTCCAAATTCTCTTTCAATTTCATATTATATATCTCGACAATCACTTGTTTTAGGATATGACTATAGAAGGTGAAAAAAAAATCTTGGAATCTGGATACCCTTGGATTCGAAGGAGAGCTGTCCAGAATTTGAGTTAGAATTATTGATTCATCCAGATTTTCAACCTAGGAAAATAATTGTCACTGCAAATTGGAAACTAAAAAATGTAAGGGAGCTCCTAGAGTTCCTTGATGAGGTCTCAACACAATTCAGATTCTCAATTGATGGTACAATGGTAAACATTAGATCAGAGAAACACTATCTTGCATTACTTGCCTACCACCCAAGGTGATCAAGTTCCAACCCTTAAGAATCTAACCAGTCTTGCTCTTTTTCTTCTTCCAAAATTGTTGGAATGTAAACAAAGAAATTGGTGCTAAATATATATCTCTTTTTTTATGAAGACTCATCATATTAGTCTTCTTATGTCTTGGTGGTGGAGGAGAATCTGGATCATAAGGACAGATAACATCTTTTAAGATGGCATGAATTGCTTTTTCTTTGACCAAAAGGATCCATGCATCTGGATAGTTAGATAGATTTAGGCTAGGTCTATAAAGTCTATGCTCTAAGAACCTTACTTGCAATTACTCTCCATCCACATGATGTATTGTGTTTCTATAGTGGCACATGAATTTGCATATGATCAAACTTTTTTACTTCATTCACTTTGCTTTGATATTTCTGATCAATGTGCATTTTCAAAACTTTTGTAGCACTGCAAGGCTAAATAAATATCAGAATGCATGGCGATGGAAGTTTACAAGAACTTACATAAGAGCAATGGAAGTGTACAAGAACTTATAGTTTGCAGTTCCCATGCTGTGATTGGAGAGAGTTCATGGATAAGTCTTGGTATTCAACAAAATCAATAATTATAAGACTCTAGTGACCCCTGAAAATGTAACACATACTTTTAAATAATACCACCATTAAGAAAGGAATGAATTTATATGAAATATATAAATGAAAACTTACTTTTCAATATATGGATAAATGATGTATTCTATCTCCTCACTAAAATTCTTGAGAAAATGACCAATTTCTCCATGCTTGTATAATATAAACTAAGCCATAAGGGGATCCTTAAGACTAACTCCTCACATTGTTGGAGTAGGACCCTACAATATAAAACTAGTAGCAGATGCACCAAGGAGATTAACTACTGATAAAATGATGAGCATATTATGGCCTAAAAAATACATGAGACCTATACTGACAATGCTGTCAGAGATCTCAACATTGAAGTCTCTCGACATTTTGTTGTCTTTAGGCCTTATGTCAAGCATGTAGTCTTCTTCCCATGGCATTGAAGCATTTACAATTATCTGGGCATCTGCTTTCTTTAAAAAGCTCTGAATTAGCCTTCTTCAGCCTCTGAATGTCCTCAAGGATAACAGATTCTTCTGACAAAAGATTCTTCCTTCTCTTCTCCTCTTTAGACTCTGCTGCATTTCTTCTTGAATGTTCATGAGAAGGTACCTGTTCAATTTTTATTGTAGAAAGCTTAGGGTTTCTTGTTGGAGGTATATTAATAATATCAAAAAAATTTTGATCATGCTTGTCAAGAGGGACAATGGTTTTCTCAAACTTGTATCTTAGCCTGGACACAACAACATAGTCCTTGGCCATAAGTGTCACCCTGTGACAATGTGTTGCACATAGATAAACATTATTTATAAAATCAATTGCAAAATATTTTGCTTCTTCTTGCAAGCACAAAAGAGCCCGTGTCTTCCATTTAACATTCACAAATGAAGTAGGGTTCATCATAGAGCAAAGATTAGCAGAGATCTCCTTAACCACTCTCATGAAAGGAAGTCTTGGGATGAGGAGTCCCACAGACTTCTGAGCTCCTCTGATTTCCCTAAGTGATTTGACATGATATTCAACTCTCTTTTTAGCATATGCCTTCAGTGGATCACCCTTATTTTGGCTATTTGTGGTCTTTGGATAGGTCCTTGGCCCTCTCGAACAAGTCCCCCATGCTCTTTCTCCTGAGGGTACAACTTCCTAGCTGTCTTCTTTGTCCTAGCCATGATCTGTAAAAAGAAGGATTGGAAGAGGGTCAAACACATGGAGATCAGAGAATACAACAAGAAAATCAAGAATTCAACATATGATCAATTCAAGCAATTAGGGTCATAAAAAAAATTTGGATTTTTCTATTTCTTGAATTGGTCGTGTAAAATTATTCAAGGTTTGAGCCACATTCATGTGAATTTCATGAGATTTTTGGAGTGAAATTTCTCTTTTATGATAAAAATACAATAAATAGTAAAATAATATGTTTGAAGGAACACAACCGATTCAAGCGATTAGGGCCATCCGAAAATCTTCGATTCCCCTAACCGCTTGAATCTGATATATCAAACAAATCAATGTCTCCATTTTGTTCATGTGTATTCCATGAAGTCTTGAGTAAATCTTCCACTTGTATACCTTGGAAAGCAAAAATAGATCATAAACATGTTTTTGACTAGACACGACAGATTCAAGTGATTAGGTCTATTCGAAAATCTCCGATTTTCCTAATCGCTTGAATCGATCATGTCAATAATACCATGTGAAGTTGATGAAAACTATCTATTGCTCTTATCTTAAAAGAAAAAAATAGATCTAAAAAAAGTCTTTTTACTATACATGAACAATTGAAGCGATTGGGTACATTGGAAATCTCCAATTCCCCCAATCGCTTGAATCGGTCATGTAGAAGATTCCAAGCTCAGGGATATTACCTTGCACACCAAGAGATCTCAAGGAGAAGAGGCCTTAGATAAATTTGGAGAAGAGGCTTGGGGCATGAAAACTACGGAAAGTCGGGGGTAGCACGTAGGTCACAAAAAAAATGGCACAAATGAAGGGAGGAGCTTAAATAGGTCTCGAAGTTGAGTTGAACATTAGTGCCATGTGGCATCCTTTGATTGGTCCATGTCATCTAACCATTGCAAATCCCATTGTATGATTCCATATGTCAACTTTTCAATCGTCCACATCATTTCGTTGAGATTTTTGAGTTTGATTTTGCCATGTATCACATGTGCATTGGTCCACATCATGTGACCGTTTATTTCCTCTCTTCCCCTATAAATATTAGTTGCCTTGTTCTTTTATGATTTTCAACCTTTAATAATCTTTTGCCTCCATAGCCAAGCACTCTGAGCTTGAATCCTATACATAATCGATTCAAGCCATTATACCAGTTTGACCCTCTTTGACAGCTTCTATTCGTTTGCATCAGATGTCTATTGAGATGGAAGAGAAGAATGTGATTCTTAGTGTTTCTCCATCTGAGAAACTTTTAGATCTTATGGTTCAAGAGGGATTGAGGGTGAATCATTTTTGAGATGCAATGAGAATCTTCAATCCCACCTTTGACTTTGAAGCACTTGTGGAGAAAAGCAAGGCATTTCTTATGGATGAATGGGAGACCTTCATTAGGATAGTAAATGGACAAGAAGTTATAATCTCTAGCAAAACTTATATCCTCCCAATCATTTTTAAGAAGGACCCTTTGGATAGGGTCAAAATCACTAGAAAATGTAGGAAGATTTCCCCCTTGCCAAGCACAATAGAACTTTACCCAGAACATTGAAAGAATTGTTGTTTATTGCCCTTGAGCATAGGGTTTCTTATTTGGCTTGATCGTATCGAGAAGAATGAAGAAAAGGACCATGATGAAGAGAAAGGGGCACCCTAGATGTTTCTGTTGAGAAATATTCAAAACGTCAAGTCAAGGAGATTGTTGAAGAGATTAACCTCCAAGCAGAAGAAGTAGAGGTTAGAAACTTTGATGTCACTACTTTCAGAGTAGAGACTACCACAAAAGAGCCAACAGAACATGTGAAAATCTCAGAGAAGTCACTCCTTCTCCCAAATCTCCCATATTTCTTTATCTCTGGGAAGGACTTTGTTCCTCTGTATTGCATTCAAGAGCTCTTCAATATTAGAGAAGACTGTTGGCTTGCTACTATAACTGAATCAAAAGAAGCTACAAGGAGGTTTATAAATGATAAGGACGAAAAAAATGCAAAATGTCCTAAACACACATTATATAGTTTGAAGAACAAGAGGAAACTTGAAATTCAGTGAATTCCTGATGAGCACAAACTTTGAGGCATATCACTTTTCATGATTATCACATGAACTTTCTCTCTCTTCCAAAACTAATATATTTGCATAAGATACATTTTAAATGAACCTACAAATTTTTTTTTGAAACAATTTGACAACATTAATCTAGATTAAGCACAATTAATTGAAATTCTTACATGGCCCTTTTTTTGCTGGTTTTTGCCCTAATGCATTCAAATGATACATGTTCCTTATTTTATTTTCCCAAAGGTAAAACAATTCCTTGTAAATGGGTATACAAGCTCAAATACCCATAAAAAAGTACTTCATCTAAGTAATATGGTAGGCTATGCATCTAGTAGGGAATATATGTTTATGAAATATCTTCATGAATAGTCAAAATAAGAACCCTCTCAATGATGCTTGGCATATCTTTTAGATCCATGCTAGAACCATTTTATTGAATGGAGATTTCACATAGAGGGTTTCTAAAAAGGAGCAAATAAAGTCCCAAACAAAAATTGAAGAAAAGAAAGTATGTACCCTAATGGTAACAATCTCCCACTAAAGGCCAATATGGTCAAAGTGACTATGGGAGAAAAATAAAGAATGATAAAGAATGCTTGAGTGTAAGTATACAAAATATACCTCCCATGTGATGGGCATGTTACACAGTATACAAGTAACTATGTAAGGTCATGAATCAAGTAACCCCCATCAAGTGACAACAATGCCGAAAGCTATCCTATGGTAGAGCTTTAGTCAAAGCATTTGAAACATTATCTCGAGTATGAACCTTATCAAGAATAATGCACTCAATGGCTAAGTAGTCTCTAATGAAGTAATACCTCACCTCAATGTGCTTGGTCTTTGCATGATAGACTGGATTCTTAGCCAATTCAATGGCACTCTAACTATCACTAAGTAAATTGAGTACATGTTGAGGTAGACCCATATCAAAAGCAACATGGGAAAGCCACAATGCTTCCTTACATGACTCACTTGCTAAAACATACTCTGCTTCTATAATGGAAATAAATGTACATTCTTGAGGATGAGATCTCCAGAGATAGCATCTCCAACAAAATGAAAAACATATTGTGATGTAGACTTACAATTTTCTACACAATCAGCATAATCAGAATCCATGTAACAAATAATGGATGCTTTCCCTCTACCCAAGAATACACACTTGTCCTTAGTGCTACTCAGATATCTCAAAACCATCTCGAATGCTTCCCAATGCTTCTTGCCAGGATTTGACATATATCTCCTTACAACTCCCACTGCAAATGCAATGTTTGGCCTCTTAGCTACCATAGCATACATGAAACTACCAACAACAGACTGATAAGGATTTTTGGTCATGAATTTCTTTTCTTTGTCTAGTTTGGGACAATCATCCTTGCTCAATTTCACATATGTGGGTAAAGGTGTACTCAATGCCTTTCCACCTTGCATATGGAACATATGAAGTAATTTGGATATGTACCCACTTTGAGACAAGTATATGCATCTTTTACTCCTATCACGAGTAATGCACATGCCAAGAATATGTTTGGCACCCCCCAAATCATTCATATCAAATGTTGCACTCAACTTCTTTTTGAGAATTGACAAGTCATAAGAGGACTTCCCAACAATCAACATATCATCAACATAAAGTATCAAGTATATCATCTGCCATTTGAGCATCATTTTGTGTAAAGACAATGATCCTCATTGCTTTTGGAATAACCTTGAGACTTCATAAAAGCATCAAACTCTTGGTACCATTGTCTAGGGGATTGTTTAAGTCCATATAAACTTTTCTTCAGCTTACGAACTTTATTTGCCAAGAATTACATAACCCTTTGGTTGTTCCATATAGATTTCATCTATAAGATCTCCATGCAAGAATGTAGTTTTCACATCCATTTGGACTAGCTCTAAGTCCTCCAGTGCAACGAATCCAAGCAACATTAGAAAAGTGGTCATCAAGCCTTTGATAATACTAGGTGAAAGGTTAATCACATGAACTACAATTAATACTACCTCTACCCAAAAGCCTTGTGAAAGCTCTGCACCATGCATCATAGAAACTGCTCTATCCTAAATATTTCTATTCATCCTTTGAGCTATACCATTTTGCACTGGCATATAAGGAGCTTGAAACTCTCTAGGAATTCCTCAAGGCTGATAGAAAATGATGAATTCATGTGAGATATACTCACCCCCATTATTTGAACATTAAGTCTTAAGCTTAATTTCTTTTTCAGTCTCAACTGAAGCAATCCATTTTCTAAAAGTAGGGAATACCTCATGCTTTGCTTTGATAGGCTTTGCCAGACTTTTCCAGTAGCATCATCTATGAAAGTGACAAAGTAAAGAGAACCACCTAATGACCTTGTGGACATATGACCACACACATCTATATGAACGAGATCTAAAGGCTGAATTGAAGAGTCAATGTTCATCTTGTGCACATTCCTAGTTTGCTTTCCATATTGACAATGCTCACAAAATGAAAAATCAAAGAAAGATAACATAGGTAAGAACAAGAACTATTTTCCAAATACAAGCCATAGGCTATTCAATAGCAGCTAACAAGTGTTCTTTCTGTGATAAAAATAAAGGATAAAGTGAGACAACTTTGCTTCCTTTTATAATAACCATATTGCCCTTTGATATGCAAAAGATCTGAGTATAGAAGACCAACTTGTAACCAAGGTCCTCAAATTGACCAACTGACATCAAACTACGTGATGATTAAGGTACATAGTGTACATTATGCACAATAATTTTGAACCATCAATGAACTGCACAACCACATCTCGAATCTCAACAAGGTCACAATGATAAGAATCACCAAGTCTTACAGTACCAAGAGATTTTGCTACATAAGTAGACAATGATTCTCTATGTTGTGTCACATGGAAAGAAGCACCAGAATCTAGCAGCCATGTGTGGGAAAGAGAATTAACCATAAGAGCCTCAATAGGACAATACTGTCAAGTGTCAACACACCAGCATCATCAGAAATAGCATTGATTTCTTCAGTCTTCACAGTCAAAGTAGATGGTGTAGGTAGTTGTTTAACATGCCCATCAACATTTTTCCCTTTACCTTTAACATTCTTTAATGCATAACAATCTTTCTTCATGTATCCTTTGTTATGACAATAATGGCATTTGCCATATCCCTCTTCCTTGATTTACTTCCACTCTTATTTTGTTGACCATTCTTTTCCATGTTCTTGCTCCTACCATGTTGCTGATTCTTTCCTTGGTAAGAATCATGAACATTATATGCATCTACACTCTGAGTGCCAATCATAGATTTTCTATGAATCTCCTCACTCAAGAGTGCTCGACATATGTCATCATAGACCTGTTTACCACTAGGTTCACTATTGCTAATAACAATGGAAAATGTATCCTGTGATGATGGCAAGGTGCATAACAACAAGAATGCTTCCATTTCATTATCCATGTCCATTTTTTGAGCTTGTAACTGAGAAAATACAACATCAAACTCATTCAAATGAGCACCAACACTATCTATGTCCTTCATGTGAAGGTCATATAACTTTCTCAGTAGATAAACTTTATTTGATGCCATTTCTTTTTCATATGTATTGCATAACTTCTTCCAAAGCTCCTCTACACTTTCACAGTCCAATATTATAAAGTAAAAATTATCTTCCAGGTGCAATCAAATGGTAGATCTAGTCATTTCATCCAACTCATCCCAATCATCTCATCCATGTCAGCGGGCTTCTTTGACATTCCATTTACTGGCTTCCACTACCTCCTCTAAATTAGCACATCTTTAATCTCATTCTTCCATAAACAAAAGTTTATGCCATCAAGTTTTTGGATCTCAAAATGGTCTTTTCCCTACAAGTTATAGCTCCTTCTGGGATGATCAAGAGCTGACCAGAATGATAATGGAGCTAGAAGAGTCCATACACCACTAAGGCTCAAAAAAGGATGAGCAAGTGTCAAATTATATGAAAAATTAACAGAGTCTCCCTAGAGAAATGGATTAATGAATAGAAATGACCAACCAAAAGGATTTTGTGAGAGTATATATGCTCACACCAATAAGTGTATCAAGGAGTAAATCGGCCACTGTATAGTTGACAAAACAAAAAATATGGAGAAATTTTGCTAGAGCCTCCTTTGCAAAATGAACATATGACCAGTGTGAAATTCTCATAAAACTACAAGTACTAACATCTAAACCTGCATCGGCAATCAATAACTCCACTGCATATAATCAGTTAACCAAAAGAAGCCAACTTGGCTTATCGAGCACCTATGAACAACTAGCATACATCTCCTATGATGATTCTAGGTAAGTCTTCCACTTACATCTACAAAGAAACCCCAACATTTAGGTGTCTCTAGTTAAGAAAACTTCACCATGACCCTCTTTATCAATGGCAAAGACTTTATGCAAAAACATAACCAATATATCAATGACCACATGGACATACATAAGCGGTATCCACAAAAGCGTGCATAGTGTGTATGTGCTCAATATATGCAATAAGATGGCACTTAAAGGCTGAAATCACAGTCCAAAAAATGGCCAACAATACCTGCAAGTGTTTGTCAACTCCATTCTTTTGGCTCAAAAACCTGTATAAACTTGTGGTGGATGCTCCCACCATAATTAAAACCTTTCAAGAAACCTGTAGATTTACTAGTGCATCTGAACAACACAGCCCCAAAGGTGAATATTTGTTATCAAAGAAGTACAAAGAGCACTCTTTTTGATGTTCTTGAACCTGTGTAAAGATAACTATGCACAAAAGTACTCCAAAATGGCTCTAAGAATCACTTGAAAAATGCTTCAAAACAGGCTTTGAAAGTAAAGAATGAAGCTTTGAGGGGACAAAACATGTTCAAGGTAATCTTAAACTTAGTCTTTTCCCTTCTTCAGACATCACAAGATTGTAGCTTAGTGGCAAGAGAGATTGTCGGTTAAGCGAGCTCTAGGGGAAACAAACTGGGATCGATGACCTCCCAGGAAGTACTTGGAATCTCTGTCTTCCTTGATCGTTGAGGCCCTCCCTTGCATGCAGCTAATGTTACCAATGGTGATTTTGGTGACTTGGATGATAAGGTATGCAAGTATTTTGATGGCGATGCACCACCTTGAACTCTCCTTTTGGAGAGCTCTATGATGATACCCTCAAAGTAGAAAAACCAAGCACTAGGCACCACACACAATAGTCCACACAGAGGCTACATAATATGTAGAAAAACAGAGTACACAGGGAGCACAAAGATAGATTTCATAGGTGTTACAAATGCGGTCTAACTTCTAGTCTATGACTTATTAGACCACTATATGTTTTATTAAGGAACATATACAAAAGTGTCCAGTGACCATTTGGCCTTTCACATGGACACTAGCAGTAACACTCATTTTCTTGGTGAATTATGTGGATGACCTTCTAATTGCTAAGAAATAGTTGAAACAATAAACCATGTTGCAGACTCAATCTACATCTTTTCAGGATTTGGGAGAAGCACATCATGTCTTTAAGATTAAAAATTATTTGAGATATAAGTAACCCAAAAATTTCTGTCTTAGTGAGAGTGTTGATATGGTTTGACATTGATGTGTGTGAACACACTTAGGAATTTTGGGGCTCTTTTTCCTCTTTAGGAGGTTTTTTTCCCTGGCTTGAATATATGCCCATAACTCGAACGGGTCACTTATCTTTGTACATTCACTTGGTAATTCATTTAATATTGTGATGTGGTCCAAGCTTCTTCTTCTTTCTTGTGTTGTTTGTGTGCTTCTGTAGAACCTCGAACTACAATAATTGGTATCAAAGTAGGTCTTTGCTTTATCCAAGCATCATTGACACCCCTCTACTCAGAGTCTCAAAATCACATGAAAATTGGTGAGCATACTCAGGACAATTATGATTTCAAAACAACTTTATTGAGTGGCATCAAAATTTTTATTTGAGCTAGTTTTGGCCTCCAAACACACTCGCAATGACTGTGCATAATAAAAATAATGAATGGAAAGCAATAAATATCATCAAATGAAATTATAGAACACACCCTAAAGTCATTGTGCAAATGATCAAAATACTTAAAACAAAATCAACTGATTAAAACACAAAGTCATGCACAAAACAATCAAATTGTAAAATAAACGGTAATATAAGAACAAAAAAATATAATGAATGTGAGGACAACAAGATTGAAAGAATGAAAAAAAATCAATGAATGAAATGAAAGCCATAGTCACACAATCAAATGGTTATGCAAATAAGGAAAAATCAAATGGGAAGCTCACCTATAAAAGTGAGGAGGTAACACAAAAAAAATATATAGAGCAAGGTGATTGAGATTTTGTGAGGAAGAATGATCATTGATTGTAGAGGGGGTATAAAATTGTAGGTGTCTAATACAATTAAGAGATTTAAAGGAAAAAAGTGCAATATTGCAAATAGTTGTAGAGAAAGGATCCTGCAATTACTATATATAACTTGTTAGACCACCAAATCAATTACCTTAGGCTAACATAATAGCCAATCCAAGTGACAAACAAATGTGCAGCTAAGGCTCCAGTTTGGATCACATACTTGCAAACAAAACAAGAACATGCAAGTACTAAACAGAGATCCAGTATGGCAAATAAACCATATCCAAATGGCATAAAAGAAAATATGACCACAATTCCATTGTACATGCATTGACAAAACCATGATATCGAATAAAAAATAAATTGTCATAAATTAAAATCCGTACCATAATGCCATTATACATTTCAAAACTTGACATAATTTTCTCTACTCAACATGTGATGATTTAGGATGACACATATCACTTTTTCATTTCTCTCACATGTATAGTGGTCACGGTGGTATACGTGAGGGATAATTCATTGAGCTTTACTAGATTTATCTACCGAGAGTGATGTCACATTTGTATCTCGCTAGCTCACTCATTTGCAAACATTAGGATTTTCCTTATGTGTTGTTCTTTATATATTGCACTAGTTGTATTTTTGTTTTAGGTCATTCTTGTATATTCTTTTATGTAATAGAAGAATAAGAAAAAGAAGAAGAAGAAGAAGAAGAAGATCATTCTTCCTTGCCTCAATGTGTATGTGTGCTCCTCTTTGAGTGTGAGAGTCTATGAGTGAACTCTCTTCCTTATCTCCTTCCTCGTGACAAAAATGCTCATATCTTTCAACTCTATCAAACATGAGTTGGAAAGGCTCATGAGCTAAATTGACACATCAATTTATGAATTCCTATATAAGGAGAAATGAACTTAAGAATTCATGTATGTGATCTCAACTTTTAGGAGAGAGACAATGTGCATATATAGTCACCTTAATTGTTTGATATATATATATACATACATACATACATATATATATATATATATATATATATATATATATATATATATATATATATATATATATATATATATATATATATATATATATATATATATATATATATATATATATGTGTGTGTGTGTGTACATATGTGTCTGTGTGTGTAGAGCCCTATTGATTAAGTCCTTGCACATATAATTTTTCAAGGATGCTAAATCAATGGTCCAAGTGTTTGTTGATCTTACGTTGAAGATAATAATACACAGGTGCATATGGATGTTGTAGCATAATTGATATTTCCTATGTTGGGGATGTACGATTCATGTAACATTACCCCTATGTTCATATACATATATCTTTTATAAGGCATTACCCCAAGAAGATCATTATGTGGGTCTTGAGCCTCCCACGCAAGTGTGCACATCTCTCCTCTCTCTCTCTCTCTCTCTCTCCCTCCATCTCATCCTTGCTCCTCTTGTTCAGCCTAGCAAATGACTTCATTGGTATCAAAGCTTGTTGAAGGATCATGCAAGGAGCCTCAATGGAAGATTAGGGCAAAGAGGTCAGCTTGCAGGTTGGCATCTTCTTGATAGTATGTCGCTATTTTGGACATAGCACAAGCTTGGAAGCTTTGATTGATATGATTGAAAGTTTTTTCTTATAGCTTACATAGAGAGAAGCAAATTAACAAAAAAGCACAAAATTTGATTCGAAACTCTGATATGCCAAAATTTCAAAAAACTTAGAATGATGTAGAAGTCGTATCTACAATCACTTTGACATTAGGTCAAAATCTTGGCCATAAGGAGATGTTGGTTTGAAGTGATTCAAATTTCTCTGCATAGCTTAAGAAAAATCTACACCTTTTTATAAGAAGAGGTCCATATTCAAAGCTCCAAGTGGCTAAAAATACACTATAGAGGAACACTACTGTAGATGAAGATGAAAATGAAAGTTTTTTTTTTTTTTTGCTTGTATCTTGAGCTACAAACCTGTGGTTGAAGTTTTTTAAGTATCACTGCATAGCTGAGGGATTTCTTAAAGTTTTTTGAACATAAAAATTTGCCATTTAGAGCCCATTTACCCTAAATAGCAAAATATAGAGCAAAGGATTTTCACCATAAAGACCATAATTACTTTTGAAGGTTCATGTTGCTTTGAAACTTTTTTCACAGAGATGTTTTGGTGTGTGAGATCTTGATTTAGAGCTTGACACATTGACTATGTATGATATCTCAAGACTCCCCCTCAAGCTCAACATCATGTCCTGTAATCCAAGCATCTTCTTCAACTTCTCAGCTCCAAGTGCTTTAGTGAAAATATCAGCAACCTGCTCATCTCTCCTCATGTAAACAAGGCCAATATCACCTGCTAATACCTTTTCCCTGTTCTAACATGAAAAATTGGGTTTCGTGCTAACTTTATGCTGCTAAGATTATCACAATAGATGGTGATAGGCTTTCATACTTCCACACCTAAATTTGCAACTAGCATCTCTAACCAAGATGCTTCACATGTTGCAATCGCAACACCTCTATACTTAGCCTCTATACTCGACAAGGCAACAACGGGTTGCTTCTTGCTCCTCCATGTAATAGCTACACTTCCAAGTGAGAATAGAAAGCTACTAGTAGATATTCTATATGGAATACTACCGTCCCAATCTGCATTGATGTATCCATGAACCTACGAATCTACACCAGCTTCATCAAACAATGCATAATCCTAAGTAACACTCACATAACATAGAGTGCACCTCAGAGCATCTAAATGCAGCTTCCTAGGAACCGATATAAATTGACTTTCAAATCCAACTGTGTAGCTTAGATCAGGCCTTGTAATTGTGAGATATATCAAGCTTCCCATAATTTTCCTATATATAGTAGCATTTTCCAATGCTTCACCTAATGTAGTATCCAACTTCAAATTCCAATCTAATGGCATAGAAATTGGGTTACAATCAGCCATACCATACTTTTGCAGCATACTCGAGGCACATTGCCTTTGCGACATCCATAAACCTGTTTCTATATGTATAAACTCAATTCCAAGAAATAGTTCAACACACCAAGGTCTTTCATGTCAAATTCCTGCATAAGGAGTTGCTTTACCTCTTTAATGCTTTCTTCATTATCACCACCTACAGTCAAGTCATCAACATAAATAGCCACAATCCTGATGCCATCATCACCCTCTTGCATATAGTGAGTGATCTGCATCACACATAGAAAACCCAATGGTGATTAAGTAATCAACAATCCTCAATGGTGGTTGAGTAATCAAGTCATCAACATAAATAGCCACAATCATGATGCCATCATCAACTTTCCTTGCATATAGTGAATGATTTGCATTACATATAGAAAACCCAATGGTGCTTAAGTAATCTGCTAACCATGAGGGGCTTGTTTAAGCCCATACAAAGCCTTTTGCAGCCTGCAAACATATTATGGGTGCTTTGAATCCTCATATCCTAATGGTTGGTCCATGTATACTTCTTCTTGTAACTCGCCATGTAGGAAAACATTCTTCAGATCCATCCGATGCAAAGTCCATCCTTTTGTTTTAGCTAATGCAATAAGTGCTTTGACAGTAGACATTTTAGCTACAAGGCTGAATGTTTCCTCATAATCAATGCTATATGTCTGTGCATATCCTTTTCTACCAATCATGCTTTATACCTGCTTATGCTATATACCTGGTTACACTACCATCAACATTGTGCTTTACCTTGTAAACCCACTTGCAACCTATGGGTTTCTTTCCATGTGGCAATGGAACCAGCTTCCATGTTCCATTTCCATAAAGTGCAGCCATCTCCTCATCCATAGATTTCTCCCAATATGCATTTCCAATTGCATCTTCAAAGCAAGAAGGTTCAGCATCTTGTATTACCTTGGTCTTGCAGGCACAATGATGAGCCATGTAACTATCATACGTCAATCATTGCACCAAATTCTGCATCCTCCTAGATCTTCTTGTTCCTAGATCACTTCTCCTTGTATCATCTACATGTGTCTTTCTTACTCCTGGAGTCTTCATAGAGGGCAATCCAAGTTCCTCATCAAGGCTCTTTTCTGAACCGCTTGAATCTCCATCAATGTCTTCAAAAGCTATAGGTGTTTTACTACCAGAAAAAATCTTTTCTTTACCTTTTTTGGATGTATTTGATGAATTTGTTGGACTAAAATTTCCATGCAGTCTTCCACTCCATGGATTTGGGTTGAAACTATTTCTTGGTGATGCATCTGATCCACTCAAAACTTGAGATTCTACACTTGATTTTTCAGCATTTTCTTTGTCCTTTGGCTCAATATTAAGTCCTTCTTTTGCATCTATATAGAAGCCTTACATTTCATCAAACACCAAATCTTTTCTTACCTTTACTTGTCATATGAGTGTGTTATAACATTTATATCATTTTTGCTCAAGGAAGTACCCAATGAAGATACATTTTTCTACCTTTGGATCAAGCTTCATCCTCAACTCATCTCGAATATGTACATATGCAATACAGGCAAATACTTTCATATGTGATAAGTTTGGCTTTTTACCTATAAACTTCTCTTCAGGTGTAACTTGATGTATAACAGCAATCGGAGTTCTATTCATGATTTATACAGTAGTATGCATAGCTTCCGCCCAATCACAATGAGGCATATTCTTCTCACCCATCAAGGCTCTTGCTATTTCTGCAATATGTCTATTTTTGCATTCAGCAACGCCATTCTGTTGTGGTGTGTACTTGCATGAAAACTGATGTTGAATTCCATGAATTTTTAAGAAAGTCGTTGAACTCATTTGACATGTATTCACCTCCTCCTTCACATCTTAATGTCTAAATATACTTCCCTGATTGCTTTTCCACCATATATTTAAAATTCTAGAAGTGAATGAATGATTCACTCTTCTCTTTCATGAAATATACCCATAATTTTTGTGTATGGTCATCAATGAAAGTAACATAAAACCTGCAACCACCCATAGATGTCGTCTTTGTAGGACCCCAAACACCTACATGTACTATTTCTACCACATTCTTACTAACATGCTTGTCATGCAGAAATGATGCTCTTGACTGTTTACCAAATTGACATGCTGCACATACCTTTTGCATCTCGGCAACCTTGAAATTTGTTACTCCATTGATAATCTCCTTTGACTGCATCAATTTCACCCTCTAAAAATTTGCATGTCTGATTCATTTATGAGAGATCTCTATATCAACAATAACTCCTGCACCTTTTGCAAACATGGCTGCATTCATTTCAGGAATTGTCACATTTAAGATGAACATCCTACCCACTTTGTTTCCTTTGGCAATAAATCTTTCATCCTATTTGTACTCTTCTACATATAACCCATCAGCATTGAACGTGACTTGTCAACCATTTGTTAAAAAAAACTAGATTCTTTGTTATATTTGGAATATGCAACACATCAGCAAGATTTTTTACCTTCACATCCTCCATAGATAGTGCTATGTTTCTTGTATGCTCGATAGGATGTGATGTGTCATCACCCATTTCAACATATCCAAGAACTGGCAATTTTTGCAGACTACTAAACCATTCTACATGACTAGTCATGTGATTTGAAGCACCTAAATTAACATACCATACATTACAATTTGATTTTGAAACATTAGCAGACATCGTACTCATCATATAATGTTGAACCATGAACAACTTCTCAGAATCATCTGCACTCGTGAATGCATAGTTGTTTTGTTGACTTTTATTAATTTGATTCTTCAACCTGCAATCACATTCAAAGTATCCACGTTTACCAAAATTCCAACATCCTTTATTTTCATTACTTGAATCATTTCTTTGGAGATTTCTATGGACTTTTTGGCTCCCCCTGCTTCGAAACTGTCCTCTAGCTCCTGCATGATTATGATGTTGATGTTGGTCTTGGCTACTATTTCCTCTTCCACTTTTGAAACCTCTACCTCTGCCTCTTCCTTTGCCAATGTAGAATACTTGTTCAGAACTAGGTTTTCCTTGGGAGTTTGAGTCCTCACCAAGATTCTTTTCTTCAATAATCAACATGGACACCAGATCAGCAAAATTGGGAATACTTTCCCTTGTCTGTATAGAATTTTTGAATTGCTTATATGTAGCTCCTAAACCACGAAGGCACACTTCCACCTTATCATCATCATCTACATTCATGCCAATAGATGCAAGTGACTCACACATGCTTTTGATTTTCAAGGTTTAGTCTTTTGCCACCACCATCTTCACTGACAGTCAGAGCGCATTGGCAGTTGGGAGGAACCCTGTGTTCCATGCTCACGCTAAGCACATTGAGGTGCATTATCATTATGTCAAGGAGAGGTTCTCTGCTGGGGGTATCATGCAAGACCACCTCATCTTCAAAGTCCACATCACTTCCAAATAGAATCACTCCTAGTAGAGGCCTCAAATCTAGATATCATAACAGATTAAGATATATAAACATTACAACTTTACAAGGACTAGGTTGCAAATAGCCTAAACTCTTTATAGGACCACAAATAATTGATATAAGAACTTAAGCAATCAAGAATCGATAAATCCCAAAAGGACCAAGCAAGGAGTGAGGAAAAATTTAACTAGAGTGAATATGAAAACAACAATGGAAGAGCCTAAACAAGAGCTAGAAAAAATACCTATAATCAACATCACAATAGAATCAAGGTCATGGGTCTCCAAGAACTTGGACAAGGCTATGATGGACATATGTTATGTAGAATCGGATCAAGTATTGACACCAAAAATTCTTAACATCATTGCAAGTCTGACCACAGATGTGGTCATCATCCTATTTAGCCTAGCAACAATATTATATGTATGTGACTTTAGGAGTCCAATTGAACCTATAATCATTTCAACAAACTTTTATGGTCTAGATGATGTTATACCTACAAATACTATTCAAGAATTATACTAAAGCAAAGAATCAAGTTTTTGCCTACTCATGTGTAGTTTTAGATTCTCCAAATATTTTTCAAATTGAGGAAGAGATGACTCCAATAGAGAAAGTTTCCACCACAAATAATGTAGAAGGAGTAGTATTGGGGAGCACAAGCACTTTCTCAAATTCTCTCCCAATCTTTTTCACTCCATACACCCATCATCATTCAATTTCCAACCCCTTCACTATAAGCATACTAGCAAGCTTCAAGACATCATGACTCACAGTCCGAAAACCTCCCACAAAGAGACCTTTTCCCAATCACAATGTAAAATTGTAGAATCCTCTCTTGCTTCCTCCTAGACTTTCCACAATATTTTTTTTCAAATGAATCAACTATCTATTCAATGGAACAAGGAAGATGAAGAATGGCACCTCAGATAGAGTTAAACCTTCAATGTACATTATGACATACATTCATGAAATGTGCATACTCATAAATGATTATCTGGAGAATTTTTTGAGTATGCATGAATATAACACATGTAAACTATGTGTATATTATGAGATATGAGGAAATATAACTTAATTAGAGAGAGAGAGAGATACTAAGAAAGCCACTCAATTTTGGATTGAAAAATATGGAAGAAGTAAATGAATTGTCTAACTCAAGCTTCTCTCTCTGAGGATTATTTTGAAAATATGTATCCAAGCATGTGTATGATGCATGTGAATGGATTTACAAGCTAGATTGAATGACAATGAATCAGTATGGATGGAGAAGGTCAAAACCCCAATTAAAAATCACAAAAATCTTTGCAAGTTAACAATCAAGCATCAAGAATATAACCACAATGAACTTCCAATACATATGTATACCTTATGCAATAATTGGACTATCAGAAGACTTAAGAGAGAGGTAATAAGATATTTTCTTGATAGAAAAGACTTAAGATCTTCATGTCAAACATTATATGAACGTATATGTTTCATGAGTATGAATTCACTAACTGACAAGAAGTTCTATGAAAATCCTTTTATGTCTCCAACAAATATTAATTGAGAACAATAGAGAAACACGAAGACAATCAATTACAAGTGAAATAATGATGATCAACACTAAATGACCAAGAGTGGAAAAGAATGATAGAAAATAGCTTCAAGAATATGACTTTACTTTACGTGCTCTTAGCATAGGTATCATTCACATAGTTTCATTATAAAAATTTAGGATTTGAACTCCAAAACAACTATAAATATTTTCAATCAATCACATGCATGCACTCCTCTTGAAGTGCTTCAATGACTCAAGCTTAATAAAATCTGACCTTTTATCTTTTTAATTCTTGATTTTTCTTTGTAAGTGCATTGATTCATGTTCATGCTTCAAGGTGCCCATCACATGGCCCTTAATGTATGGATTTTTTTGACAAACTCTTGAACGTAACATGAAAAGAATAAGGATGTTTTTCTTGTTCATCATAGACATTGTTATGGAGAATCATAAATAAGCAAGTACAAGATGCTTGATGCCTTGTAGATCCTTTATTGAAATGCAAAAAATGGCTTTATTCAATTTGAATGCATTCTCAATCCTATAAGAGCTCCTTTCATTTGTTTCAAAATTTTTATCTCAATTGTCGAAAGCATTAAGCATTTTTCTAGTTCCTTGATATGTAAATCCTTTGAGCATAATATGTTCTATAGATAGCTAATACATTGCATTTAGTTGTTTGAAAATCACTTAGCTTTGAACAATATCCATGTAAACCATACGCACCATCTCCTACAAATCTAATTTGATCATGTAGCATATGAAAGGGTGGGTACCTTCTAGTTTGAGGATCGATTGGATAAAAAACTCCATTCATCCATACACTATTATGTTTTTTCCCTTCTTTTCATAATTCTTTAAAGTCTCAAGTTCGTATATTTCTTTGAAATACCTTTCTTGTATTTGCATACTCTTGAGTTAGCGGAATATTGATTTGGAAATTGTGGATCTATTTGGTTCTCACTAGATTTTATATTTGGATGAGTATCAAATTTAGTCTCTCTATGTGGATTATAATTATGCATAGATTGATGTCATTTGAATGTTGATAAGCATTTTCAGCTCTTCAATCATCAACTTTATCAAGGGTAGGCTGCCGAAAGGCTGTATAATTCATACAAACATAAGGTGACCAAGAGACAGCTTGAAATCTGTCCTGAGGCTCATTACATGCCAAACCTCATTGGCAAGGATTGAAACAATGCCCCCACCTTAAGAGGCAAACACTCCACCCAAGTAGACCAATACATGTCACCATTAAGTTTTAAAACTGCATAGTAATGGTAGTCCGCATTAAATTGGTAGTGTCAATTATTCCTCTGTCATTGAACTTCAAACTATATTTATCCTCATACATGTATTGCAATATTCTTGTACCTACTAACAATTATATATATAGTAGTTGCAAGATCCTTTCTCTACAACAATTTGCAATATTGCACTTTTTTCCTTTAAATCTCTTAATTGTATTAGGCACCTACAATTTTAAACCCCCTCTACAATCAATTATCATTCTTCCTCACAAAATCTCAATCACCTTGCTCTCTCTCTCTCTCTCTCTCTCTCTCTCTCTATATATATATATATATATATATATATATATATATATATATATATATATATATATATATATATATATATATATATATATATATATATATATATATATATATATATTGTTACCATTCTCAATCCTATAAGAGTTCCTTTCATTTGTTTCAAACTTTTTATCTGAATTGTCGAAAGCACTAAGCATTTTTCTAGTTCCTTGATATGTAAATCCTTTGAGCATAATATTTTCTATAGATAGCTAATATATTGCATTTAGTTGTTTGAAAATCACTGAGCTTTGAACAATATCCATGTAAACCATACGCATCATCTCCTACAAATCTAATTTGATCATGTAGCATATGAAAGGGTGGGTACCTTCCAGTTTGAGGATCCATTGGATAAAAAAACTCCATTCATCCATACACTATTATGTTTTTTCCCTTCTTTTCATAATTCTTTAAAGTCTCAAGTTCGTAGATCTCTTTGAAATACCTTTCTTGTATTTGCATACTCCTCAGCTAGCACAGTATTGATATGGAAATTGTGGATCTATTTGTTCTCACTAGATTTTACATTTAGATGAGTATCAAATTTAGTCTCTCTATGTGGATTATAATTATGCATAGATTGATGTCATTTGAATATTGATAATCATTTCAGCTCTTCAATCCTATTATGATCCAATAACGAATTTAATTTCTATGTTCTACCATCATCAGCATAGTTTCTCATATCTTAATCCACTCACAAGTTAATCCAATAGATTGAATGAAATCTTCAAGGAGGTTTCCTTTTTCTAGGGACAAACTTGGATAAGTGCCTTCCACAAACATATCAACTTTATCAAGGGTAGGTTGCCCAAAGGCTGTATAACGTATACTGTCATAAGGTGACCAAGAGACAAGTTGAAATCTGTCATGAGGCTCATTACATGTCAAACCTCATTGGCAAGGCTTGAAACAATGCCCCCACCTTAAGAGGAAAACACTCCACCCAAGTAGACCAATACATGTCACCATTGAGTTTTAAAACTACATAATAATGGTAGTCAACATTAAATTGGTAGTGTCAATTATTCCTCTTTGTCATTGAACTTCAAACTATATTTATCCTCATACATGTATTGCAATATTTTTGTACCTACTTTATTTGCTAGTGTGATTCTTGGCATATGTTGATGGTGATTCCCACATGGTTATTCGGTTTGTCAACCCTTCTTCTAGATAGGTGGTCTAGTAGATCCTTTATGCTTGCATAATAGCTTTGGATCGTTGCTATCTCCATTCACTTGGACTTGGTCACATGTTATCCATGATAGGTTGGATCATCTTACCTTACACATTATTGAATGGGAGGTGTATCTCCATTGTATCAGCATGTATTTCCATCAGTTGTTGGCACATGCATTTTCCATTCTCTATGCGTAGATCAGTGACACGTGGTGATAGGTTACTCGAAACTCATTTGTTATTGCTTATCTTAGGGGAGACTGTCAAATTTTTTCGAGGGTTCCTTCACATATACTTGGTCATTTTGGATACTTCGTGAGCAATTTTATGCTCGTGGTTTTATGTACATGCTAGATGCATGGTTATGTGACATGTTGTTCACATGGTTGCTTCTTCATGTGGATATTTGTGATATGGGTTATGCATGTGGATATTCACATGTGATCCTATTGATGGAATATTGACTTGTGGTATGTTTGTTAGTTTCTTGGATTATGATCATGATGTCTTCTCAGTTTGGTGGCACGGACTTTTTGAGATGGAAAGCTCATATGTGGCATACATTGGTTCGTGTAAGGTTACACATATATGTGCATGGAGATGCACAGAGGCCTTGTGACACACCCAACTATGTATGCATGGATATGAATCCATTGGCCAGCTCCACTATCCGATTACAACTTGTGGCTTTTATATGTGAGTCTGTTATGTATGAGGAGACAAGTAGTGCATTATGATAGAGACTACATGAGATGTTTGGGAGTCAGATAACTCATGTGAGATATAGTTCACATCGATGGCTTTGATCTTGGCATTGTGGCCATGAGGGTCAAATTTATGAAGATGTGATAGTGGCATTAGACATGCATGTGATATAGGTTAGGTAGTGGTTTTAGGAGAGTCTATAGAGATTGACGATGCCACTGATGGTGACATCACTTTCTCCTATGATTCATATGAGGAGTACTGTTTTTCTTTGGGTAGGACACATATGGCTTGGTTTCTTGATGCATTACCCACTTCTCATGCTTCTCCACATCACGAGCGGTTTTGTCAATTCTCAGATGAGAGTCATAGATCTGTGCACATGCTTGATGGTTTAACATATGACATAGATGGTGCAAGTGATCTATGCCTTATGCTACCTAGTGGAGCATCATTTATACTTAGACATGTATTTTATGTGCCTTCATTCTCTATGAGATTGATATAGAGTTTTAAAGTGCATTTTGTAGCTTATATATGTGTCTTACTTTACCTAAGAGGGCTTCCTGAAATCAATTTTATGTGCAGAGAAATGTGTATCTCTATAGCCCTAAATTTTGCATATCTTACACCTCTGCATAGTCTCTTTTATATAGAGTTGTTGACTGACCTAAACAGATGCATTTGAGGTGTTCTATAGATTGTTGGAAAGCTTGTTAATCATAATAAGCGTGGCTAAGAGCTTAGATGATATGAGTCAGTGTAAGGTAGGTGAATCAGAGTTTTGTTATAGGGTAACAGAAAAGGTGTATGAAGGGACCTTGATATTAGGTTCATTTCACTTCTAGTGTGCAATTTTGAGGGATTAAATTCCATCAATTCTCACTACAAAGACTTGAGGAAGCCATCATATAGCGATTTGATGCAAAGGAAGCACCATGAGAACTTGAATGAGTATGTTATGATGGTAGTGGATCTAATTTGCTATCCCTCAAAGTCTTGATCTGCCATTTAGGCATAGTTTTTGCCTCCTCTATATTCGTTATCTCATCAACAAGTGCATCTTGTAAATCTGCACAAAAAATGGAATGATTTGCATCATGATGTGGAACCTACAAAGGCTAAGAAATTGCCTCATTTGGACTAGTACTTGACTATCCATCTATAAAAAGAGGAAGCAAAGTGTCGTACATATATTTGGAGCTAACACATGTCTCCTTAGTACATAAAAGGTAATGGCTGAATTGCATCTTCCACAAAAACAACATCAGGATTGACAAAAATGTGTTTGGTCTATGGATGACACAGATCATAGCCTTTGCTTTTAGAACCATACCCAACAAAAATACATTTCACTGCTTTATCACCTAATTTGTTGTGTTGTTGTTTAGACACTAATGCATATGCCAGACAACCAAAGACAGACAAATGAGCAAAAGATGCCTTGTGACCATGCCAAGCCTTATATGGAGTGATAGATTATAGTGCTTTGGTGGGATGTGTTTTAAGTACATATGCTGTACACATAACAACCTCAAGCTAGAAGCTACGTGGTAAAGCCTGACCTTTGACTATACAAATCGCCATCTCTATGAGAGACCTATTCTTTCTTTTAGCAAATCCATTTTGTTGAGGTGCATACAAAACTGTACATTGATGTGTTTTGCCATGCTTAGCTAGAAATGCATTGAAAGCAAAAGACATGTATCCGCCCCCCCAAATCAGAACAAAGGGAGGGTGCCCAATTTACTTGTTTTTGAGCTGGTCAAGGTGGTAGCTTTGCAAGTGGTGACTTTGTAAGTGATGCTGTTATCAAGATCTTAACTCACGTGCACACAGAGGTTATGAATGTTGAAAACGCACAGAGAAAATAGATACACAAGGAAACAAGATAGAACACTGTATTGGGTGCAATCTCTCCCCATGCACTCTCTTTTGATAGTCCACAGAGGGCATGTATTTATAGGATTTTTTGGATTATGTCGAAATAGTGGTTACATGAGAGGGGCTTCAAAAAGCATGTGTGAATGTAAAAGTTGATTTTTTTTTGTAGAGAGCCTTTGCTTTTAATAACAAAAATGCAGTCTACCGTGACCCTTATTCTAACCACTACTTTACTAACTATTTCTAAAAATAGACCCTCTACACGGGTTTATTTACAAACTATATAAATTATAAATTGGATTATTGATGTCTGTCCTTTCATGCCCTCATGAACCTTCAACTGCTATATCAAAAACACCAAAACATTAATAAATTAACAATCCAACAATTCCTTGTTCAACACATTCCATAATTCATAACATGCCCCTCGGTTGAAAAAGCAACTGACCTCAGTTGATAAAATATAAATAAAGATGGATTGCCAGTCTCATGTTCCATCACTGACTGAAAATAAGCATATTCCATGTAAAAACACATGCATGGAAATGTTCATGGCAGAGTTACATTAATGTATTTTGTTGCGAACATTTTTTTTATGTAGGGTATACGTTTCAAATTATGTAAATACCTTTGGGAAGTCTTCAAATACTTCAAGAAGGCTCATATTATTCATAAAATATAGCCAAAATACCATGTGAGTTCTAGAACATGGTGAGTCAAATTAGTGAGTCACAAGGGAGCTGCAGTGGTGTCCTAGTGGAAGGTTGATGTGCCTAGTTCTCAAAGTCTATCAATATTTTGCTTATTTGAGCACTTGAGTCATGTTATATCTCCACCCAAGTGTCTACCATGAATTTAGATGTATTAGGAAGGTTTTAGATTAGTTCCCCATGCTATAAAAAGAGGAAAGAAGTCGTGATCTTGTGGGAAGTCCAAGAGAGTCATATGTGTATCTCTACGTTGCTGTAGTTTTGTATGTAGAGATTGCAGAGCTTGTATATCACTCATTATATATCCAAATTACATGTTTGATATCTCATTAGAAAGCTCTTATTGTCTACTTTTATACTGTCAATTTTCATAATCATTGAATTTGTAAGCTGAGAGCAGTACTCTCTGCAAGTAGTGTGTGTTCTCAGGTTTCATCCCTATTGAAGGTCTCCATTAAACCTCAAACTTGGAGAGGTCATATCTCCTTGTGTATTTATCCAAATTGAGTGTTCTTTGGCTCATTGGAAAGCTCCTGGTCTCTAGTATATGTGTTTAAAACAGTTTTAAAAAATTCTAATCCAATAGAGAATAGTAAGCTCTGCAAGCATGACTAGTTTTCTGTGATGAAGTTTGTGAGAAGGTCAAGTTGTTCCTAGGGGGTTCCACCTACTTCCAGCTATATTTTGGAGGTCAATAAACTCCAACATATTTCTGTATGATGTGCGAAAATTAAGTGGTCATAATGGGGTATTAATTGTGTTTTATGTATCCATTGACATTCTTCATTAGAGTGATTTTTGTAGTTAACTAAATATCGATGATATTGAGCACCTGTGCATGTAGTAGTGACATCATGATCAATTATTTTCTCAAGAAATAAGATTCAGGTTGCTCTTCAATTAAAGGCGGGTCATCAAGAAGTGGAGTGAGTGGTAAAGTTCCTTTAAATGGTTTAAGTAAACTAATATGAAAAGATTTATGTATATTCCATCACTATTATCAAGATCTTCACTCACATGCACACATAGGTTATGAATGCGGAAAACACACAGAAAAAATAGGTATACAAGAAAATGAGACAAAATGCAGTATTGGGTGCAATCTCCACCCATGCACTCTGTTCTGACAATCCACAGAGTGCATGTATTTATAGGATTTTTTTTATTATGTCAAAATAGTGGTTACACTAGAGCGGCTTCAAAAAGCATGAGTGAAAGTAAAAGTTGGTCTCTTTTGTAGAGAGCCTTTGCTTTTAATAACAAAAATTGTGGTCTACAATGACCCTTATTCTAACAACTACTTTATTAACTGTTTCTAAAAATAGAACCCTCTACATGGATTTATTTACAAACTATATAAATTATAAATCTGATTATTGATGTCTATCCTTTTACGCCTCTCATGCCCTCATGAACCTTCAGCTACTATATCAAAAACACCAAAACACATTAATACATTAATAAATTAACACTCCAACAATTCCTTGTTCAACACATTCCATAATTCATAACAGATGCAAATGTGGTGCATAAGTGCAAAGTTGCGCACAAGTGACCAAGAACATGGGTGCACAGGGAGTGCACAAATAATTGCTCATAATAGTCTTCTAGGAAAAGTTTAATGTAGGTGGAAAAATGGTCTTTTTGAAGGGTTTTCAAGCCTTTTGAAGTGTTTTGGAAGGTTGACGTGAACCCTCCCTTATACACACAATTTGGAGAAATAAAGTTCAAAAAGTGGAAAAGATATGAAGTGAAAGTGGTATGCAAGAGTTTATGAGTGGCCCCCTATTTAAAATTTTGTTTCTCATAAAGTCACTACAAAACAAAATAGGGAGTCATTGGCCTTACACATGAAGTGGTTCTTGGGACATCAAACTGAGCACCAAGATACACTAGTAGTTGAAGTGATGTAGGTAAGAAGAATTGACACACAAACAAAGGCATTAGCATTCTTGAACTAAGAGTTCGACTAAGGCACAAGAGAGAAAAAGACACTTGAACAGTATGTGCACAAAGAAGCAAGGTGTGCAAGGAGAGTGATAGTGTGCTAAGAAGTATGCAGAGAGAGTGCATAGAGAGCAACTAAGGTGGAGCAAAGGACCATCAAGGAGGTGGGGCACATCGAGAGAGAGTGACCCTTCCTTCAACCTTATTGTAAGCTTGAGTGTAAGGTCTGCACAAGGGCAATCTATTGGACAAGGTGGATGACCGACAT
Organism: Ceratopteris richardii; assembly: GCA_020310875.1. Lineage (NCBI taxonomy): Eukaryota > Viridiplantae > Streptophyta > Polypodiopsida > Polypodiales > Pteridaceae > Ceratopteris > Ceratopteris richardii. Next base: position 51,236,711 of record CM035438.1, read on the forward strand.
AGAGGAGGCTGATTGCACTAGTCATTGTGGTATTTTGTAAACTTGTGTATGTGCTCTTGGGCTTATGTGCTATTGCATAGAGAAAATTTTTGTCCCATTGGAGGCAAACCTATTGTATTCTTTATGATTAATCAAGACACAAAGGCTTTTGGTGTAATTGTCTGTCTTCCTCTTCTCCATTCTTCTCCTACAAACACTCAAGCACCTTTCAACCAAAGAATCTCCCAACAAAATTTGGCACGCATGGTGGGGAAAGGAAGCTTGAGCATAGGAGAAACAATATTACAAAGTGAAGAAGAAGTGCAAAGGTGTTGATATTATTGAAGAGGTAATTTTTCCTTTTCCTTGGAATTTATCTTAGTCTAAGGAATGGGATGGGTAGCTCATGACTACAACTTGGTCACAAAGCTCAGTAGTGCGTTTCAATAAAACAAGAAGAAAAGTCGTTCATAGGTTAGCCAACCCTCTTTCTTCTACATCATTAGTAAGAAATATGGCCAATCAAGTAGAACTAGAAACTCTACTTTCATTATTGAATATCAAATTTCCCTCTTTTAGAGGATTAGCACATGAATTCTATGACAAGCATGTCAGAAGATTTTTAGCCTAATGTAAAATAAAGGGGTTAATGGGGAGGGAAGATGCATTTCGAATCCAATTCCCAACAAGATTGGAGGGTCTAGCAGACAAATGATCTAGCCAATTTACAAAAAACCAATTGTGCTTTGAAGCATGCTTTCAAAGCACAATTCCAACAAGGAAATACAATAGAAATCATTATTTGAAGAACTAGAGAAACTATGACTAGGTATAGAGGATACATTTCCTAAATTTGTTACTAGGGTGAAAGCACTTATGCCTAAATTACCAATTTCTCCCTATTTTTTGTTTGTCAAGAACTGGCTGGCTAAACCACTTACAATATCCCCACAGTGCAAGACTAAGGAGTTAGTGCTCCCCACAACAACAATTGAAGAATTCATTACAATAACAACAAGGATAAAACAAATTAGACATCAATATGGGACTAGATCTTCTAGTCTACCATACCATGTGGAAATTGAAGAGCCATTAACATAGTTGAAGAAAGAAATTGAGTCTAAAAAGAAACAAGCCCCACAAAGAAAATGAAAGTGCAATAACTCAACCGTAGGTGCCAAACTAAAGCATTAAAGCTACAAAAGGAAGAGGATGCCAAGCAGAAGAATTGGTACAACGTTGACAAGAGTTACATGGACTTCATGGAAGTGGCATCAAAAGTGGATTATGGTGCACCATGCCCTCTCTTAAGTGTGACTTGCCAGTTATGTAGGAAAACTAGCCATGAAGGCCATGAGTGCCACTCAAGAGGAATGCCATCACAAACATATTGGGGACAAGGAGAAGTCCACACACCAACAAATGTAATGGATATTGTACCAAGTCAAGGTAACACTTATGACCTAGGTCCTTGGGGTAATTTTGGAAATGGGCCCAAAAGGACAATCATTTGCTTTAGGTGTGGGGAATGTGGACATTATCAAAGCAAATGTATTCTACCAGAGAATTCTCCTCCTTGCAAAAATTGCATAAAAGCTAGAGATCACTACACCATTTGTTTCCCAAAGAACAAAGCATCCACATCAAGGCATCATATTCAAATGTTTTCTATGAGTAAGACATGAGCTACAAAAGAAACCATTATGCGATCACCATATGCTAGAGTGGTACATTTAGAGCAAATTGACTCTTTTGTTATGAAAATAAAAAGTAAAGGGAAAGCCCTCAAGCAAAAATGTGCCAAGGGTCAAGGAAAAATGGACTGAACAAGGAAAAGGGGAGACTTGAGGACAAACCCACTCCTAGTGAAGAGCCACAACAAAAGGAAAAGCTTACAAACACAAGTGATGTCATTGGACATGCATTTGGCAGAGCTCAAAAGGAGTTTGAATAGTCACACATAGCCCATGCTCCTATGGAATCTGAGACTTCAAAGTTACTTCAATTTATAAAAAGAGAGGTTAGTATTTTTGATCTATAAAAAATGGATGCAAAGTTTTTGAGCCCCTTGCAGATTATAAGAGTCCAAGACTCATTTTCACTAATAAAGGTCAACTTCTACAAGGAGTTATAGTGGATGGCGGGCCACACATTAACTTCATGCCTAAACATACTATAGAAAAGCTTGAACTCCAACCTTCACTATGACATTGGCTAACCAAGGCACAATAGGACCTATAGGAGTGGTCCTTGGAGTTCCAATTGAGGTGCAAGGTAACATCTTTACTTTGGAATTTGTCGTATTGAGATTACCACAAGTAGATGGAAGTTTTCCTCTGTTGATTGGGAGACCCTAGCTAAGGCATGCAAGGGTGTTTCATGATTGGGGAAAGGATACTATGTGGGTAAAACAAGAGGGAAGAGAGCCAAAACATATATTTTTAGTAGAAGATGCAGACAACCAGGGACGTACTAGCATGATGTAGACAATTGGTATTTGTATGGAAAAAGATATGATGGACAACCCATATTTGGGTTTATTTGAAGATATAGAAGAAGTTTATGAAGGAAAAGAGGAGATCATTCAAGTTGTTGATTTGGGTGAACCGATGACAGACCATAGAGGTGGGAAGAAAAAACCCCTTAAGTGCAACATTGATGAAGTTGATTTACATCCTATATCATTGGCCACCTGGTTATGGATAATGGTATGGATAACATCTTTTATGATAATTTATGCATGACATTATAAGGATTTGGAAGGAATACCAGTTAGTTTTGAGGGAATTTAGGATGCCAGTGATTGAAGGAGCCCAACAAATAAGGGGGAAATGCTACATATTTAATCCAACATAAGCTTAAGTTGTCTACATAGAGATACAAAAGATGGAGGATGCTAGATGATTATTCCAATGGAGCATTCAAAGTGGCCCTATCCCATGGTCACTGTGCCTAAAAAGAAGACAACCAAATGGGGTGCCGTGTAGTTAGAGACTTTGGATGGCAAGACATGGACACTAGTCAACATCTCTAGGCTCAAGGCCTACCGTCAACATAATAGAATTCTTTTCGCTTGCAAAATCTGTCGAGGTTGTACATAATTCTTCTCATATCATTTTCTTTGCTGACTTTTCTAAGTTTCATCAATTGTCATGATTTTTCTTTAAGTTTTTCATGTAATTTGGAGGTCATTTTATTGCCCAAGTCATGAAAATCTTGTTTGATAGTTTTAGGAATTTTTTGGATTTTTTAAAGAATGTTTTAGATTTCTTTTTGGATTTTTTAGGGATTATTAGGACTTTTTTGGAATTATTTCTCTTTATTAGTGCTCTTTTCTTGTTGAGATAGAAGGAAAAGGAATCTCCCAAGTTATGGAGAAGTTGTGGAATTTTTTTGAGAATGTTTCCTAATTTTTAAAGATTTTTTTGGCATTTTATTTGATTTTTTGTCTATTTTTTGGCATATAAAAAAAAGCAGCCCCTTGCTTTTTATTATTCTTTAGAAAAACTTCTCTCTATTCTCTCTCTACTCTCTCTACTTCTCTCTACTTCTCTCACTTTCTCTCTACCTCTCTCCCACCTCTCTCTCTCTCTCTCTGCCTAGCCCCCTTCCCTCCCCCCTCCTCCACTCCTTCCCCCCTCCTCCCCCCCGCCACCATCCCCCCTCTTCGCCATCTCCACCTCCCCCCCCTCGCCACCACCCCCACCACAATCCCCCTGCCCTGTCGCCACCCCCCCCTCCCCTCACCCCTTGCCAACCATATGATATTTTTTATCCTATGGTTTGGCCAATATTTTGTTGTTTTTTAGAGATATATTCTTCATGGATTTAGATTCCACCTTGGGTGGCCATTCTTTTCAAACTTGGAGTCAATTTTATGTTTCTCGATACCCTTGAACTAATTTTGAGCATTATTTTCAGCAAAATCCCTTACTTTTTAAGTCTTTTGGTTAGAAACCCTATGATTTGCACACATTTACCATGGGATTTCTCATTTACACGTTCAACATGGTCTATTCCATCTTGATTTTCCCACATGTTTCACATTTTTCATATGTTTCATATTTTTCAGATGTGTCACATTTCTCAGATGTGTCACATTTTTCATATGTTTCACATTTTTCATATGTTTCACATGTCGCTTCTCATTTTTTTGCAGCTTTTACTTGTCAACACTAGCCCCCTCATCCTACTCCCTAGCCCACTCTTTATACTTAAACCCAACCCTCACCCTCCTCCCTCCCTGACCTATCCTCATTAGCCCCTTAAACCTCTCGAACCTTTCATTCTTACCCCTCCACCAATCCTCCTTCTTCATCCATTTTCATAGCTCTGGCATCCAATTTTATCATTTTCTTGTGGCTATTCTTTCCTTCTCCTGCTAGAATGCTATGTTTTGTTGAAGGTTCTATCTATTCTGATGTGGAGGTGGTGCATTTTTGCTCATGGTTTGGCTATTAGCTCTCCGAGATGGAGAGTCCATTTGGTGGTGGGCAACTATTGAGCTAGTCAAATGGGTGACTTTGCAAGTGGTGACTTTGTAAGTGATGCACAAGTGGTGCATAAGTGCAATGTGGTGCACAAGTGGCCACAAATATGGGTGCACAGGTAGTGCACAAATAGTTGTTCACAATGGTTTTGTAGGAAAAGTTGAATGCAGGTGAAAAAATGCCCTTTTTGAAGGGATTTCAAGTTTTTTTACATGTTTTGGAAGGTTGAGGTGAACCCTCCCTTATCCACAAAATTTGGAGAAATAAAGGTCAAAAGTGGAAAAGATATGAAGTGAACGTGGTACACAAGAGTTTATGGGTGGCCTCCCATTTAAAATTTTGTTTCTCATAAAGTCATTATAGGGAAATTTAGGGAGTTGTTGGCCTTACACATTCAGTGGTTCTTGGGACATCAAAGTGAGCACCAAGATACACTAGTAGTTGAAGCGACATATATAAGAAGAATCGACACACAACCAAAGGCATTAGAATTCTTGGACTAAGGAGTTAGAATAAGGAGCAAGAGAGAGTAAGACACTTGAACAATATGTGTGCAGAGAAGCAAGATGTGCAAAGAGAGTGACAAAGTGTGCTAAGAAGTATGCAGAGAGAGTGCACAATGAGCAACTAGGAGAGCAACTAAGGTGGATCAAGGGACCATCAAGGAGGTGCTGCATGTTGGCAGAGAGTGAACCTTCCTTCAACCTTATTGAAAGCTTGAGTGCAAGGTGTGCACAATTGCAAGCTACTGGGCAAGGTGGAGCAATGACATAGAGGAGGTTGACTGCACTAGTAATCATGGTATTTTGTTCACTTGTATATGTGCTCTTGGGCTTAGACACTATAATTGCACAAAGAACATTTTTGTCTCATTCTAGACAAACCTATTGTATTCTTCATGATTAATAGAGAAACAGGGGCTTGCAGTGTATTTTTCTATCTTCTTCTTCTCCATTCGTATCCTACAAACACTCAAGCACCTTTCCTTGCAATGACCTATGTTAATATATTTTGATACTGATGTGTGCGAACACACTTAGGACCACCAAGGCACTTTTTCCCTCACTTAGTAATACACTTAGTGTTGTGCACCAAGGTTCTTCTTCCTTGTGCTATTTGTATGCTTTCCAAGTCCTCAAACTCCAACAATTGGTATTAGAATAGGTCACGAATTTGTAATGGGCATCATCAACACCCTTTTGGGCATTGGATCAAAATCACAGAAAATTTGGTGAGCATACTTGAGGTCATTAGTACTTCAAATCCACTTCGTGTTAAGGGGTTAAAAAATTGATTTGAGCTCGTTTTGGCCTCCAAATGCACTATCAAAGTGACTATGCAGTCAATATCATCCTTTTGTGCCAGACATGTATATAATTTTTAGTTCACCAGTACAAGAGCTTCAAAGTCTACTACATGTCTAATGGATCTTGATTGGGTATTTTTGTTCAACTTGAAAAAAAAATTCCATCTTCTACATCAAGGTACAATCATTCACCATAGCTAAGTATTGGTAGAAAAAAGCTTGCGGAATATTGTGCAAGATGTTGAAATAACCTACTTCTCATGCAAATATTATGACAAAGGATGATGAAAATGGTGTTGAAGATGATGTTTTTCATGTTCCTAGTCCTATTTTGGTTCCTGTTGCACCTACTATAGATCAACTTAATTGGGATGGCACAAATACAGAGGCACATGTAGGATGGCACAGATGCAAAGACACATGCATTTATAGATTTGTATATCAAATGTACTACTATCCCTCACCAATAAATCATGCACAATAACCAAAGATGCCTAGGATACTCTTGCCACACTATAACATGCAATAAATGAGGCTCATGTTTCTTACCTTTGAAAATAGTTGAAGAGTGATCATATGCATGAACGAGATTCAATGGACACTTTTCTGACAAAGATCAAGGGATTGAAAGACCAGATCATTGCTACAAATGAAAGCTTACCCAATAGTTAACTTGTGCAAACTATTCTTAATGTTTTTCACGAAGATAAGGATGAAAAGAAAATAGAAAGCCAAAAATAGTTTTACAACTAGCATAAGGAAAATGATCACATCATCAAGAGTCATCCTAAACTAGTTGCAAAAGAGACAAAGAAGAAAGAGGTTGGAATGGTCATTGCAAAGACCTCGGTTCCTAAAAATGAGTCTACTAATCTTGTTAAAAATGAAGAATTGGCATTTACCACTCATTGCCATTATGATCTGTCTTCTCATGAATAGTGTATGTCTACAATTGACTCAGATATTTGGTACTTTGATAATAATGCAACCAAACATATTACCTTGTGATGTAGTTTCTTCACTTCACTTGAGCCTCTTGCTATAGGGCTTACTATCACATGTGATAACAACTCCTCTTATGCTATTATGGGATTTGGGATGATTACTCTTATTGCTGCAAATGGTAGCACACTCACTTTATCAGATGATTTATATGTACTAGGGATAAAAAAGAATATGTTATCAATGTCAACATTAGCAAAAAATTATCTTACTGCTAAAATTTGTTAATGACAGATGTACAATTCATGATCTCTCTGATGGTGAAAAATAATTGCATTAGGAATGCTATGTCATGGAGTCTATACTATGTTGCATTTTTTCAATCAAATAATAGAAAAATCATGAATATGTTTGGTTTATTAGGGGATTTTTGAATAAACCCAAATAAAAAATTGGATGTGACTTTATTTTTGATTGAAAACGCTTTTGATCAAAAGGTTGTTTATACACAAACAATATATATTTTTTCATTTGATAAAAACGCTTATTGCACATGTGCTTTCTAGCAAATTGTTAGAGATTTACTACTACCATAGCATTCATAGAGATCTTTCCTCACCAAATCATTCAGGTATTGATTTATATTTTTATTTATTTTCTATTTTAGTATTATGTTTATTGTGTATCATGCATATGTTATGATTTGCATATGCATCTCTTACATATGTATGCTTTGTATTCATGTGATTGGTTTTTATGTTTTTTAGTCATCAACAATATACATGTTCAGCTTGCAAAAGCATTTCTTACTTTTATATTATGAATCAAATTTAAAATAAACCATTACTCTGATTTTTTGACTCGCTACATCGATTCTTACTCTCACACTAGTATAGGATTGTGCAATAGATCTATTGAGACTGTTTGAATTGCTGAAGCGATTCTTAATCTCTCAATAGTATAGGGAAAGTATAGGTACTACTACTAATTCTTTGACTCTTACTCTCACAATAGTCATTTAGATTTGTGTGAGCATTACACATAGTGTAGGGTCATAGAGTGTATGGAAACTATTGTGATTGTCTGATTCTTTGACTCTTAGTATCACAATAGTTATATACATTCATGTGACAAGAATCATACATAGTATAGGAAGTGTATATGAACTATTATGTGTGTATGATTCTTTAACTCTTACATTCTTAACGGTTACATAGATTCACTTCAAGATTATAATTAAAATATCTATTCATATATAAATATACTTATCTATTTATCTATCCATTCAATTATTCCTCTATATATTGATCTACCTATCCATACACTTATTGATTTATCTATTTATATGTGTACTTAAAGATGTATTTAAGTATCTATCATTTTATTTATGAGTATTATTATTTTATTGCTTTTGTGAATTAGATTAGTGTTAAAAAACTTAATATTAGTGAAAATTTTAATTTTATATGATAGTCTATTTCTTATAGTTGCATAGATGGAAGGTAAAATAAATAAGCAGGAGAAAAAGTTTTTAGAAGAGTATATTTGCTTGTACATGCATGGAATGCAAGAAGACCATATAACAATATCAATGGATGTATCAAATTACAAGGAGTTCATCAAATAGCTATGTAGAACAACATACATTAACATCGAAGATAAATTTGGAAGCATATCAAGAGGAGCACAAGTATTAGCTGAACCCAAAGATCTCACTCGCATCTTTGGACAAGTAGTTAAAGTAGTAGAATCCTTAGCATTGGATATCACAACAATGCCAAGATTTATCAACAAAATTAAATTTTTTTGATTTACACTACCAAACAATGAAGAGAGGAAAGAGAGTGAGACATGACATTACTAAACAACAGAGAGGCCAATGATAGCAACAACAATAGATCCATGTGCAGATATACATGTGAATATGGGAGATCAAACATCCAACAACCTATGTTTTCTCCCATATTCATTTGTTAATTTTGAAGATGTAGCTCTCGTGGGGGAAGGACAATATGGAATGGTTCATAAAGTCAACATAACCCACCAAAGGTTTATCAATAACAGTTTTGCAGCAAAATTATTCAAACTACATGGTGGTGACTTACAAACACGAGATAATGAAGTAATGAATGAGGCCACCATATTACCTATTATTCATAGTGGAATAATCAGTGCACTTGCATTAGCTAGCCATCATAGTAAAAACCCATGACTTATTTTCAGATTATGGAATGGTGGTATGTTGGACATGTGACTCAACAAAATGAAAAAAGGATTATTTAAATGTACCAGGAAGCAAAATTATCAAAGACACACAAGGGGATATAGTTTTAATGAAGAAAAATATTTGGAAGTTAATCAATGGATTACTGCAAAGAATGTCATTCCTGCATACTTGTAATATTTTGCACAATGATCTCTATCCAACAAACCTACTGTTGCATTTTGAAGGTGAGTGTGTTTACATCAAACTATGTGACTTTGAAAGAGCAACACATTTTCCCACAAAAAAAAAGTTTTCCAAAGTTACTAGATCTCAACATATCAACTAGAAATGAGCGGAGTGGAGAGTATTGGTGGATTGGACCAGAATACATATCCACTTGCCCTCTGCCATTCAATAAAAGTCAATAGACCTATACAATTGCAACACTTATTTTGCAACTTTTGAAATAGGTAGATTTAGATAGTTACCCCATTGATAAAAATGGGGTTTATAAGTTCAAGTATGCATTAGAACTATCATGTGATAAAGATGTATCGAAAAGATTAGACACACATGAGTTTCTTAGAGTATTCTCAAAACATTGTTCGTTATGGTTTGAAGATATCCAATAGTGATAGATTCAGACCATATTGAAATGGATGTTTGTCAAGGAACGTGTTTCTTAATCTAACATTTTTTCATCATTGTTTTAGATTCAATTGTTTATCCAATGTTATATAATAAGTTCTTTAAGCTGACATGTTTTATGATACATGAAGTGATAATGTGGATTTAATATGAAGTGATTATGATGGATTTGGATACAAAGTAATTATGAAGGATTTTTACTTGAAGTGATTATGATGGATGAAAATTAAAATGTTATGATATGGATTATTTTCATTATAAATATATCTATCTATGTATCAATCAATCAATCAATCAATCTACTTATATTTCTATCCGTATATCCATCATTCTATCTATTTATTTATTTATCTTTTTATCACCATATCTACCTATCTATCAATCAATTGATCTATTTATCTATTTAATACCATATCTATCTATCTATTTATCTACATAGTTTATATACTCATTTTCTATCTATCTATATTTGTATTAGGTGGATTAAATGATGTGGATTCATTTGAATTCTATGGATTGAATGTTGTCAATAATGTGAATGGAATGATGTCAATGATGTGGATTGAATTATGTGGTTTCATTTGAGTTATGTGCATTAAATGACCTCAATGATGTAGATTGAATGATTTAAAAGTAATGTTTTTGTTTTTCATATCTAAAAGTAAAACATGACAAGAGTGCTACATGTGAATGATGACCTTGATCATGCTAAATCTCAAAGGATTTTTTCTAAACAACATGCTCAATTTGCACAGTCACGATAAACATTTTTTATTCACCAAAATTTAGAACTAGAGGGATTAGAAGGAGAACCATTATAAGTGAAAGAAGTAAAAAAGCTATGTCCAAATCACTTTCTTTATGATGTTCTCTTTTGAGTTACAAGAGGGTGAAAGAAATAACACCATTAAAGCTTTTTGACCTACAACATAAAACATCACCATAAACTTTGCTTCAATGCTTTGTTCAAGTTGAAAGATCGCTTTCAGATAAGAATCAAATAACACTATATTTCATTCAAAAAGTTTTTGTATAAGATATTCTTCACTCACATGAAGATTGAGATGATCGCCGAAAGAATGCAGGTATAGGTTTGGGCCATCCTCAAAATCATGCAAAATTTTGTAATCAAGAAGACAAAGGCCCTCTTCCTTGAAAGCGTCCATATATTATGCTACACGAAGAACATAACCTTATTCATGATTTATCATCACAATGAGCATGGTTATACAATGAAGTTAACAAATCCTGGATTATGTAGAACAATTGATGATCAACAAAAGAGAATTCATGATTTAGAAAATCAAGTGAAAAAGTTTCAAGTATCTCTCAACACATATGAGAACATATATGGAAGATGATGATTCGATTATTCATGAATAATTACGGAATTTTTCGACGACCCCTTATTATTCGATCAAATTATTCGATGCCACATCAGCTTATTCAGACAAGTTTGAATAGTTTTTGCATGACAATTCGGAGATTTTTTGATCGAAGGTGCTTTCAATCGAAACTTTTTTTATCAAAAATATTTTCGATTGAAAAGTTTTTCGATCGAAAATATTTTAGATTGAAAAGGTTTTAGATTCAAAACATTTATGATTGAAGACTTTTTAGATAAAAAATATTTTAGATAAAAAAATCTTTTAGAATGAAAATATTTTTTATCGAAAATATTTTAGATAGAAAAGATTTTACATTGTTTATGATTTAGGTTGTAGAGTTTAGGGCTAAGGGTTTATGTTTTGGGGCTTGTGGTTTTAGAGTATAGGGTTTAGAGTTTGATGTTTAGGGTTTAGGTTTAGGGTTTAGGGTTTTGGGTTTAGGGTATAAGGTTTAGGGTTAAGGGGTCAAGGTTTAGGGCTTAGGGTTTAGGGTTCATGATTTAGGTTCTAGGGCTTAGGATTTAGGGTTTAAGGTCTAAGATTTAGGGTTTAGGGTTTAGGGTATGCTTTAGGGTTTAGTGTTTAGGCTTTAGGGTTTAAGGTTTAGGGTTTAGGGTTTAAGGTTTAGGGTTTAGGTTTAAGGGTTTGGGAATTAGGGTTTGGGGTTTAGGGTTTAGGTTTAGAGTTTAGGGTTCAGGGTTTAGAATGAAGGGTTTAGGGTTTAGTGCTTAGGGTTTAGGATTTCGGGTTTGGGGTTTAGGGATTGGGGTTTAGGGTTTAGGGTTTAGGGTTTATGGTTTAGGTTTAAGGGTTTAAGGTTTAATGTTTAGGGTTTAGGATTTAGGGTTTAGGGTTTAGCATTTAGGGCTTAGAGTTTAGGGTTTAGGATTTAGATTTTAGGGTTCTAGGGTTTAGGGTTTATATTTTAGGGTGTAAAGTTTAGAGTTTAAGGTTTAGGGTTTAGAGTTTAGGGTTTAAGATTAATTGTTTAGGGTTTAGGGTGTAGGATTTAGGGTTTATGGTTCAGGGTTTATGGTTTAGGGTTTATGGTTTAGGGTTTATGGTTTAGGGTTTAAGGTTTATGGTTTAGGGTTTAGGGCTTGGGGTTTAGGGTTTAGGGCTTAGGGTTTTAGGATTTAGGATTTAGGGTTTAGGGTTTACATAGATTTATAGATAGATAGATAGAAATGTAGGTGAATACATTGATTGTTAAGTTGAAAGGTGGATATATAGGTGCTACAAAAGAATTTACCAGAGGAAACAACATGTGGACATATGAAAATAAGAAAGAATGGCTTTGATTATAGTTTTTCTTGATTATGACTATGATCATGCATGCTCAAATGAGCATGTATTAGTTCAAAGTAATTTGTCTAATGCAAATTATATCTAGAATATGGAGCCAATAAATGGAAGATATCCATAGGGAGATTAAAAACTATGGAGAGGTTTGAGAAATTTCCCACTTAATACAAGAGTGAAGCACATGTCTAGATATAGGGAACTTTCAAAACTTTGATGTGGTTTGAAGAGTAGATAAACAAATGGAAGACTACATGTGTGAGCTACGTGTGTTGTATATAAAAATATAGATTAAGAATGGAAATGGTTCCAAAGAGATCCATGGCATTTACATTTCAAACTTTTACATAATGTGAGTCCTTTTGGATTGTGATCAATAGATTGGTGATATTCTTTAATAAAGGAAGTGGATTATAATATGATATCATGTTTGACTATAAAAAAGGCATCTCGTATTATTCCTTGTGAATCTACACAAGCACATAGTAAAAAAAGTGAGTGTTTATGTAGCTCTTATTGATGAAACATATTTACAAGCTTTTTTATCTAAAATATTTAAAACTAAAAGTTTTTAGATCTAAAAAGTTTTAGATCTAAAAATTTTTATATCTAAAACCTTTTCAATCTTAAATGTTTTCGATCGAAAAATTTTTCAATCTAAAATCTTTTTGATCGAAAGATTATTGATCGAAAAAAAGAGGGCAGATGAATTTTTATTCGAGGATATTCAGAAAATCTCAAATTTTCTAAACTTATTCGGTATTTTTTAATTATTCAATCGAATAAATGCAACATAGGGCATCATCATCTTTTGATCGATTCACTACAGAAGAATTATTCAATCAACAAAACACTAAATATAAAAGACATTTTTTGTAATATTCAAAATCATCACTATGATAAAGACATTGTTTTTGTAATTGAATCTAACCAAAGTATTTAGAGTACATCTTTTTTTTCATTATTTTGTATATCATCATTCAGTACAAGTACCATGTCATCTATTTCTTCCATGTTTGAACCATCATTGTGTTCTACATCTAAATCATGATCACTCCATGGATCATTTGTTAAAATTTCATGAGTTTGAAAGAACAATCACAATAGATTTTAACTCATAATCATACACACACAAAAACTTACACATACTATTGTGAGGTAAGAATCAATGTTGAGTCAGACAATCACAATAGGTTATAATTCTCAATCATACACACATATGCAATTACACATACTATTGTGAAGTAAGAATCAATGTTGAGTAAGACAATCACAATAGATTTTCATTCACAATCATACATGCACATGCATATACACATAGACATGCACATACTATTTTGATGAGGATTTAGCATAAAACATTTTGCTCAATTGGATGAAAACTTTCTTGAATCCCTTTACAATTCAAGGGATATGAGAAAGTGTTAATAAGTCTACATGACAAAGCTACCAAGAGACCTAGAAAGCTCTAGTTAAATTATTAGAAACTTTCCAACCCTTGAATTATAAACAAAAAGATGAAACCTTTTCCAACACGTCATAATAGATTTTAACTCACAATTATACACACACATACTATTGTGAAGTAAGAATCAATGTTGAGTCAAACAATCACAATAGAAATAACATTACCTTTCTCCACCCTGCCAAATCAACCATCACTACCAATCAGCTCTATCTTTGCACTTGCATTTTCATCTACACCTATATCACTTTTCACCCTTGACATGATAGAAACCATGTCCAACACCATGGATTTCTCACCTCCCATGGCATCTCCACCTACACTTCACACATCATTTCCTGTTCCCTCTCCACCAAACTCCCAATCACTCACAAGCATATTCAAAAGCATCCATGATCCCCATCCCCACCCCCTTTCCCAGTGCATCATATATCGATACTCATACACATGCATCCACATTCGACTTACTTGTCATCCACCATTGACACTACACCTACATGAGATGTTCACCATTATGAATCAAGTACGTGAAGAATTCACTTCCATAGGTCAACACTATCAAGAGTTGTAGAATATCACTAATTACTTGCAAGCTCAACTCAACTCATTGAGCATATAGACTGATACTGTCAATGCATGATACACATAGCTTAAAGATAATTACAATGCTATGGAAGTGCAGTTAAAGCAACAAAACAAAGATGCCATTGCCAAAAAAGAAGACTAGTTTAGGGTACAAGTTGAACATAACGCAAGATTAACACACAATGTGGGACTTCTTCATAGACATTTAGTAGCAACACACAAGGAGAATATAAGGTTCTTAAATAAAACAAAGATACTTTTGAAGCTTCCATGGACAATCTGGAAGCAGATTCAGTCTCAGCTGTTTCCAACACATTTTGTCTCATATTATCAAGATCATTTTGGAAGATCATGCATGATTACTTGAAGCTTATGATAAGCTAACCAAATATGCTACTTGAGGAATATGAGGCTGATACCACACCCAAATGAACATAGACTACCACCACCCAAGCAGATAGAAACCCCTTTGAATGTAATGGCAAAGCTGACCAATCTATGAGAGCTGGTAGACAAACTCCATACTCAACTATCCAAACATGATGTACTCCAAAGGCTTGCCTCCCCACCGGATTTTAACCAAGTGGAATCCTCATTTGAAGAAGAATATGAGCCCCAATCAACCATTGCTAGGTGCATCACTGGAGAAGGTCAATACACTTTTGAACTACCATGATCTACATGGATGAAGCTAGTAGAGGAATTAGGAAAGACACATTCAACTCATATTGAAGCTCAAGTCCAAGCCATGACCATGATAGAGGAGACCATATTAAAGTCACCCTATTTTGAAAAACTCGCACCAGATACATTTCTACAAATGAGATCCAACATAAACCATATTGTATGTATTTGGCTGAGTACAATTCAGATATTCAGAGAGTTACAAGGGAACTACCGACTCATGCTATGCAATTCCAACTAGAGGACATACCTCCACAAGCAACAAAGGGCACCATCTTTTAGCCAAATTGGAGGAATGACTTATTACATGAATACCTAGAGATGATGTATACATGGTCAAAGGCCCCTATGCATATTATGTGCAATGCATGTTATGGCACAATCCACAATGTTGGTCCTACCCAGCATTTGCGGTAAAGGTGCATAATGATCCCAAATGCCAATACTAGATTAATTATCCTTACTTTGCACAACAGGGCCCCCAACTGTCGCATATATGATGGAAATCATCAGACATTGGCTTCCACTATTGAATTGTATGACAAATGTAGCAGCCAAGATGTTGATAAAGATTTTCTATCTCATGCAAACAACATTTAAAGTCTTTTGAAAGATCAGAGCATCCCATGTCTTGATGCCCAGAGGCAAACTAGAAGGTAATTCTTTCAAGAACAAATCTTGGAATTATGCTCTCACTATCATTGAAAGTGTTGGAGCATTCCAACTAGAGTCTCCATGACTACATGAATCCATCATAATACACGGTGAATGCACAAAATAAAGGAAATAAATGTACTTACAATCAATCTTAAAAAACTTGGTAGCATTTACCAATCGTGTTTCTTTTAGATCTAGTTTTCCATGGATCAGTAGTCGCCTCCCCTCATGCTCAAATTGATAAACATGCGAAGCAAAGTGAATGACTGGTCTCTTCCTCGCATGCCACTTCTTACTAAGGACTACATCAAAACAGGCTAGTCTCGCTATCTCAAAATCCAATTTGTCCTCATAGGATTGGATCTGAATAGGTAGATCAACAACTCATTGATCCCATGTCTCAGTTCCCTTCTCCTCAGTTAACTCTACTGTGTCAGTATGTCAGTCATTACGCCATGGCTCCATGAGATTTTAAGTTAGCAAATTGTAGTCTCCTCCATCCCTAAGGTTGAGGGATGCCCAGATTTCCTTCGTGATCAAGATTTTTCCTAAGGGCGTGATTCGATTATGGAATTTCCATGTGGTATGTACCAAGGTGGGCCATTGATAGGCCCCCATTTCCTTTCATGAAGGATGTTTGGCATAAAAGCATTAGACTCCCTACTCACCCAGTGTGATAGTGTATCTAGGCTGAAAACGAGCTCAAACCAAAATTCTGATGCCACAAAGTGATGATGATTTGAACTACTTATGACCCCAAGTATGTTCAATAGCTTTTGTGTGATTCTAAAACTGTGATTGAAAGGGTGTGGAGGATGCCCTAAAGATAGTGGCCACCTATTATGATACCAATGGTTGGAGCTCAAGGACCTATGAAGCATGCAAACAACACAATAAAGATCAAGACGTTTGGAGCACAACACAACACTATGCTAACAATTTAATGTGAAAATCATAAGTGACACCTTAGGCTTATAGGGATATATATAAGACTTGCAGAGAACACCTCCTACTGATGGTAAAACACGCCTCAAATGTCCTAAGTCTGTTCATACACCTCTCTCCTAAAATATGCCAACAAGATAGAGGAAGCTAATGGTGGACAATGCTGAATAATTTACATTCAAATCAGTAGGAGCTTTATAATTAAGATTCCTAAATCAATAGGATTGTTAAAGCTATTGATTTCTTTATGTACAACAAAATGAATTATAAGATTTAGAACTAAGAGAGATTATGTTTCTCTTTCCCTTTCAACTTGATTCTATGAAATAAATATAAGGTCCACTACATCCATATATGAATTTTCATGTAATTCAAAGATTGCTTTTGGGTTTCCAATTTTATTTGATGTTTGTATTTATCACTTACACACACACACACATATATAACACATACATACACACACGTCAAGTAGACTCTATGATCTAATACACATGCATTAACTCAATTCAATTGTATGTTCTTGTTATTAGAACCATCCAATCCAAGACATGCTATGTTTCTACCACATCCCCTTGCCTATTATGTGGAGAGATGTATGTGGACATACTTCATTGTTTCTCGTAATTCTTTGAGTAGAAAATTTTATGAATGTTTCATAAAATTAATCTGTTTCAATATTTGAGGGACCAAATGATGATCTAATTTGACAAGAATGAATACACTAAGAGTGAAAAGTTTGCACTACAAACTAGTACAAAAATAACAGGGAAAAAACTAACTACACCTCTACAGAGGATCAAAGCGGTGGGGAAAATTGCCTAATAAACCATGGGGCCTACGTTTTGGAATAAATAAGGTCAAATCACAAAGAGGGAACTAATGGCGTACGTATGTACAAGTCCAAATAAAACTCAAATCAAAGTTTTACTTCTTCTAAGATCTAGTCAACTAGACAACAATCATTATAGGTGTATCTTTTGGTAGCTAATGTTTGAAATTGAGGTTGATTGAAGATTGTGGAGATCCCTAAGTTGATTTCCAAAGTTGGAGTCCCTTTCTTTGATTGTTCCAATTGCAAAAATTTTTCATTGGGTCTCAATGCCTAAATGAATCTGTAAGCATGCTTTCAAGTACTTTAGCTTTACTCCATCCAATGTTTTGATAAACATACCTCCATGATGGTCCTCTTACTAACATGCTTCACCTTCTCATCTTTTAAGGTGAATTTATCTATGATAAAGTTATAATGTACCACTATATGCATGGAATTTGCATGCAACACAAAGTTTTGAGCAAATCATATGCTATTTTTGTTGTCACAAAAGAATGGGACTTGGCTTAACTTACACATCAAGATAAATAAACAATTTCTTCAACCACATAATCTCAAATAAGAATCGTTTGTAATACTCTTCACTCATTTTCAAATGAGAAGAGAGTTGCTATTGCTTGTTTGTTTGACATCCATGTAGTGTCTTCTTCCCAAGCATGATGGCATGTCAGCTAGTGCTCCTACTATCCTTATAACGTGCCCAATTAGCATTACAATGAGATTGTACATGTAATCCATAATCAAATGTGTAAAATATTCATTCATTTATGGATCGTGTAATGTATCTAAATTCTATTTTGGTTGCAAAAACATGAAGAACTCTTAGTGCCTCCATAAATCGAGACAAGACACCAACACATGTGACATATGCGTTTTTGAAATCGTAGCATACAAATCCATCCAACAATTGACCAGTGATCGCATGAGTATTTACATTCAAGTTTTTGAGATATAATCTATTTTCTACATCATGATGTATATTCATTGTCCACATCTAAAATCAATGATGATATGTTGGCTGTTGAGGATAAATTGAATGTTTCAAATTACCCATTGTGGGAATACATGATGCATGATGTATTGGTGGCAAAAGGCTTGTGCAATATCATGTAGGGTACTGTTGAAATATATCCTCCTACACTTGAAAATATAATGATAGCAAGTGATGTAGGTGATTTTTAAGATGACGATATTCATTCTCCTAGTCCTACTATAGAGCAGCTTTTTCAGATGGCATAGATGCACAAGCACATGCATTGATAGCTTTGTTTGTCAAATGTGCCATTATCCATCACATTCAGTTATGCAAAGAAACAAAAGATGCTTGGTATACTAATAGCACACTACACCCGGCAAGAAATGAGGATTGTCTTACCTTACAAAACAGTTGGAGAGTGATCATATGAACGAAGGAGATTCAATGGAAAGGATTTGAAAAAGTAGTTCATTTTTGCAGAAGAAATCTTGCCACATAATTCACTTGTGCAAATTGTTCTTAATGGTCTTTTAGATTCTTATGAAAGTTTTGCTTTTGACCTTCAACTGATGATTAAACAAAATCAAAATGCCTTAACCTTTGATGCTTTAGTCTCTATCTTGTTTTAGGAAGATCAATCTAGATAGAATATGTCAATTATGTGTGTTTCATATGAAGCTTTCTTAACTCATCAGAAGGACAAAGGTAAACGGAGCTTGCCTACTAGTAAGCAAAAATCTATTGATGTTTCATAATCAAAGAAGAAAGGCAAAGATAATAAGAAAATAGAAAAGAAGAAATATTTGCAAGCAGTATAAGTTAAATGATCATGTCATTAAGAGTTATCCTAAACTAGTTGCAAAATGGGCAAAGAAGAAAGAGGCTAGAATGGTTGTTGTAGAGGCTCCTACACCTAAAACTGAGTCTACTAACCTTGTTCAGAATGAAGAATGTTGTTTACTACTCATCGCAACTATGAACAATATTCTTATGAGCAGTGTATGTATGCAATAAACTCTGATGTTTAGTATGTTGATAGTGTTGCAATAAAAAATATTACCTCGCATCATAATTTCTTCACTTGAGGTTGTTGTTATAGGGAATACTCTCACATTTGCTAGAAACTCCTCTTATCCTATCATGGGACTTGGAAAAATCATTCCTAATACTATTGATGGTAGTACGTTCACATTATAAGATGCCTTATATATGCTAGGGATTAACATAAATTTGTTATCAGTTTCAATACTAGGCGAAATTGGCCTAGTTGGTAAATTTGTTGATGATTTGGATATAGTCCATGATCTCTCAGGTAGTGATAATATCATTGCTTTTGGCACTTTATGTTCTAGGTTGTACAAGATGATAGATTATATGAGATTTGAGAATGATTTAGCATATGTAATTCATGATAATCAAGCAATTTCATATGCAAAACTTGGGCATGCATGCTTTCATTATCTAAAATTTGATAGTTTTCTTGCTTGGGGAAATCTAAAATGGTGTGCTCCTTGCCCTAACTTGATGCACTTTCTAAGCATGTCTGTGAGGACCATATTGTGGGTGAATTTCAGTATTCTTCCTTCTCCAAAGATGGTTAAATTAGAGCTACACATGAATTGCAACTTATTCAGTTTAATGTCCATGATACAATGTAGAAACCTTCATTTGTAAAATTACCTATACTTCGTGACTTTCATTGATGAATTTTCTAGACGTGCATATTTCATGGGTTGTATAATATTATAACGTATGCGTACCATATGAGTTATTTCGCATGTTCACTCCAACATCTATTGCTTGTTTCACTTGAAAAGCCTCATTTTGTCCATTTGAATTCCCAGATGATATCCTTCTTCCCTTGAAACAAGGACCATTCTAAACATGTATTTGAAGGATGTACATAGGTACAAGGAAATATTATGTTCCTTTGATGCATGGAACGATGAGAAATGATTGTATATGTGTATCTTATTCATAATAACGTTTATGGTGATTATTATCCTATAATCATCTATACTTCATTATGTTTATGGATGATCTTCATCATTCATGGATTTCATGTGCTCATAGTGATGTTTTAGGGTTTATGTAAAAAAATATGATTCCATAATCATCTATACTTTGTGAGTTTTATGGATGACTTTCTTTTAGTCATTCATGGATTTATACTCTCATAGAGGACTCTAAAATGTTCTTCATCTTAAAAGGAAAATAATTATACTGGTTAGAAAATAAACAAGGTATAGAATGAAAATGCTTGATTGACACCAAGGCAAAGTTAGACAAGAATAAAGAGTTAGAAAATCTATCAGAGGTTTCTCTACAATTGAAGATAAATCCAACATTTTTTCTAGTTACAAGAAGGAGAGATTGGGTCACCTTTTGGAAGAAAAGCAATGAACTTCCGAAAGATTGTAGGACCAAAGAAAGGAGCTTTGCCAATGAGAACATACATGCTGGCAACCTCAAAGGCAGTCATAGAGAATCTTAAAGGTGAAAATGATCTTGTTTGTATATTACTAATTAGAATTTTGAAATTTATTATCACTTGTATAAAAAACTTTACTGATATTGACATTAAAACCCTAAATTACATAGGTTTCAAATCATAGTCAGATGCACTACCTTTTGATATGAGTGAGACCCCTGATAGGATATGCCTAATGGCCTACTATAGTAGAGAGGTATTCATGGGCATTCACTATGTTCAGATTTTTGAAGATGCCTTTGAGTACGGATTCTTTGAAAGAGAATAATTTTTTTTTGGCAAACTATCATTGGTTATGGCAACCAAATTAACAACATATGAAGCCACCTACACACATTATGTCAAGAAGGATGTAATAGATAAGCATGCTACTGCTCTTTAGTGGAGTAAAGCTCTATTTGAGATGGTCAATGACCTTAATGTAACAGAAAGAGAAAGCCATGACTTGGTGGCACAAGTTTATCAAAGGAAGAAAAGACAATAATCAAGGCCGCTACAAAGTTTTGTCAAGGATGACAAAAGGCAAGGAGGGGAAGTATGTTGGAAGATCATTTTTTATAAAAAGAAAATAAAATAAATATTTCATAAATTTTTTAAGATGAAAAATGAGGAAGATTCTTCCTCATGATTAGTTATAACTTATGTAATTTTTTTGAAAACTTTTTGAGAATTTTTTGAGCTTTCAACTGAGTATAAATTTAGGATAGAAGTTTGGAGGACCTAATTTCAAGTGTGAAAAGGGACACTTGAAATAGTATTTAAGTCAATTATGACTCATTTTTTAGGAGGATCATTTTTTTGTAATTTTGATGATTAATGATAACTTGAGAGCTCTTATTTTCTCTTCTAATCTCATCATCTAGCTTTTGTGGTGATTTGATGATCTTTGAGTATTACGTGATTTCCTAAGTCCATTTCATCTATCTAAGTCTCTATGTCCTTGCAAAGTGTTGTTCAACTTGACTATGTGATTCCATCAGAACCATGATTGTCTCATCTCTGGGATATAGGTACTTCATTTCAAGTTTGATATTACCAATGTCTTCCTTATGAAGAATGGCCCACTCTAGACACAAAAATCATTAAAAAAGCTTAATTCTATCTCTATCTAAAAGAAAACATAGAATTTTCCATAAAAATTATGAAATATCTGCTGAAATTGATCTAGCATGACATTTCCTAGAGTCCATTGATGAAAAAGGGATTGTGGTCAAAGCTTCATCAAAATTAGTTGTACATCTTTCTTTCCATATCTTCCACAAAGCTTCCCCTTTGTATTTACTTGATTATATTTACATATATTTACAACAAATGTGATGAAGACTTATATTTATCGACTATGGTACTTATATTTACAACTATTTATCTATGATACTTACATATTTACTTATATTTACAATGACTGTGACAAAGACTTATATATTTTCTTGCATCCACATGTACTTACATATAAATATACAATATGCAAAAGTGTACATACATGGATATAATATGCACAAACATATGCATATGCATACATACTTACATAATTGCTTACAAACACATAATTCCTAACAAGAATACATATTTATACAAAGGGATACTTGTTGAGAATATGAGAGTGCATCTCCCTTTTGTGTCTTTCACTCTATTTCCATTCCATTTACATTTTATATTATATTCTTTGTATTTGGGTAGCTTTCCATTTGCTCTACCATTGTATTCATTCTCCTTTGAGGGGAATTATCCACATGAGATGTACTTTGGAGAGCCCCTCCCAAATCTATATAAGGAGGTCCTCTCCCCCCATTTGTACTTGGTTAGAAGCTTAAGGACCCTACTCCATGCTCTTGGCAAGCTCATTTCTAAACCATGTGAGTTTACCCATTTCTTAATCTACTCACTTTGAGTCTCTCACACTCTTTCTTTTGTGAGTACACTCTTATTTTCATTTTGCTTCCTTGTGTGTAATCTCTACATCACTAGGTGGAGGACTTGGTGGTATGTTTGGCAATGATTTTGGTGGTCGTGGTGCTTTACTTTGGTGGTTTTCTTTCTCCTCATTGAGAGAAGCCTTTTGTCATCAATTCTTTGGGACTCATTTTGCCCATTTGCCCAGCCTCCCACCCCTTTTCTTCATCATTTTCCACTCTATTGGGCCTCATTTTTCTCATTTGCCCACCTCCCACACCTCGTCTTCATCATTTTCCCACCAATCTACCTTGGTAATCCGTGGTTTTGGAGGTGCTATATGGTTAGTTTTAAGCACTGAGTTTGCATCTCATCTCTTCTTGAAGTTTTTATAAACACTATTAAGGAGATCCATCATCATTTCTCTCATATGTGTGTCATACACAGTGTTCATACACACTTCATTTTTTGATTCTTGTGTTAAGCTTTATTTTAATCTCTCAATGGAACAACATCTGTGGCTTCGAAGATCATGATGCTTGATGTTGAAGCTATATTGATCAGTGTTGAGGATGATGTAGCCATATGTTGGATGAAGGCTATAGTAGCCATCAAAATTACTTTTTCAGTCCCATTGATAGTGTCCTTCGATTGTGCTCATGTGCTATTCTGTTATTCCTTCTAGTAGTTGCTCATGAGTTACCATCCTACCAATTGATTGAGTGCAGAGGCAACTGTAGTGCTTGTGCTACAAAGTATTAGAGAAAGAGAGAAGGCATTTGGGAAAAGTCACACATGCAGCTTGCACTATCTATGGAGACAAAAAGGGTCTTCTGAATTATGTCTAGAGCAAGTGAGAGAGATTGCATCTCTAATTGCAATTGACTTTGCACAAAGTGAGAATATAAACTCTCTGCTAAAGCTTTGTGCAAGCTACAAGCTCTATTTTGTTTGTGACTTGCAGAAGGTGATACAAAGCTTCTTTTGCTTTGCAAAAGTGTAGAGGGTCCATTTGCAAGCCCGAGTCATCATCCATACTTAGATTCATAGAAAGCATAGAAGTGCCACTACCTATTCTAGTGACAAAGTTGATAACAACTCCTGTTAAGCTCTCTGTTGATAAACTCCCAACTATGTGAGTGCCATCTCTGTAGCATTGTCACAAATGGATTCTAGAAAGAGAGAAAAAAAAAGGCTTGCAAACAACATATATCGATGGTTTCAAAAAACCATATATCCATGGTTGCAAACAACCATATATCTATGGTTTCCATAGTCAAAGGCTTGCAAAAAAACCATATATCCATGGTTGTTTGGTATGAATGGTTTTAGAGAGCTTGAAAATGATTATCAACACTTGGATTGCCTCAAATAACCAAGGGCTTATGTCCTTTTGCAAAAATCAAGGCAGGATGAGATCTTAGCCATCCAATTAAGTTTGAATTGTGTGGTTAAAGAGATATATATCTATTAGAAAATAGTGCCTTTAGTTTTAGGCCCTTGGATCAAGCATCTCATTTGATGGCTGAAATAAGCCATAGTGCGGGAAGCTACCTTTGCTTGTAGCAATTAGGTTGGAAGTACATCGGATGGCTAAAAATGGATCATTAGGGCAAAAAGCGGCCAAAAAGGGGTTGTTTGCTAATGAGAGATTAAGGAAATTGACAAATAGAGTCTTTCCACGTGTACAAGGATATAACATTGCTCTCTCTTTTAACCGTATGAAGAAATTCTTTTTTTTAATACAATATTCTCTAAAAGGGCCGTTAAAGTGATAAAGAGTCTTGTATTCAGTGTACAATTTTTCGGTTTGATGCAATAAAGATATTTCGGCACACTACACAAAGCATATTATCAAATTTCCAAGAAGGAATTGATTTTTGAAGATACAAAATATTTTTGGGTTCACAAAATTTCATCATCATTCAACGACAGGGTTTACATCAAATCAAACGTTTCCACGTGTACAAAGCCTTTTTCTCTATAAATACTGTCAAAATTTGTGAAGGTCAGTTTCTCGCTTTGAACATCCTTCTTCTTATAAGTTCAGATGGTTTCTTCTTCTCGTCGTCCTTCCAATCCTGTAACCTCATGTGAGGTTTACAACAGAAGAGAGGATTCTTTGTGGAAACCTCTTTCTTTGAAAGTAAATGAATGGATAACTATGCTTCCTAGCTGCAGAGGTGCCCATAAAGTCAAGCGTGTCAAAAGAGACAACACAAGACACCACTGGAAGGGACGTATTCTCAGTTTCAAATTGAAGAGATGCGATTGGTTTGCACGAGTACAACATGTGTACAACGCAAAGGATCTTATTCTAGAAAATCATCTGCACTTCCCTTCGTACTGTAAGTGAAGTTTTACAATGCTCTTCTATCATTCCAATTGTTTTGTTGGAGATAGATGTCTACGGAAGCACGCGAACAACACAAGGAAGAAGAAGAAGCTTGGAGCACAAACACACAATAGTGAATGTATTACTAGAGAATGTACAAAGATAAGTAGCCCATTAGGGCAATATGCGTATATACAAGCCAGGGGCAAAAAACCTCCTAAAGAGGGAAAAAGGTGCCCCGGTAGTCCTAGTGTCTTCACACACATCACTACCTAAATATATCAACAAATCCCCCCTGGGAGTGATGCGGTGAACAAGGAGCTGGCACTCATGTATAAGGAAGTGCCAAGCTATGTGGAAATCACTCCACAAAAGGAAGTAAGCCCAAAGCTTTGCGGAAAGCTTCAAACTTCTCCCTAGGTAGAGCCTTCCTGAAAAGGTCTGCAATGTTCTCCTGCGTGGGCACATATGCCAAGCTTATCTCCCTAGTAGAGAACCTCTCCTTGACATAGTGATAATGCACCTCAATGTGCTTAGTGCGAGCATGGAACACAGGGTTCCTCGCAACTGCCAATGCGCTCTGACTGTCAGTGAAGATGGTGGTGGCAGAAGACTGGCCAACACCCAAATCAGCCATAAGGCGTCTGAGCCACACACACTCAACAGTCGCTGTGAAAGCTGCCCTATACTCAGCCTCACAACTAGAAGTGGCCACAGTAGGATGCTTCTTGCTCAACCAAGATATACATGAGCTACCAAGCATGAAGCAAAAACCACTGGTGGACACACGAGTGTCATAGCAACCAGCCCAATCTGAGTCAGAAAAAGCATGCAAATCTAGCGGTAGTGATCCCCCCTTGGGATAAAACAACCCAAGTAGCCGAGTACCACTCAAGTAGCGAAAGATGCGCTTAACCGCCTTCCAATGCATGACTCCTGGGCAATGCATAAACGTGCTCATCTGTGAGACAAAAAACTGAATATATGGCCAAGTAATGCATAAGTAAATCAAGCATCCAACAGTCTGCTGATAGAGAACAACATCAAATGCATCTCCAACATCATGAAGACTCAATCATAAACCTGTCTCCATAGGAGTGGCAATAGGCTTACAGTCTTCAAGGCCAAAAGGCTGCAATAATGTGTCAATATATTTCGTTTGACACAAAGCCATTCCACCATCAACTTGCATAAACTGAATGCCCAAATAGTGATGCAAATGCCCCAAATCAGACATCTCAAATGAGGCATGCAAATCAGCCTTAAAATCAGCAATATGCTTCTCAATAAGACGAGTGAGCAGCATGTCATCAACATAGACAACAATGATAGAAAGCACATCATTAGCACACTTAACATATAAGGTGCTTTAAAGACCATGGACCATTCTTCATTATAGCATCATATTCAGATTGCATAGCAGCCATCCAATTTTCTGAATTCTGTGCTTCATCAAAAGAAACAGGCTCATTCTCATCACAGAGGCTAGACGCAGACATAGCATAGCAATCTGATGCAAAGGAGGCACTATGAGAGCTTGAACCAGTACGATATGACAAAGGTGCATCTAATTTGCTGTCACGCAAAGTCTGCACCAGCCATTTTGGCATAGTTTTTGCTTGCTCAATATCAGCTCTCTCATCAACAAGTGCATCATGTAAATCTGCATCAGAAATGGAATGATCTACATCATCATATGAAACCTGCAAAGGCTGAGAAGTTGCCTCATTAGGACCAGCACTAGACTGTCCACCTGTAAAAAGAGGCATCAAAGTATCATACATGTCTTTAGAGCTAACAGATGTCTCCTTAGTACATGAAAGCAATGGCTGAATAGCATCTTCCACAAAGACAACATCACGGCTAACCAGAATGCGTTTAGTCTGTGGATGATACAGACGATAGCCTTTACTTTCAGAACTGTACCCAACAAAAATACATTTTACTGCCTTATCATCCAATTCTGCGATGTTGTTCAGGCACTAGTGCATATGCCAAACAACCAAAAACCCGCACATGAGCAACAGATGGCTTGCGATCATGCCAAGCCTCATATGGAGTGATAGACTGTAGCGCTTTAGTGGACACCTGTTAAGTACATATGTTGCACACATGACAGCCTCAAGCCAGAAACTATGTGGTAAAGCCTGACTCTTGACCATACACCTTGCCATCTCCATGAGTGACCTGTTCTTCCGTTCAGCAACTCCATTCTGTTGAGGTCTATACGACATTTTACACTGGTGTTTTATCCCACGTTCAGCCAGAAATGCATTAAAATCAGAAGACATATATTCCCCACCTCGATCAGAACGGAGGGTGCCCATTTTACATGCTGATAGATTTCCAACCAAAACCAAAAGCTGTTTGAAGCACAAAAACACTTCGGACTTTGCCTTCAATGGATATACCCATGCATGCCTGGAAAAATCATCAATGAAAGTCACGAAGTAAAGATAGTTTCCAAAAGAAGGTGTCTGCATAGGACCACAGACATCACTATGTACAAGCTGCAATTTCTGCGTAGCCCGAACTGATCCATCTTTTGGAAAGGAGGAACGCTGCATTTTGCCCAAAATACAGCCTTCACATACATGTTTTCCAGGTGCCTCGGGCTTGGGCAAAGCAGACACCATATCAGATTTCTGCAGGCCAAAGCTTTGCATCTGAGATAGCCTGAGAATCATGAACTGCACATGCCGAATCATTCACAGATCTTTCATAGTCTATGAGCTTATACAGCCCATGACATAAAATGCCAGAAGCAATAATATCGCCATTTGATAGATCATGAACTGTACATCTGTCATCAACAAATTTCACAACCAAGCCAATCTTGGCTAATGCAAAAACTGATAACAGATTCTTCTTGATCCCTGGCACAAATAAAGCATCTGACAAGGTGAAAGAACTACCATCAGCAGTAGTCAAAATGATCTTACCAACTCCCATAACAGGATAAGAGGAGTTGTTGGCGCATGTGACAGTATTCCCTGTAGGGGCAGGCTCGAGTGAAGAGAAGAAACTGTGCTGCGAGGTAATATGTTTGGTCGCCCCACTGTCAAAGTATGGCAAACATCTGAGTCCACTGCAGACATGCACTGCTCATGAGAAGAAGGGTCAAAACTGAAACAGTAGTAAACGCCCATTCTTCTTCCTGCACAAGATTTGCAAACTCTGTTTTTGGTGTAGAGGCCTCTACAACAACCATTCCAGCCTCTTTCTTCTTTGCCTCTTTTGCAGCCAGTTTTGGACAGTTCTTTATGATATGATCATTCCCTTTAGAGTACTTGCAAAACAATTTCTGCTTTTCTGATTTCTTCTCATCTTTATCTTGGTTCTTTGCAGATTTCTGCTTACTAGTAGAAGAGCTCCATTTTCCTTTGCCCTTCTGACTAGCTAGGAAAGCTTGATCTGCAACACACATAATGGACCTGTTCTTCCTGGACTGATCTTCCTGCAACAAAACAGAGACTAACTCCTCAAATGATAAGGCATTCGGATTGCCTTTCATCATCAACCGAAGAGTAGAAGCAAAACTCTGATATGAATCAGGAAGACCATTCAGAACGGTCTGCACAAGTGAGCTATCTGGTATAACCTCATCAGCAGAAATCAATTGTTCCTTCAAATCTTTGATCTTTGTTAGGAAACTGTCCATAGAATCACCTTCATTCATGTGCTCACTCTCCAATTGTTTTCGGAGGTAAGCAACACGAGCCTCATTCCTAGCTTGGTACAATGTGGTTAGTGTATCCCAAGCATCCCTATCTGTTCTGCAAGAGCGAATATGAGGAATAATGGCACGTTTGACAGACAAGGCTATCAATGCATGTGCCTGGGCATCTCTGCCATCCCAACGAATTTGCTCTGCAGTAGGTGCAACAGAAACAACAGCACGAACAGGAATCTGTGGAATATCATCTTCGACACCATCTTCATCAGCTCCAGCACCTGTATTTGCAGTACCTGTAGTTGCAGGTGTAACAGGACATCTTTCATCCATGGCCGGTGACTAAAATACCTTGATGCAAAAAATTGACTGTATCTCAAAAAGTTGAACAGAACTGCCCAGACGAGTTCTGCTAGACCTGTAGCAGACTCCGAGACGCTTAAACTGGCGAACAGAAACTGGTATACACCTTTGGCACAAAAAGATGAAATAGCCTGCACAAGCGCTGCGATAGTGCGTTCGGAGGCCGAAACGAGCTCAGATCGCGATTTCGGCACCACACAGCAAAGTTGTTTTGATCTCGGAAACACGCTGAGTATGCTCACCAAAATTCGTGCAATTCTGAGACTGCAAACGGAGGAGTGTCGACGGCGCCCTAGATGAAGCGACGACATGCTCTTATACCAATTGTTGGAGATAGATGTCTGCGAAAGCACGCGAACAGCACAAGGAAGAAGAAGAAGCTTGGAGCACAAACACACAATAGTGAATGTATTACTAGAGAATGTACAAAGATAAGTAGCCCATTAGGGCAATAGGCGTATATACAAGCCGGGGAAAAAAACCTCCTAAAGAGGGAAAAAAGTGCCCCGGTGGTCCTAGTGTGTTCACACATATCACTACCTAAATATATCAACATGTTTTTGTATAATAAAACATATGTTTTTGTACTGCACATATCTTTCCTTCTAATATTCTGGAATGGCAACCTGTTGAATGTTTAACCGGAACATTCAGAGTTCTTCATAAGGAATATGCAAAACTCATGTATGCAGACAAATCTGTTCAATTTTTCAATAGCATAGACTTATTTGTCCATTATGCAAATTATCAAGTGCCATCAAGGAGGAGTTCTTATGGAAATCTTGTTCATGTACCTGGTCCTTGCATCTCTTCATTAGATTGGGATGCTCCTGATCATTCAACAGTTTCAAGTTTTCTATGCAAAATTAAATTTGACATCCAAAAGGCAATGTCAGCACGACGAATTTCGAGAAGGATAAAGATTCAATGGTTTTTGCCTATTCATGTCTTTGTAGCATGCTTTAAAAACATGTTATTACAGAAAACAAAAACAATGTGGTTGAATAGGAGAGTCTCTATTTTAGAGATTGATGATGTTTTAGGTAGGGAATGGGATAGCAAAGAAGTTCAAAAGCTAGGCGACATAATTTTATGTAAAGTTAGTCCAAATTCTCTTTCAATCTCATATCAGATACGTCGACAATCTCTGGTTCTAGGATATGACTATAGAAGGTGGAAAAAAAAGCTTGGACTTTTGATAGCCTTGGACTCAGAGGAGAGCTGTCCAGAATTTGAGTTAGAAGTATTGATTCATCCAGATTTTCAATCAAGGAAAATAATTATCACTGCAAATTGGAATCTCATAAATGTAAGGGAGCTCCTAGAATACCTTGATGAGGTATCATCATAGTGTAGATTCTCAATTGATGATGCAATAGTTAACATTAGATCAGAGAAATCATTATCTTGCATAAGTTGTCTGCCACCAAGGGTGATTAAGTTCCAACCCTTAAGATTGTAACAAGTTAACCCTGACATTCTTACATAATGTATCTTCCTCTAATAGAAGCTTCTATTGATACTTCCATTGAATTCTCTTTGCATGATGTGACAAAGAATGTGTGTTAAATTATGAATTTTAAATGTCTATATTCATATTTGCATTCTTTAATTTACTTTCAAGATTTTGATGAGGTTCTTATTGTACAATGATAAGAATATAAACCAAGACATTCTTAGATATTTTTTAGGTCCTTTATTTCATATTTCCATTGATTTTTATTTGCAGGAGTGAATTGATGACTTCAATTATTCCCCTTCATCTAAACTCATATTGGCATTTTTTTGTTTAATCTTAACATTCTGATGAGGTTCCAACTAAGAAAACATTATACAGGAACTTGCATAAGTTAATTCTAGATGAACAAGAGATCTAGAATTCAATATCTAATTTCAATTTAATAATTATCATAGTCTATCAAAGTGCATATTAGTCTCAATTAAATTATTTGATTCTATCCATGTTTTCTGTCCTCAAGTAATGAAGGAGAAAATATCATGGTACACATAACAAGTAATATAAGAGAGGGTGGAGAACCTAGTGCAAATTCCAATCCAAGGTTTGATATTTCAAAATATGAAGAACATGACTTAAGGCATAAAACAAAGGAGACGAGATTAGAGAAGGCAACCGATGCAAGCGACTAGTGCAATCTAAACTTGTCGGATGGCCCTTATCGCTTAGATCGGTCGTGTTTTAGCAAACTACCACGAGAGACTTCAACAAGTGACCTTGCGTAAAGATTTGACTCATGAGTATAAAAACAACTAGCAACAACTCATCTCATGCAAGGTTGCTAAAAGGGGATCCTATGTTGAAATGGATAATACGACCGATGCAAGCGATAGGGGTAATCCAAAATTCTCTGATTCCCCGTATCACTTGTATCGGTCGTGTCCTCTTAATTCTTTATATTCTTCTGTATCTTCTCGAGTTTAAAATTTCCAACAGGAATGAAGTAAGAAACCCACAATGCAGTCATATTTGTGACACGACCAAATTTAATTGGACCATGCAATGAATTTTTGTTTAACTCTCAAGAGGTTCAATACAACTGTATATTTCTCAAGGCATATAAATATTGTAAAGGCAAATAAATATGGTTACAATGACCATCTTCCAGATGAAGATTGGCATAAGTACATACAATTTGTACATAAATAAATCTTCCAACCTATGTTGGTTTTACAATAGATTTTGATCTTAGGCTCAAAAATGATTCAACCCTTTCTATCCTTTTTGGAGCCCTCTTTTCTCTGTTGCTTGTGTCCCTTTTTGGAGCTTTCAGCTTGACTCTTTTTCTTGGTCCCATGCTTTAATGGTGAGTGAAGAGGAAGCCCTTTCTTTTTTTCTTCAGACTTTTTTTTATCACGTGGAGGGGATGGAGGTGAGTCTGGATCATAGGGGCAGATTGCATGTTTCATGATGCCATTTATTGCTCTCTCTCTGATCAAGATGATCCATGCATCTGGGTAGTCTGATAAATTCAATTCAGGACTATAAAAGCTTCTTTCCAAGAATCTTACAACATTTGCATCACTCTCCAGCCACATGATGTTGCATCTTTCTACAATGGCACATGAATTTGTATGTATCCAAATTGCTTTTGTTGATTCAATTTAGCAATTCCAGGAAAATTCTGATCAATATGCATCTTGAGAAGCTTTGCAGCACTGCATTGTAAACTAAAAATCAGAATGGATGGCATGGCTCTAAAATAGAGAACAACAAAATGTATAGCAACTTACACTTTGCAATTCCCATGTTGTGATTGAAGAGAATTGAGGAAAAGAGCTTGATATACATTGAAGTCAACAATAATCTAACTCCAATGGCCCCTGTCAACGAGTTGCATGTAAATATACTTTCTTAAATGAAACAAATATCTTTCCAAAATGAAGATGAATGCTTACTTTTCAATATATGGGTAGATAACACATTCTATCTCTTCTATAAAGTTCTGTAGAAAGGACTTGGCATCTCCATGTTTATGCAAAAAACACTATGTCACCAGAGGATCTAAAATAAATACTTTTCTTTGAACCGCTTCCTCATATTGTTGAAGAAGAATCCTACAAATCAAGAAATAAAAATTCACTTAAGGAACTAGAAAATTAAGCAATACAAGAGCACTTTATGGCCTCTAGATAATACCTGAGTGAAATGTTGACCACACTATCTGTTATTTCAACATGAAACTCCCTCAACATTTTGTTGTCTTCAGGTCTAATGTCAAGAAACCATTCTTTCTGCCATGGCAACATTAACTATTATCTGCCCATCTCCTTTCTTAAGGAGCTCTTTATTTGCTTTCTGTAACTTTTGAATCTGGTTTAAGATGACACTTTCCTCTGTAAATAATCCCTACTTTTTCCTCTCCTCCTCACTATTTGCTGCAGTTCTAGTTTCATGATCATGAGTGACCTGAGGGTTGTTTTCGGTGCTCGGGCTGGAGGTATATTTAAAATATCGAAGAATTTTTTATCATGGTGATCAATAGGAACCAAAGATTTATCAAATGTATATCTTATTCTTGAAACAATAACATAATCCTTTGCCATTAGTGTTACCCTATGAGAATGAGCAGCACATAAATAGGCATCATTCATAAAATCAATAGCAAAGTCCTCTGCAGCTTTTTGCAGGCATAGCAGTGCTTGAGTTTGCCACCTCACATTGATAAAGGATGAGGTCTTCATTAAAGAACAGAGGTTGCCTGTGATCTGCTTGACAACTCTCATAAATGGAAGTCTAGGGATCAACAATCCCACAGACTTTTGAGCTCTTTTAATTTCCCTCAAGGAATTTACATGGTACTTGACCCTTTTCTTTGAAGGCTTTTCTTATACATTGCCTTGAACCTTCTAGGGATTTTGCTCCTGGGCATTTTGGTCCTGACCCTCAGGGTACAACTTCCTTGCTATCTTTTTGGTCCTAGCCATACTCTGCACAAAATGAGAGTCTTTAGGCAAGGAATTAGGAAGAGGAGGAAACTTAATCTCAAAAATTTTGATCAAGGACTCTTTCCACTGTTAGATACACGACCGATCCAAGCGATAAGAGTCATCCAGAAATGTTGGGATGCCCCTTATCACTCATTGGTCGTCCTTGAATTCATCATCAAATATCAATCAATACTAGTTCAAATATATCTTACAATGCAAAATACTCAAATATCACTAAGAAAAACATAATTTGCAAGCTATGATCAATGAATCTTTCCACTGTGAGACACACAACCGATCCAAGCGATAAGAGTCATCTGGAAATGCCCGGATGTCCCTTATCGCTTGCATCGGTCGTCTCTGAATTCCTCATCAAATATCAATAAATACAAGTTCAAATATAGCTTACAATGCATAATACTCAAGCATCACTAAGAAAAACATAATTTGCAAGCTAGGATCAAGGACTCGATGCCATTTAAAAAACATGACCGATCCAAGCGATTAGGGTTATCCACAAATCTCGGATGTACCCTGATCGCTTGGATCGGTCGTGTCCATATTACCTAACACAAAGAGCGCTCTCTATAGAAATTGTGAAGAAGCAGCTTAAAAACTTGGTGGCGATGGAACCTCGATGTTTGGAAAGTGTTGAACAAAAAAAAATGAAAGAAATGAATAGGGAAGCTTAAATAGGTCCCAGAACTGAGTTGACCATTGGTGCCACATGGCACACCACGATTGGTCCATGTCATATAGCCATTGCGAATTCCAACATCTTTTGCGATGTGGCATGATTTGATTGGTCCACATCATCTATCCGTTGAATCACCCAACGTACCTCTGCCACATGGCACTCACTAATTGGTCCACATCATTCGATCGTTACTTCCTCCCTCCTCGCCTATAAATAGCAACTTCCTTCACAAATTCAAATTTGGAACCTTCAGAGAATTTGTCTCATTTACATGCGTATTTTTCTTTCATCCTCGATACGACCGATGCAAGCGATTTTCCCCGTTTGACCTACATTGACTCGCTTCAGTCGCTTGCATTAGTTGTGTTCTCCTCATAGACATACAAGCAAAGCTGCAGCTAAGATGGAGGGAATGAATGAGATCCTTAGTGTCTCTCCATCAAAGAAACTTCTTGATTTCATGGTTCAAGAGGGTTTAATTGTAGATTATTTTCCTGATGCAATGACGATATTCAACCCCAAAATTGATTTTGAAAAACTCCTAGAGAAATCAAAAAGTTTTCTTAAGGACAAGTGGGAGATTTTCTTGGGGTTGATCAATGGAAAGATCCTTTCTATTTCTCAGAAAACCTATGTCCATCCTCACGTCTTTGGGAAGGATCCAATAGATAGGGCAAAAATCACAAGAAAATGCAAAAGGATATCCCCTTTGCTAGGGAAGCTTGATTTATGCCCAGAGCATGAAAAGGACTGCTGCTTGCTCCCTTTAAACATTGCTTTCTTGATATGGCTTGATCACATCTCAATTGAAAAGGAGGAAAATGTTCATGTTGAAGACCAGCCTTTCTTAGAGCTGACACTTGAGGGAAGCTCAAAAACTATGAGAGGTGTCATGGAGATTGTTGAGGACATCAATCTCCAAGTAGAAGAAGAGCAGGTCAAAGGTTTTGATGTGGCCACTTTTAAAGCAGAGACTGCAATAAGGGAGCCAACTGAAGAAGTTCAAGTGTCTAAGAAGTCCCTACTTCTCCTGTTGGAATTTGGGGCCCCAGGATCGTTCCAATACTAAAACCTCTTGAGCATACACAACTTAATTGACAAGATGATAAGTGAGATAGAGAAAGAAAGAGATCTTGAGACAAGGATAGGGAACGTAAGCTGGATGCTTACTTCACTAAAAATAATAGATGTCCAAATTACAACATGGGAGTACTACTCAACCATATAAAGTGGTGCACTCACTAATGGAAGAATAAGAAGATGATGATACAAAATTTAGATTATGTCGAAATAATCTAAGTGTGTGTGAAGAGAATGAAGCAATGAAGCTAACAATATAGTGTAACGTAATTGTAAATCAACCACAAGGTTAACTCACAAAAGATAGTTACCACCACCTCGTAGAAGACTTCCTGCTACAATGAGAGTAGCCTCTCCTTCACCACAACTTCACCTCCTTCAAGAGTGTGAGAACACTCTGTCTTCAAGAAGATCTCCAAGCTCTAGATCTTTGAGTGAGTGATTATACAAGGAGCCAAGGCCTTGTTTATATAGTTGTTCTCCTCCTTGAGGAGCACATCGAAAAGCCCCTTCGCTAAAGCTACGATCGTAATTGAACGCGTACGAAAACTCCATATCAGGCAGCGCAGCCGTCCGTGTGCTTCCTAAAAGCAAACAACTAAGAAAAAATCTGTCTTCGCGTTGAGTTTAACGGGATTCGAACCCGGGTGGGCGGAGAACGATTTTAGACCTTCTCAGCTAGACCAAGTGTACGCGCCGGCTTCTCTTGTTCTTCATCTACAAACAAAAATGTAAATGGATGCTGCGGCCGTCGATTCCTTGAGGGATATAGAATAAGCTTTTTATGAAGCTGTTTGTTGGACCAATAAGGACATTGACTTCCAACAATCCCTCCTTCAATGTCATATTGGTACAAGATTCAGTAACCTGCAAATCTTCTCATGACTATCTCTAGTCAATGCTTTGGTAAATATATCTGCAACATTCTCACTAGTAGGAACATAAACTAGCTCAATGTGCTTCTTAGCTATCTGCTCTCGAATATAGTGGTAGTCTATATGCTTTGTCTTTGCATGATGCACTGGATTTTTAGCTATAGCTATAGCACTCTGGCTATCTGAAAATATCTGAATGGGTTGATGTACTCTTACATCAAGATAACCGAAAATCTTATGCAACCATACTGACTCTAGAGTAGCTGTAAATGCTGCACGATATTCAGCTTCACACGATGAAGTGGCAATAGTGGGTTGTCTTTTTGAAAACCATGAGATAAGACAATCTCCAAGATAAAAACAAAATCCACTAGTACTTCTTCTTGTGTCTCTATCACCTGCCCAATCAGAATCTGAAAATCCTTTTAGTAACAAATGTGTAGATTTCGAAAATACCATAGCATAATTTGAAGTTCCCTTCAAATAACGAAAGATCCGCTTTACTGCTTTCCAATGTAACACTGTCGGATTTTGCATGAACCTTGATACTTGAGAAACTGCAAACTGTATATCAGGACGTGTATTACAAAGATAAATCAAGCAACCAACTGCTTGAATATATAGAGTAGCATCAAATGGCTCTGCATCTGCTACCATTTGTAAAGATATATTCTGATCCATAGGTGTTTGCATAGGTTTAGAATCACTCATCTGAAACCTTTCCAAAAGTTTCTCAATGTACTTCTGTTGTGTCATGTAGATACACTCATCTTGAAACAGAAACTGAATCCCAAGATAATAATGTAGAATGCCTAAATCATTAACATCAAATGTTTGCTTCAGTTCTTCTTTGAACATCTGCAAATCTTCATCTCTGGGACCTATGACTATAATATCATCCACATAAATGATTGCTATAATCATCATACTTGTTTCAGCTTTGACATAAAGAGTTGGAGCCGCATCTGAGTTATGGAAACCAATGGATAAAAGATATGTATGTATCTTTTCATACCATGCTCTAGGTGCCTGTTTTAAACCATACAAAGCTTTTATAAGCTTACACACTAAGTTTTCTTTACCTGTCTCTTCAAAACCTTCTGGCTGTTGAATATACACATCTTCGTGTAAATCACCATTTAGAAAAGCAGTCTTGATGTCAAGTTGATATAAATGCCAACCAAAATGTGCTGCTAGAGCAAGTACTGACCTAATAATAGTCATCCTAGACGTAGGAGCAAATGTCTCATCATAATCAATACCTTTTTGTTGTGCATATCCTTTGACAACCAACCTGGCCTTGTATCTATCAATAGTACCATCTGCTTTCCTTTTGATTTTGAAGATCCATTTTACACCTATAGCCTTCTTTCCTTCTGGTAACTCACATAGCTGCCAAGTTTGATTCTTATGAATAGAATCAATCTCTTCTTTCATAGCTTTTCTCCAAATAGGAATTTTAAGTGCATCTTTAACACACGCAGGTTCATCTTCAACATTCGTAAGTGCCAAAATATCATGAATCTCGAAATCTTCAGCAAAACTTACATGATCTTTTTGCTGTCTAGTTTGACTTCTTGTTCTTACATGATCTTGTTGTTGTTGTCTAGTCTGACTCCTTGTTCTTCCAGTAAAAGTCTTTATACCACTATCTTTCCAAGTCTAATATAGCCATGTAGGTGTATCCTTGAATAGTGGTGAAACTCTTTCTGAACTTTCAGCTTCCACAGGTTCTGGAACTTGTCCTGTCGATGTACTAGGACTTTCTGGAACTTTAACTTCTTCCATTTTTGGAATCAAAGTCTCTTGTGGAACTGACTTTGTAGAAGGTTGTGAAATTCCTCTTTCTTCAATTTTTTCTTGAATACTAGGAATTTGAGGTTTAACTCCCTCCTGATATGGCTGAACATGTACATCCATAATCTTTCTAAAAATTCCATAGTCATTTTCACTAATGAACTCCAGAATTTCTGCTTCTTTATCATAAACCTTATCTTCAACAATATAAGCATTACGTGAAAGAATAACTTCACCTGTCTCTGGAACATAAAACCTGTATCCTTTGCTTTCAACAGGATATCCAATAAAAACAGCTTTCTTTGCCTTTACATCTAGTTTGCCTCGGTCCTTTTTCTCAACATGTACATAAGAAAGTGATCCAAACACTTTGAAGTAACTCACATTAGGTTTTCTACCATAATAAGCTTCATACAGTGTGATTACCTTTAAAGCTTTTGTAGATGACCTGTTTAAAATGTGATTAGTTGTATGTACTGCATCAAACCAGAATTTTTGTGAAAGCCTCTTGGACGCCATCATGCTCCGCATCATTTCAACAAGCACTCTATTCTTTCTTTCTGCAACACCATTTTGCTGAGGAGTATAAGCAATAGTAAGGTGTCGAGTAATACCTTTCTCATCGAGAAATGTCTGAAACTCATTTGACAAGTATTCTCCACCTCTATCACTTCTGAGAATCTAGACAGTTTCCTGACTTTCATTTTCAACCATAGCTACAAACTTCTTGAACATAGGAAAGACTTTTGACTTCTACTTAAGACCATAGATCCATGAGTATCTTGTAAAATCATCCACAAATAGGACAAAATACCTGAAACCCTGAATAGAGTCTGCTCTCATAGGACCATTCACATCTGAATGAATAATCTGCAATTTCCTAGTAGCTGTAATATGACCAGGTTTCTTGAAAGGTAGTTTATGCATCTTACCTTCAAGACAACCATCACATATATCTGAATCATCAGGTAGCTTGAATGAGGGTAAACTCTCAACCATACCTCTATCTTTGATATTCTTGAGAGCTCCAAAACTGATATGTCCAAATCTTTCATGCCATAGCTTCATGTCTTCCACCGGTGACGAAGATTTGACTGCATATGCTTGACTGATTTTTGACAAAACAAAGACCCCTCCTTTATGCTTACCTTGTAAAAGACACTTGTCTTCTTTATGTGATAAGATCTTACAAAGATCTTTCTCAAATACAACTTTAAAACCATCACTTAAAAATGCAGATATAGATAGCAGATTTATCTTCATTTCAGGTACATAAAGGACATCTGAAATTTGAAAATTACCA
Organism: Ceratopteris richardii; assembly: GCA_020310875.1. Lineage (NCBI taxonomy): Eukaryota > Viridiplantae > Streptophyta > Polypodiopsida > Polypodiales > Pteridaceae > Ceratopteris > Ceratopteris richardii. The sequence goes on from CM035438.1 coordinate 51,276,066, forward strand.
CCTTCTCTTGACTTTAGGATTACTGTACCTATTCCCACAACATCCAAATCATTGCCATCTGCAATAGTAACTCTTCTTCCTAAAGAATAGGAAAGAGAAGAAAATACATCTCTACAACCTGTCATATGCTTTGTAGCACCTGAGTCGAATATCCAAGGACTTGCTGAAAGAACTTGTAAAGCTGCTTGATCAAAAGCTACTTCCTCAATAGTGATACAGGCATAAGAATCGCCTTGAGATTTCCCTTTTTTATCATCTTCTGCAACATTACCTGATGCCTTTTTCTTTTCTGCTGCAATCCTTTTATAACATTCTGACTGAATATGTCCACGTTTCTTGCAAAAAGAACATATTTTTACCTTCTTCTTAGAAGAATTCACTTTAGATGTCGTAGATACAGAATCTGAAGTAGAAGGTGAGAGGGATCTACTTTCCTTCTTGGATTGTTTTTCCTTCTTCTTATCCTTCTTCTTCTTACCCTTTGATGAAGATGAAAGCGCTTCTTCATTCTCTTCCATTCCCTTTAATTGATCTTCATCTTGAAGCAACAAGAACTCTAACTCTTCAAATGTAACCTCTCTATCTCTTGTGGTAAGAGTAAGAGTGGTTATGAAAGATCGATATGAAATAGGAAGTGAATTAATCAGCGTGTTTACCATTTCTTCATCTGATATCTCAACTCCTACATTTAGAAGTTGATCTCTCAAGTCAACGAGTCTCGTAATGTGGGTTTGAATTGACTCACCAGCTTTCATCCTTGTATTTGCTAGTTGTCTCCTCAAGTGAGCTTTCCTAGCAGGATTTTTGCTCTGAAAAAGATTCTCGAGCTTTAACCAAGCTTGACTAGAACTTCTGCAAGATCTGATCTGTGGTAGAATATGCTTTTTGACGCTCATTGCTATGAATGAAAGTGCTAAAGCATCTCTAGCATCCCATCTTGCCTGATCTTCAGTAGGAGGAACTCTAGGTAAAGACCTAGCAGTGACTCTGGATGTCGAAGTGGTTACCTCTTCTTCTGTTGGTTCTGTAATAGCAATTCCAGTACCTGTTGAAGCTGCTGTAGACCCTCCTTCGCCTTCTCGTCTTGGTCTTGTTAAGGATCCATTGACGATACTCCATAAATCCTTTGTCACTAACAAGTTCATCATCATGAAACTCCACATGGGATAATTAGACGATCCATCCAACTTGTCTTCAATCTCAATTCTAATCTCACTCATCTTATCTTAAGTGTGTATGTCAATTATGTAGCTCTGATACCAAGTGTTGGAATTTGGGGCCCCAGGATCGTTCCAATACTAAAACCTCTTGAGCATACACAACTTAATTGACAAGATGATAAGTGAGATAGAGAAAGAAAGAGATCTTGAGACAAGGATAGGGAACGTAAGCTGGATGCTTACTTCACTAAAAATAATAGATGTCCAAATTACAACATGGGAGTACTACTCAACCATATAAAGTGGTGCACTCACTAATGGAAGAATAAGAAGATGATGATACAAAATTTAGATTATGTCGAAATAATCTAAGTGTGTGTGAAGAGAATGAAGCAATGAAGCTAACAATATAGTGTAACGTAATTGTAAATCAACCACAAGGTTAACTCACAAAAGATAGTTACCACCACCTCGTAGAAGACTTCCTGCTACAATGAGAGTAGCCTCTCCTTCACCACAACTTCACCTCCTTCAAGAGTGTGAGAACACTCTGTCTTCAAGAAGATCTCCAAGCTCTAGATCTTTGAGTGAGTGATTATACAAGGAGCCAAGGCCTTGTTTATATAGTTGTTCTCCTCCTTGAGGAGCACATCAAAAAGCCCCTTCGCTAAAGCTACGATCGTAATTGAACGCGTACGAAAACTCCATATCAGGCAGCGCAGCCGTCCGTGTGCTTCCTAAAAGCAAACAACTAAGAAAAAATCTGTCTTCGCGTTGAGTTTAACGGGATTCGAACCCGGGTGGGCGGAGAACGATTTTAGACCTTCTCAGCTAGACCAAGTGTACCCGTCGGCTTCTCTTGTTCTTCAACTACAAACAAAATTGTATATGGAGGGTGCGGCCGTCGATTCCTTGAGGGATATAGAATAAGCTTTTTATGAAGCTGTTTGTTGGACCAATAAGGACATTGACTTCCAACATCTCCCAAATCTACCTTTTTACTTTATCTCTGAAAAAGAGTTTATACCTCTATTTTACATTCAGGAACTTTTCAATCTAAGGGAGGACTACTGCCTTGTAGCTATAGCTGAGTCAGAAGAAGTTGCAAGGAGATTCATCAATAAGAAAGGAGAAAGAAAAGAAGAATTTTTGCATCTTGATTTGGATTTGTCTAATGAAGAATTCAAAGATTCATCACAAGCTCTTTCAAAATGCTTTAAGAAAGCTATCTCAGAGAAGCCAACACTTGCTGATGAAGAGTCTGATGAGCATCAGAAGCAACTTGGAATATACTCGTTTGGGCGCAACTATTCATTCTTGGATGTTGCTGAGGACAAAGGAACAATTTGTATTGACTCAAAAGAGCTCATCGAGGAGGAAGATGAGGTCAAGGTATGTTGTTTAATATATTCTTATGAATTTAAGGTTTTGTCCAAGATCTCCATTTTTAGTGAGAAATCGACCACGACCGATGCAAGCGATAAGGCCCATCGGATATTTTCCATTGGGCCTTATCGCTTGCATCGGTCATGTTTGGACTTGAAGAGGAAGATGAGGTCAAGGTATGTAATAAAATATATTCTCATGAGTTTTAGGCTAAGGAGATGAGATACGGCCATCGGTTTTCTCCAAGGTCTCCATTTAGACTGTGAGAAATTGATCACAATCGATGCAAGCGATAAAGCCCATTGGATATTTTCCGTTGGGCCTTATCGCTTGCATCAGTCATGTTTGGACTTGAGGAAGATGATGTCAAGGCATACAGTTAATTATATTCTCAAGAATTTTAGGCTAAGGATATGAGATGGGACCGATGCAACATCTCTAGCTTGTATCAGGTTTGTCCAAGATCTCCATTAGAAGTGTCAGAAATTGATCACGACCGATGCAAGCGATAAGGCCCATTGGATATTTTCCATTGGGCCTTATCGCTTGTATCAGTCATTTCTAGGAGTTGCATGCAGCATTGAAAATAGATATCTGGCTTTATAAGAATTCACCTCATTCAGCAAATATAACATGTTTCTAGGTAGTTTGCATAGAGATATTGATGACGACCGATGCGAGCGATAACGACCGTCTGAATTTCTCTAAAGACCTTAATCGCTTGCATCAGTCGTGTCTCTTGCTTTATGTCTAATTGTTTCAAGTTACTTTTCATGACTCCTAAAGTGTGCTTGCACTTCATCTCACCTTGTTTTTCATTTTTACCACAGTTAACTATATTGGATGAAGACAATTACCTTGACAGGGGCAAGGGAACAAGAAAAGCCATAGAAGAGAAAGGAAAAGCAAAGGTGGACATTCATTCTATTATGCACTATCTTCCAAACTTGAACCCAGACACTTTTTGTGTTATTCACAAGCACTATAGTGAGGAGCCAGACTTTGCAATGTTCTCCTTGAGGACTCTATCAAAATACATGGGTTTTACTCCAATACCCTTTAATGCTTTCAGAGTTTTGCTACTTGAAAGAGCAGCTTCATTTAGAATTTTTGGATATGCCCCAGGACTCAATGCTTCAAGGGCAGGGTACTTTCTTTGTTATTCAAGCTATGCGATGGCTGCAAGGGTGTCAAATTTAAAAAGCATTATTGGATACAGGAGAAAAGAGTTCCTCAGATATAGAGGTGATTTGCCATAGCCAAGCTCTTTAAAGAGGCTCAAAGAATGACTTCATTTTTTCAAATTCTATTTCTCAACAAATGTACATATACAGAAATTGCCCAATGTGATATAAGACATTGCAAATTTTTTTGGTGTAATTGATCCATGGCCTAATATTAATTGTTATTAATCCATGATCTGTTCTCTGGTCAAAGTCATCTGATGGTAATAGACATATTTCTTTTCAAAGCTTAATACATCATGAAACGTACATACATGACATCTTTATTTCTCAAAGAAATAAAAGACATTGCAAATATTAAAGCTCTGTTTGAAATGTAGTCTTTTTCATTTTGTGATATTGATACATGATTATTTTGTCTGGTGATAGTCATATTCTTCTGATTATATTTGGCATGAGGTCCTTTGTAATTGTCTTCTAAAGAACCAATCAAAAAGCTCTCTGAAGGCATTGCTCTTTGTTACTCCTCCTCCTTTCCTTGTACACCTAAAGAAGCTTGTCCTTGCTTGATAATAAGATTTCTCCATGCCTTGGGTGTTCCACATGGCAAGTGGTTCTTTTTCTGCAAAGAATGCACCATGCACAAGAAGAATATGCTAGAAGAGCAAAAGAATCTCGTTAGATCTTTATTTCAATTAAAAATAAATAAATTGAATAAAATATCTTTGGAACTCACCAAGTAGTATGTTATGACTTTGGCACCCCATGCCTCTATGATAGTTTCTATAAGCTCTGTGGTCACCTTTCTGAAATCTGTCACATAACTTTTTGATATTACCTGCTGCCTCATAATCTTAAAAAGATTATCTAGTTTGACCCACACCTCCATTCTCTTTTTTGCTATTTCTGGTTTTCTTTTTACATTGGTCATGACCTCACAAAATTTTTTCCAACAATTCCACATGGCATTTAGTTGCTTGTCATCATGGTTGCTGAAGAATCTCCTTGCTTTTGCACCTCCCACTGAGACATCCTGTAGTACATCACCTGTATTTTGTGAAAGCTTTGGATCTTTTCTTAGATGAACATCACCACCATGAAATCCCATTTCTGAGAGAAGACATTCAAATTTTTTTATGCACTCATCTGCAAGAGTTGTAGGCTTGATAGAATATGCATAATCCAAGTGAAGATGGACCAACTTGTCAATGATTCTTAACTCTACATGTAGTGTACATATGTGTACATTTGTCAATGCTATTGGAAGTATGGGATCCCAAATCATTGAAGACGATGAGTAGTTATGAAGAATAACATTTTGTCTGGAAGGAGCCTCTTCAGCATCAGCTCTAGCAATCCATCCATTTGTGTCTGGGCTTTGCATGCAGTACAAGCAAGGGTACTCAGAATTTGCTTCCCCACTTATACCAAACATGCATTTGAGCGTCTTTAGGTCTCCACTCAAATGCCACTCAACTTGAAAGTTCCCGTAGTCTTTGACATTCAACACTTCTCCTGCATGATGCCTTTGGATAACATTTGGAATGTTTGTCTGTGAGAATAACCATTTAAGTGTTTTATGGCTCTCAGATGGAACTTGAGCATAGCCAACCCACCATAACTCCATTTCTGATTGTACTTTGAGAGACGGAGTATCCAATTTCCCAAGGCTATAGTCCAAAGCTTTGTTTATCAGTGCAATACTTATTCTCTCCATTGTTTGATGTTTTTTAAGCTCAGCTTCATCAAGTTTGATTACAAATTTCAATAGACCAGAACATTCATGTTCTTTTATATTATAGAACTGAACCATATATGTTTGAAGTTTTATAATATCTATCCATATGTTGTTAAATGCATTCTAAGTGAAATGTAACTTTTGTTTTCCTACTTCGTAAGGCATGTTACCATGAATATGTTTATATTCACCAAATACTGATGTGATCTTTTTATTCAAGCAGAGCCGAAACTTTCCTACATGATGGGGTCTAGACAATCCAAAACTTCTAACTCTGTTAAATTTTAAAAATTCACACCAAAATTTTGAAATTGCTCTATAAACTTTCCTACTCACTCCGACGCTATCACAAATCTTTTGAATTTGAGATGGTTCTAGTAACAGATTCATTTCTGTCATGAGTTTTGGAAAACAAAGCATTTCAAGCATGTATTTTCATTCAATTTCAATAGTCTTAAAACATCATTTTGACTCAAAATTTCATTATAGAAATGTACGCGCTCAAAACTGCTCGACACATTGAAACCTAGCACATTTGTCACATGATCTCTAAAAATTTTCATTCTTTTCTTTTTCTTGTCAAATTTTTCAGCCAAATCTAAAAAAGGTTTTACTCGTTTTGACTGCATTCTCAAACCTATAGGAGTTTCTTTCATTTTTTTAAAAGACTCAAACTGAGAAGAACAAGTGGATAATTTGCTTTCTAGCTCCCTTATATGTAAATCCTTCTGATGTAGTGTGTTTTGTAGATAGTTTATGTATTGTACATAATTCCTTGAAATATCCCACAGCCTTGAACAATAGCCTCATAAACCATCCTCACCATCTCCTACAAATCTAATCAGATCATGAAGATTATGAAAAGGGGGATACCTTCCAGTTTGTGGATCAATTGGATAAACAGATCCATCTGTCCATATGTTGATATGTTTTGCCTTCCTTTCGCAATCCATCCACTTCAGGAGGATGAAGAGCCCTTCGGAATACTTTTCTTGTCGTCGCATACTCCTGACTAACTGCAATGTTGATATGGAACTTTTCACAATGATTTCGATTGTTTGAAAGCTCAGCGAGAGTATTTGGGTTAATGCTCTCCATGGTCTGCTATGAAAAGTGACGACAAGTGTCTAAAATGATGTGAAAGAGAGAAATAGGCCTGCTATGAAAAGTAGAGTAAAAAAGCGCAAAACGTCATCAGCACACATTATATAGGTCCGTGAACAAGAGGAAAATTTGAATTTTGATCAGCGCCCGATGAGCACAAACTTCGAGGCATAAGATATCACACAAACTTTTCATGATTATCATACGAGTTTCTCTCTCTTCAAAATTTGCATAAGAGACGTTTTACATGAACTTACACGGAATTTCTTAAAGGATTTGATAACTTTAATCCAGATTAAGCACAACTAATTGAAATCCTTACACGGCCCTTTTTGGCCCGTTTTTTACCCTAATGTGGTGCATATCTTCTCATGGAGTTTCCTCCTCCCTTAGATTGGAGGCTCATTCAACGCCTCTCATGGTCTGCCAATGAAGATCAATCCCAAATGCACACTTCACTT